>JYDO01000067.1:0-173319 GCA_001447755.1 Trichinella papuae
ATATAGTATCCAGAAGATTTTGTACATGTATTATCATGCATGATAGTCTGATGAAGAACAAAATAGTGCTGTTTTTTCATTTAAATAAAATTGCAATCTCAATTACGTGATATCAAAAACTTGAAAATTAATAATTTTAATTGCATGCAACTGAACTTGTCTATTACGCTATGTATATCAATGGAAAAATCAGAATAAATGCCGCGGCGAATTGATCCATTCCGCAAGAATTGAGTAACGAAAATACTGTTGTTAAGAAATCTTTCTTTCGAACTTGCAGATCTCTTTTGTAGGTGGACTGTAGATTTCTATTTATAACTGATTTGAACAACGTATGATGTAGAATTCAAGTTTATTCAGTAAAAGTAACGAAACAAATAACGAAATGATAGCTCAAGAGCGATTCAAGCGTCTGAAAGGAAAACTTTCTTGCTTGTGTTGTCTCTCCTCCCTCCTCACTCTTATTTATACGTTTTCCTTGACCCGACTCCGCGTCTGGTGGCCTAAATCTCTGAAGATCGGTTAGATAACCGGGTTGGTTGCGCAATCACTTGGACTGCGCAGCCTCGCATGGCCTGAACAGCCGCGCAGTCAGAAACATTTCAATTTGACGCTTTTTCAGCAGCTGACCACCAGAGCTGTGGCAGGTATATAGCATGACGCTGACTTTTTGACCGCTTAATTGCGATTCCATTTTTCACCGGTGAGAAAAACAAGGGAGGTGGCTGGTGTTGCGTCACCGTTGTTTTCGTACCAGGAGTACTGTTTTTATCATGGGGGGTTTTAGATAGTGATGAGCAGGCATAGAGAAAAGATTTCTCAACAACTGTATAAATAAAAGGACGCGAGCATAATTTTGATTTTAAATTTGATTTAAATTTGATTGATTAATTTAAAATCAGTAGATATCTTCTTCATTAAAAGAAGGATAGTAATGTTTGGTTTTAAATTCAAATATTTAGCAGTTAGAACAATTACAGTATAATCAATTAGATCTTTATTATCTGTATTACAGTACTCTGTTTCAAATAATTTATTTTTCTAAGCAAATACATTATAACTGTTTTTGTTTTATAAAGATAATTTTATTCAATATTCAATATTTTTATGTTTTTTCTTGACCTTCACATCGTGTTATCTCTACGTTTAATTTGATTCCGTTTTATTCCTGACAACTGATTTTTCACTGCCACTTTGTTGATTGTGAAGTTTTTTTTATTGTTTTACTGAAATATTAGATATTGACTATTGAACTATTGTGTACTTATATATGATCAGAATATGTAGCTGCCATTATTTGCTCCAAACGCTGAATAGACTGTCATATTTTTTGTGTCATTTTACATTTCACGTGATTGAATTTTCATCTCAAAAATAACTGCTGGAAATAGCAGAGGCGTTACTTAATTAGTAGGCTGTTTTATTTGGTTATGTAATAAAAAAGAGATGAATGTTACGTTTTATATTTCATTCTGATGCTGATTTATTGAAGGCAGGTGAAAGTCCATGGAATGTTTTCAAGCAAAAACCGATCAAGATGAGGTTTTACGAAAAATTGAGCACTGCATTTTTGCATTTTGTCTGTCACTTTTTATAGGACCTCGACCTGCATTCTATTTACCAAGGTAATTTTCCATTTTGCTATATCGTAAATTACGTTATTGATCTAGGGTTAAAGAATATGCGCTCGAAATGACAACTCGCAATTGTCATATGTTTCCTATTGTTCTTTGCTTGCTGTCTGAAAGTTACTCGCTTTTGCGTAATTCGCAGTATTGTACTAAACGGTATATAGCTTTCTTAAGCGTGCAGTCATTAACAGAAATGTTATTGTAGAAATCTGTTTTACAAGCATCGTCATTTGTTTCGAAGCGAAGGCGATTTGGACAGGGCAATTAAAGCTATTTGCAAAATATTGGTGACACCGCGATACAAATTTAACATTGTTGGATTTTATTCATTTTTAATAATTAATTATTAAAATAAATTGATCATTTTTAGTTATCTTCCCCAAAAGGATTAGTTCTTGGAGACTTGGTTTTTCAATTGGGCAACGCAGAAATTGTCGATTGTAACTCGGTTTCTACAATTCCTACTCGTAGTGATGAATTTCAAGTGCTCACTACTTCAGCAACGTTTATTTTAATTGTTGAAAAAGATTCAATATTTGAAAAATTAGCAATGGAAAGAACAAACAGTGTTTTACGGTCTGCAATACTTATTACGGTAAATTGGTCAGTTGGTATTTCTAAATCAGTAAAAAAATTTTTTTTTTAGGCAAAGGGCTATCCAGATTTTCCAACAAGGTTGTTTTTGCGTAAGCTGTACGATGATCTGAAATTGCCCATGTTTGCGTTAATGGATGCTGACCCGTGTGGTAAATTTTTTAAATAGTATTACAGATTAAATAATTAAATGCTTTTTATAGGAATTGAAATATTTCTCACATACAAATATGGCCCTATGGTATATGAATTTTATTGTTTTTATGTGCTATGCAAGTTTGAAAGTTATTTACATTCTTATGTTATGTTTAAATTTTTGATAAAATATCTTTAAGTGTAGATTTTTCAAGAAGTGAACTATTCATTTCATAAAGAGTGATTGTGTAATAGAATGATGAAATTACCTTGTTTTTCATTATTGTCCTGGAAAACTTTATTTTTGAAAATGTGTTAGTGTTAAACATTTAATGATAGTTTCCAAAAGCATAATATCGATTTTTACTTTTATTTGTCCAATGTTTAAGATGTTGTAGGATTGTTCTACATTCATTAATATGCCTGTGAAACAATTACACATATTTACAATGTTGATGCTTCAGAATATACCTTTGCTGAAAATCATGCACTTTTCATTTTCAAACTTAATTGATTTGTTTTGGCAAATAATATGGAATGCATTTGAAGTATATTTTTGCAGAATGTTTCTTACGAAAGTGGAGTGAATGTTCTGTTGCCATGGATGAAATGGATTGGAGTTTATCCTTCAGAAATTAGCAGGTAAAAAGTAAAAAGAGATTGAACTGAATCAATCCGGCATGTTTTATTTTTACAGCTTAAATTTATCCGATACGCAGAAATTGATGTTAGGCATTCGAGAACGAAAACTCATTTACTCATTGTTAAACCGCTTTGAAGCATGCGGTGATCATTTCCTCATTAGCCAGGTTTGAATTATTTTTCATCGTTATAGTTGAATTGTAGATCAGAATTCTGCTTCTAGAAATGATAATCATCTCTTTTTAGCTACACGAACTGAACAAAATAGGTTGCAAAGTGGAAATTGAAGCCATTTGTTCAATTAACTCTTCTTATCTGATTCATGAATATCTGAAAATTAAAGTAGAAAACATACAAATGAGAAACTAATTTTACACAACGTGGAAACGTATTTGTTTCTTGTTACTTTTGTGGTTTTTTGTGTTGTTTTTGGTTTTTCATTCATTTTTTTGAATAAAAATAGTTTCTGTTCAGACTTTTGTTTATCAACATGTGAACAAGCTTGCATTATTCTATTAGTGATGCATAAGCATACATTGAAGTAATTACTAAAAATTAGAGCATAATTGCTTGAAACGCAGCTTTATTGCAACTTGAGAGTTAATGCATTGTCCTTTTGCTTATGTGGATCATTGCTTCACTACTGCACTGAAGGAATTCAGTGCGGCTGCATCTTTTGCGATTATTGTTGGTACCTTTTTTCAATAGGTATTTATCATTCTTTGCTTTGAAGAAGAGCTCTCCTTGTTTGAACTTTGCTTTGAATCACCTTATTTCTCAATCATTGCTTGTTGTTTAAAAAATGCCTAATAGTAGATGTTTCCTTTATTTCCCTGAATTTCCGAAATGTCTGCTTCATCTGCATTAAGGATGATAGCTAAAGATTATGAACGTGATCAACATGCAAAGTGAGTACTTTTTGTACACTCAACTCAGTTAAGCTGCTTAAGCTCTACAAAGCTCACAGTGTGCTTTGGATCACCTGTGATAAACTGCCAAATTAGTGCTTCAGATAATTAGTGCCAGCAGATGTGCTCGTCTGCCTGCGCGTCTTTGTCTTTATAACTCACACAGCTATCATTTCAATTATCATGATATTTCAAATACGCCATGTTACGCACGCCATCACATGCGTCGCGACGTCTGGTAAAGAAGACAAATTGGTATCAATCATCAAAAGGCTCCAGGTTAACAGATAGGCTGAAATGCTAATTAATGTAAACAATATCGGGAAGGGAAAGGCTAGTTCGTTCGACACGTTTAGAGGAATTGGAGCCTCTCTTTTGTTAACACAATGTGTTTCCCCTGTATATAAAAGAAAAGCCACTTCTATTTAGCAGAATGGTGTACTATTGAAATTTGAGATGCCAACTTCAATTACTTTGATTGCTGGTACATTTTATCACGAATGTGCAATGCGTTATTTATGGCAGTGGTTCCCTCAACGGGGTAGATTCATTTTTCCCATCAAAGACATGCCGCATCAAAATTTGATTGGTTATAAATTTCCCATCCAAAGAATGAAAATATTAAAACTGAAAAGACGTAATGTTTGAAAAAAATAGTAACATACGTGTTGCTGTCTATAAAGTTGCATGCCGTGAATTGCAAGTTATATATAGGGCACGGTTCGATTAATCGATTAATTCGAATTTCATGGAAAATTTTAATCATTGTTCGTTATCTTTTATTCGATTAATCGTTAATGTTTTTTGTCGTCAAAATTAAATGAATTTAAAATTTTTGCATAGTTACAGTGATATGCATATAACCTAAATATCTGATTTACTGTAGTCTTTGTTTTCCTTTGTACAAAGTGTCGAACGCGTCCTAAGTGAGGTTGTCTGGTTGTGAGGTTGTTGTTAGTTTTCTGTAGTATTTCTGGAATGGATTCTGAATGGATCGAAATCAAAAACCGACGATCTGGTGTCTGGAAGCACTTCTGGATACATAAAAATGACGGCTCGCTGTTGAAATGCCGACATTGCAAAAGAGAATTCACTAAACACTCATCCACGACGTCTGTTAGATATCACGTGACACATGTTCATTCCTTGAAGGTTGATGATGACGAGATTGGTTCAATTAATTTGAAGAACGCTAAGCGCGGCCCAAGTATCCTTACATTGTTAAAAGCAAAGCATATGTCACCGAAGTTATGCCTGGCGAAATTAGTCGTTTTTTTTATCGAATTCCGTTTCGTGTTCTTGCTAAAAGCACAGAAATTCAAAAAGGATGGATTGCTCGAGTACTGAAAATTCCCGTGACTGAAAAAGGAATAAAATAGATGGTTATGTCGTTTGGTGAAGATGTATGGTCAGAAATTAAGAAGCGGCTAAAGGATGAGAAGGACAATGGAAGAAATTTTTTTTTCATTGGATGAATGAACGTCATGTGAAAACAAACAATATTTGAGTCTAAATGTTCACACGGAAAGTAAAGTCTATGGCGTCGGCATGATTAGAATAAATGGTAGCGTAGCGTTGTCTGATAATATTCAGATAATTTTGGAAAAGTTTAAACAGTTTGAATTAGACATGAAGTCTGATATCGTGGCACTTGTTATGGACAGTGCATTTGTGATGAAAACAATTGGTCGTTTGCTTGGCATTGAGCACCAACATTGCTATAATCATGGAATACATTTAGCCGTAGCCGACGTTATATACTGTGTGAGTAAGTGATCAGATGAAACTATTAATTATTCTGACGACGAATATTGTGATGATGATGGTGATTTTGATGAATACCTGGAAAATGAAGCTGACATAAAAAATGAATTTAATGTTGAAGTGGGTGATGTGGTGAAAAAAGTACGCAAAATTGTCGCTTTCTTTCAGCGATCAACAGTCATAAATGATTGTCTTCAAAAGATGTGCGATGACATGTTAGGGAAGAATTTGGCGCTGATAATGGACAGTCGCGTCAGATGGAAATCTATGTTGGCAATGTTGCGAAGGTTTTTGGAGATGAAGCACTGCGTTAAAAGTGATTTGAAAGGTTTGTCAGACTTTGATAATTTCCTTTCTGAAACGGAACAAACCTTAATATCCGACATCTTGAATGCTTTGGAGCCAGTTGCAGTGTGCGTCAATGCGCTTGGAAGATAAGATTCGCTGAAACTGTTCTTCCATCTTTCTTGTAAAATATTTCAAAGCAAAGCTAACCCGACCGAATAAACGAGAGATAAAAGCTAAAGCGAAGGATCTGTTTGATAGGATGTTCAAAATCCACGTAGAGGAAACAGAAGATGATGATGCTAATGGTGATGATAGCGAAAAAAGCTATCCTGATATAAGTAAAAGTATATCGATTCAACTTGATACATTGATCAGAAGAAGAAAGTATTTTAAATGTGATTTGATTGATAGTTGTCCTGGCAAAGATATTATGAAAATTATCAAGGACGAAATGGCTGTCTTCGAAGCTGTTGGGCAACGTCCAAAGACACTACAAATGTTATATGATACACTTATAACTGTACCACCGACATCATACTGGGCTGAGCGAAGTTTCAGCGCAGCTGGGCTTTTCGTTACAAAATTACGATCGTCTTTGGAAGATGAAACGATTGATACGCTTTGTTTACTACTTTCATATTATATGCAAAGCTAAAATAAAAGGAGTAACTCATTTTTTATAAATGAATTCGATTAATCGAATTGTTCGATTATTGTTCGTTATTTGAAAATTTTAAACGATCGAATAAAAAACCATGCCCTAGTCATATATTGCTCTCGCTGTCATTTTAAGTTAACAATGGCGTAAATTTTGTTTACAAGACTTAATGAGAAGCAGGCATAGTAAGAGTTGTTTACCAGAAAATGTATGCAAATTTTTATTCACCTATTATGTGTTTGTTTACGTGGCTTTAATTTCAATTGTTGTTGACGTACGATGTAAGTTGCAAGTGCACTGGCGCTTTCTATGCGTTGAGGAATGAAGACTATCAGTAAAAATGATCAGTATTTTTCATTTATTATCAAATTATTTAACTTAATTAATTTATATACTTTTAATTTCTAAAGCAACATTTAATTTTTTATAAACCTATAAGAAACTCCCCTGCAGAATATTTTCATTAATTTTTTTGAAAATCATTAATTATTTTATTTCATTAATTTTTTTGAAAATCAAAATTTATTCAAATTCTTCCATCGGTCATGACTAAATTGTAATTCTTTTCTTCATTTTGGAAATTGAATAAATTAAATGAAGTTCAGTTGTTGTAAATTAATAGAATGTATAACAAGGTGTGTAGTCAAACAAACAAAAATTGAATGCTGGCATATAAAACTTTGAAATAGTTTTTGAATGAAATTCGTTTATTCATTTTCATCTTGCATATTTCATAACATTATGCAAATGTCAATTAATATTCAAAGAAGAAAATTTTTACTATATACTGATTTTTCCTGAAACAATTTTTCCCAAATTTTAAACAGTACATTAGACAGTAACACGTATATTAATTTTTTTGAAATATTTTAGAATTTTAGTTTTAATATTTTTAATTCTTTCCTTCATAAAAAACTTTATCATAAATGACACTGTGCTTTTCATGATGTCATTCATTTCAAATATGAAAGAAAAGAATTTCAGTTTATGTAAATGGTAATTATTTAAATAAAAATATTAGAAAATTCTAAACAAATGAATTAAAAATAAAAAAATAGATGACAATAATAATTTGTACTCTTAATTATAAATATAAGAAATATTTTATTGTTATTGGCGGTGGAGACGTCCGCTTGTTCGTATTCCACTGCTGGTTGATATGGTGATTTGAGCACCTCTAAGAAGTGATCCCAAAGAGAGTTAGTTAGCAGGAATTCCAACTGCTCACGTACGGTGTTGAGCACTTCAAAACAAAGAAATGAATGAAGAACAGCGGCCCCTCCCCGTTTTACAGTTTTTCATAAAACATACATGACATGAAAAATTATATTTTAATAATAATATGAAATGTTTTTATTTTCATGCTGTAGGTAAATTTAAATTTTGATTATAAAATCCATTTTTTGATAAATATTTCCTTTTTAAATATGTTGTATTCAAACAAATGGATTAAAAATAAATGACAATAATAAAAATGTTTTGGCATAATTATAAATATAAAAATTATTTTATTACAACGGGCAGAGGAGACGTCCGGTTGTTCATATTGCACTGGTGGATGATTTACTGATTTGTGTACTCATACAAATTGAAGATCAGTGGGTTTCATTGCTGATTGCTATTCTGAGCTATGAGCTTCAATGCCAAATAGCTGGCAGTACCAGAATAAGGGCTTGTCAGCATATGAGGAGTTGACAAGACTAACAGACTTTAGCAGGTACAAGTTTTCACATCTCAATTAGACTTAATTCAGAACAGACTCAATTAACTCTATCATTCCATGTTTCAAACATGCTTTAATATTAAAATAATTTTTCACTTTTCCTAGTTTTATCTGCTTTATTTAAAATGCACACTGTTTTCCTATGCAATTATGTTATTTGAACGCTTTAGAAATTTGTCTTGAGATGTAAATTATTTAAAAATTCGGTTTGCATAATGGTTGTTTAGTTGATAACATTTTATTCATGCTTTATGTTCTTCCTTAAATAAGTTATCCGATGATAATAATATAGCAGATAATCAGATTGCTACAATTTCACTGCTGTTCCTATATTTAAAAATATGATACGTGAATGCCACTAAAATTTATAATTAGCATAATGGAAGAATTATCAAAATTCAGTATACTAACCATATGATAATTACGTTTATACAGATTTCACAATGGAGTGTTAAAGTAGTGATGATGGTTAAACAACAAAACTTGCTTCTGCACAGTAAAATGAAATTTAAGACAGAACATTCCATACTGCTGAAACTTTATAAAAAGCCTTTCTTAAAAAACTACAGTAACACAAATCAAATATTGTAATATGATTGCATGCGATTAATTCCCAATGAATACAGATGTTTACGAACAGCGCATCAACATCTACCAATTACAAGTGGCATGATGTCACCTTCAATCACAAACAACGACAAAACAATATCACAACACTAGACATGCACCAAAATTTGATTTTAAATTTGAATTTAAAATCTAATTTGAAATTTTCATTGTTTATATTATGTTGAGATTATGTTGTATTTCATCTTTGAGTAGCATATCCAGCGCACTTAAACCAATGTTTACCGCTACGCGCGCAGTGTCTGACTTTTATGCAAATAGGACCGTCTGAAAATTGTCTTTACAGTGCGGCAGTTAAATTGACTATGTTGACTAACAGCAGTGTTGAACGGCATTTTATTAATTTATTTGTGCGTTAAATGCTGGGTAAGATATGATTTTAGATATTGAAGAATGTAATCTTTTCAAACATAAGCGGTCTGTAGTTGCAATTGAAATTTGCATACAATTTCAATTTGTTTGCTTTTCAAGTTATGGGTGACGTGAATCATGTTTGTTTAACGAAATGATAAATACGTCTGATACTTGTTATTCAGTAGAAATGAACGTTATGCAAATTTTGTTGTGACTACTGTTAGGTTGCTATTGAAGTTCATTTGGAATAATTGTAGGTGAACGATGTGGAGGGGATGAACAACACAAAGCAATAGAAGCAGCTTTACTTTTTATTTATTGTAACATTATTTCATTGAATTTATTCTTCTACATTTAAAAACACAAGAATAAAAGATGGACGGGGAGGTCCGGAAGACGGCGGTAAGTTTGGTAAGCATATTTTGTTGAGTTAGGTTAAATAGTTAAACTTCACTGAGCAAATCTTGAGTCTATAATTTATATAAACTCGAGCTATAAGTTATCGAGCATTTTATTCAGATGGTTGTTAATTAGAGTAGTTTATTGTAAGTGGAAAATAAGTAGTTTTCGCTAATATTATTTAAATGAATTTGAGTGGCTTTCCGCATTTGAACATTTTCATGTCCGATGCCATGTCTAAGGATTCATTTGNAGTTCTTGGTCCAAATGATGTACCAGAAGTCTCAAGCACGGCTTCACCCAATGCACATGTTGTACATTATTGACTTGTCTGAACACTGGAAACTGGACGGACGTCGATGGGTCAGCGGATGGGGCTGTGAATTCTTCATCATAATTCTCAGGGATAGATTTTGTACCTTCCGCCCTCCGCCTTTCTGTAAAATTTGTTGCGGCGCGTATGCCAAGTGGTGATCCAAAGGCAAGTTTCCATGTAAAGTGTCTGCTTGATCACGGTTGAAACGTCCAAATTGGTGGATATTGCACCGTCGCACCCCTTCTTGTCCTATACCAAAATAAACAAATTGTTAATAAAAAGGAACACATTCGATACATTCATCCCTTACTTTGGAACATCCCTCAATTTCACCGGTATACCGGCATATTGAAATTTGTACGCCTTTTCTTCAAACGTACAGGACATTCCAAGGCAACAGTTTGCTACAAGACACAGCTCAAAGGTATAAGCCATGATGAGAATAATGAACAGTTGTTCCGCCAGTCAGACAGAGTACGTGCTTGCTTGCAACGCTTTAGGATGCATGTCAGAAGTGAGTTGTTGTACATTGCATTTCTAAACCGTTTGAATGCTGGACAATGGCCTGATGTTGATGGCTCAGTGGACGCGGCGGCATGTCCTTCATCATAAATGACGGGGATCGATTTCGTTTCTTCCGCACATCGCTTTTTTAGTATTGCCTTTTTTTCCATTATGTATGCCACGTGTTCATCCACTGGCCAGGTTTCCATGCGGGGCCTCTGCCTTAGCAAAACTGTCACTTCTGAATTGGTGGATATTGCACCCTCGCACCCCTGGTTTTCCTGTATCAAAGCAAACAAATTGTTAATAGCAAGAAAACCATTTAATGCATTCATCACATACTTTGGAACATCCTCAGCATTTCACCCGTCATATTGTAGTGAGCAATGATGTAGCGCCATTCAGCAATGATGTAGCGCCATTCAGCAATGATGTAGTACAAGACGCAGCTCAAAGTCATCAGCCATGGTGAGAGTAATGAACATTTGTTTCTGCCAGTTAGACAACGTCCGTGCTTGCTTGTTCATAACAAATGGGATGCTTTTTAGTTGCAGGTTGTACACTGAATTTCTGTCCGGTTTAAATGCTGGAAAATGCTCTGATGTTGATTGCTCAGTGGACGCGGTTGCAGCTTCTTCGTCATAAATAGAACGGATCGATTTCGTTTCTTCCGCACATCGCTTTTTTAGTATTGCCTTTTTTTCCATTATGTATGCCACGCGTTCATCTACTGGCCAGGTTTCCATGTGGGGTCTCTGCTTTAGCACAACTGTCAGTTCTAAACTGGTGGATATTGCACCGTCGCACCCCTGCTTGTCCTATACCAAAACAAGAAAATTGTTAATAACAAGGAACACATTCAATACATTCATCACATACTTTGGAACATCCCCACAATTACACCTGGCATATTTCAATTTCTTTGCAGTGTTTTCATAAACTCCTGAGATACCGCAGCAATGATGTAGTACAAGACGCAGGTCAAAGACATCAGCCATGGTGAGTATAATGACAATTTAGACAAAGTCCGTACTTGCTTGTTAAGAAAAAAATGCATTTCGGTGGCAGGTTGTGCACAAGCACAAAACTTCTGTCCGTTTTAAATGCGGGAAAATGGTCTGATGTTCATTGCTCACTTGACGCGGCAGCTTCATCATGAATGGCGGGGATGGATTTCGCTTCTTCTGCAGATCGATTTCTCAATATGCAAACGGTGTGTAATGCCTCAGTCAATGGCTGTGGGGACAGAAGGATGGAGCTGATTCCCCTGCCCTGTGCTCGTTTCTCTGACGTGAAGCGGCGCCACCACCGCTTCCACGGCGCCCACGTCGGTTGCCAGTCAGTGGGTTCTGCCTTTAACATTCCGCACCCTGTCGTCGAGCCAGACAATCTCTGGCGAAATGGTTCGGTCCGCCGCACTCTTAGAACCATTGCGCGGTCGGCGCCGTTGGACATCTCGCTCCAGGCCCCCGGGCGCTTAAGCAATTATTCAGTGCCTCCACGGGTCGTTTATCGGTGAAGATGGCTCAAGCTCGGCTAAGAATCTGGCTCAGTGTGAGATTCTCCATTCACGACCCCGCCCTGAGCAGCTGACGGACGTTCTCTGATAGGTTGGCAACGAGAAGGCGCACGCCAGGGCCTTCTCAGAAGCCCCACCAAATAACGTCGCTAACCTCCTGAGCTCCGCCAGGAACACATCGGGCGACTCGTCAGGACACAGGAAGCTTTCTCGCAATGAATTCGTCGTAGGCCAAGAACATGTCAGCCGTGAAGGCGAACAGCAATGCTTCCTTCACCTTTTCCACGCTTCACCTTTCGTGGGAGGTCAGCTGCAGGTACATGGCGAAGGCCCCGTCCGTCAACCGCAGCGAGATAACACTGGCCACATCGTTGATTTCACGGAGCTTGCACACCAGTTCCAGCTGCTCCAGCCACTCTACCACTCACTATTGGGGCGATCCATCGAACTCTGGGATCAGCTTCAGGTCATGCGACTTGTCCACTCCGTATCCGCTAGCCATGGCCGAGATAGCTTGGGTTCATTATCGCACTCTGGGAGAACAGTGATTAGTCAGTCTTTTCATTCGACTGAGTAACGTTTTATTCAGCTAAAAATAAACTATACAAACAACAGCGCCCAGAAAACAAAGGAATACACAATGACAATACTAAGTTCCGCAATCAGGCCAACAACAACAACTCTCTTCAAAACTATTTCCGCCTACGGTAGGTTATTGATACTCAGGTTGTTGAAATCGGTAACACTGTTACAACATGATTGTCTGACACAAAGGAGGCGGCTTTTTAGTAACTGTCATTACCCAAATTCAAACTTAATCTCTTCATCAGGATTCCGGGTCATATTACGGCAACCCCTCATTTCACAGTCAGCTTTTTCTGTAACAGATGCAAACTCTGGTCAGGCATTCGTTAAATGTGAAAAGTCGTCTCAAAAATATGAATCATTATACCAGTGACATAATATCTGAGCAAAAAACTAGACGCGGAAATTCAAGCAAACCATATTTTAACTCTTCTTATTAGTATTTTAAAATTAGTTTTATTGAAACATAGTTTGAAAATCAAAAATTCATAATAAAGTAACAAATAAAACTTTTGTAAAAAATCTCTTTAAGAAAGCTGATCACCTCCCACGTAAAGAAAGGCAATATGCTGATGTTATGTTACTTTTGTGCCATTTTCTGACTAAGGAATGGAACTCTTATTTCAATGTCGGTCTAGCATTATGACGCTAATAATTATTTTATTTATGCCAGTCGATGCAGAGAAGGACAAGTCGCACAAGTTATGCTTGTGGTGTCAAGAGAAGTGCATGGAAAAAACAAAGGGAAACGGATGATTGTAAAGATTTTCATGCTCATCAGAAGGCATAAAATGTAAACGACCATCTTCCAACTGCAGATTTTTGTAAAGATTCACCAAAAACTAAAGTGACTGAAAAAACTGAACAGTAAAAGGAAACGCTGAATGCTCTGCAATAAGATTTATCTGTGATTATAAAAAACTGATGAATACTTTTATGATTTTGTCACCTGATGTTTCACTTATTTACTTTTCACAATGAAATGCTACTGGTTGTTTTTCAATTTCATTAATATTCTGAAATTAAAACTTTTACCGCTGTTTCAATATTAATAAAACTCATTTCATCTTCACCTTTCTGGATTACAAGTTAAAGTGTCGACTAATAAATATCAAATAAACAAACAATCTGCTCGCTTATCATTAATATCAAACGACAAAACTGCAGTCGTTGCAGCTTCTATTGAATTTTTGCTTTCCTTCAAGATAAATTTCACTCAAACAAGTAAAGTCAATACAAATAAATAAATAACATAATAACAGTAAATGGGCCATACCTGATAATACTCTGATTATCGGCAAGCAATTCTGAAATCAGCTTGATTTAACACTGTTTGCCATCAACATCCGCATTAATAAGCCTTCTTTTGTCTGCCTTTCGTATGCCTTTGCCTTTCCCTTGTTGTGGTCTTTCATGTTTAGGCCAGCGATATAGTAGGCGGGTAATTAGCGTAATACAATTATTATAGCCAAAACATAATTGTTTGATTTCCAGTTAAGCAAATGAAACGCATGGATACCTGATGCGTAAACTGCAGTTCAAAATTAATAAAACAACAGGACCAACATCTCTGAAAATGCTGAAACAGAAAACAACATGCCATACAGTAAAATTCAAAAATCGTCAAGTTTAACTTTTACATACTGTAAGACTCAATGAATGAATTGAAAAAATCAGAATTTTTTTAATTTCAAAATTTTTATCACTTATACTATATTGCAAATTGAGATGTAGTTTCATTTCGATTATTCCCGATGATAATTTAGTACAACATATGTTTTGCATTCAAATAATAATAATTAATTGTATACAGGAAACATGTTTCGTTCTTTTTTATTACTACATACAAAGCTTTTTAGAAAAAATAATGAGCAGAGAACAGCTAAAGCTTTCTTCGTTTCTGCAATTTTCCCCTCTAAATAGAAGGCAAGTATAATGACTTTCTCTAAATTCAAACAATCAAGAATATCTCTATGATAGCTGCTCATTTATATACATCCCACTTATTACCGGAAAGGCAAATAACGATGATATTTAAAAAGTTGAATTCAATAATTTAATAGAAATGTAATATAATATCAAAATCATGAAATATTCATTAAAAGTAAACGTGAAATAACTTAAAGTCAATTTAAAATTTTGCTTAAAATTTCGGACAGAAATTTAAAATTTTAATGCTAACAGTGTTGCATCTACTGTGCGCTACACTTGAACTGTTTCAGTCATTTTCACAATGAGAACAGTATCTAATATAATGTTTAAAGGCAAAACTTTGCAGATGAATATCACGTGGCCTTCACGCTGATTGAAGTGCAAATTAGATCTTGCACTACTGGTAAAGAGTTGCTCAAGGCTGCCTTAGCTAAACTGTGCCGCTCAGATTCGGGGAGATTTTTAGCATGTTTGAAAAAGAACGTCGTCGTTTAAAAATGAATACTGCATTGGGCAAACAATTGGACGAAAACGATCCTACGTTGAAAATATTTCCATTGTATTATCCACCAATGACTTGCCCATTGATGAGTAATCATGACTTTCTGAGTATCGCGTATATTGCTATTCTTCAAAATATGCTTGATAGAAAAATAATTTTATCGTATAAAAATTTGATTGAACTGATAGCAATAGTGCTCCATGAACGCTGTCAAAGACTGAACACGCAAGTGTTGGAGACCCATTGCCAATTTTGGTCAGAGAAAAAACCCAAGTTGAGCAAGAAAAATAGAATGACTTATTAGAATGACTATTAGCGCAAACCACATATTTTCTCTATGCAATAAACTACTCTACTTAACAACCATCTGAATTAAATGCTCGATATCTTATAGCTCGAATTCATATATATTATAGACTCAAGATCTGCTCAGTGAAGTTTATCCATTTATCCTAACTCAACAAAATATGCTTCCCAAACTTACCGCCGTCTTCCGGACCTCCCCGTCCATCTTTTATTCTTTCCTTTTTAAATGTAGAAAAATGAAATTAAATGTAGAAGAATGATAAATGAAATAATGTTTTAATAGATAAAAAGTAAAGCTGTTTTTATTGCTATTGTTCGTCCGCCATCGCATTGAAAACGCCGTAGTTCATCCCCCCCCCCTTCCAGAACGTTCGCCTACAATTATTGCAAATGAAATTCAATAGCAACCTAACAGTAGTCACAACCAAATTAGCATACCGTTTATTTTTACTGAATAACAAGTATCAGACCTACTTTTCATTTCGTTAAACAAACATTATTCACACATAACCTGAAAAGCAAACAAATTAAAATTGCATGCAAATTTCAATTGAAACTACACCCCGTCTATATTTGAAAAGATTACATTCCTCAATACATAAAAACATATCTTACCCAGCACTTAACGCACAAATAAATTCAACGTTGCTGTTAGTCAACATAGTCAATTTAACTGCCGCACTGTAAAGACAAGCTGGATATACTACTCAAAGGTGAAATACAACATAATTTTAACATAATAAAAACAGTGAAGACTTCAAATTAAATTTGAAATTCAAATTTCAAATCAAATTTCAGTGCATGTCTAGTGTTGTGATATTGTTTTGTCGTTGCTTGTGATTGAAGGTGACATCATGCGACTTATAATAGGTAGATGTTGATGCGCTGTTCGTAAACATCTGAATTCATTGGGAATTGATCGCATACAATCATATTACAATATTTGATTTGTGTTACTGTAGTTTTTTTAAGGAAGGGTTTTTATAAAGTTTCAGCATTATGGAATGTTCTGTCCTAAATGTTTTATTTTACTGTGCAAGTTTCATTGTTTAACCATCATCACTACTTTAGCACTTCATAGTGAAATCTATATAAACTTAATTATCATATGATTAGTACACTGAATTTTGATAATTCTTCTATTATGCTAATTATAAATTTTAGTGGCATTCACGTATCATATTTTGAAATATAGAAACAGCAGAAAAATTGTAGCAATCTGATTATCTGCTATATTATTATCATTGGATAAGTTATTTAAGGAAGATCATAAAGCACGAATAAAATGTTATTAACTAAACAACCATTATACAAACCGAAATTTCAAATAATTTACAACTCAAGACAAATTTCTAAGGCATTTAAATAACATAATTGCATGAGAAAGCAGTGTGCATTTTAAATAAAGCAACAGGAATCAGAAAATAAAGCAGATAAAACTAGGAAAAGAGAAAAATTATTTTAATATTAAAGTATATTTGAAACATGGATTGATAGAGTTGATTGAGTCTGTTCTGAATTAAGTCTAACAAAGATGTGAAAACTTGTACCTGCTAAAGTCTGTTAGTCTTGTTGTTGACTCCTCATATAGCTGACAAGCCCTTATGCAAATTGGTACTATTGCTGGTGCTGCTAGCTATTTGGCATTGAATCGCAGTGCATTATAGCGCAGAATAGCAATCAGCAATGAAACTCAGTGATCTGTTCACTTTGTATGAGTACACAAATCAATATATCATCCATCAGTGCAATATGAACAACCGGACGTCTCCTCTGCCCGTTGTAATAAAATAATTTTTATATTTATAAATATGGCAAAACATTATTATTATTGCCATTTATTTTTAATCCATTTGTTTCAATACAACATATTTAAAAAGGAAATATTTATCAAAAGATGAATTTTATAATTTAAATTTAAATTTTCCTACAGCATGAAAATAAAAACATATTTCATTTTTCATATTATTTTATATTATTATTAACATATACCTTTTGCTGTCATGTATGTTTTTTGAAAAATTGAAAAACGGGAAAAAGCCGGTGCTCTTCACTAATTTTCTCTTTTTCCAATGCATATACCCACCGACTGGGCTCTTGCAGAACACCGCAATGCAGGTTAGCTAAGTTTTTCGGCAATTCCTCTCTGAGAGGTGCTCAAATTGCCATATCAACCAGCAGTGGAATACGAACAAGCGGACGTCTCCACCGCCAACAACAATAAAATATTTCTTATATTTATAATTAAGAGTACAAATTATTATTGTCATCTATTTTTTTATTTTTANCCGTTATCTTGCTTTAGCACTGCATATGCTCTTTCAAAATATGATGATTGCTAATTATCCTCGTCGGCTATCATGGAGCATAAATTGGTTTTTCATTTGCTACTGAGGCTTTCATTCCTTTTGTCCACAACTCTGTAAAAATTCCAGAACAACAATATCATTAATAGGATTCTTCTTCCAGTCTGGTGCATTTGGAAGGCATCATTGTGCTCAGAAAGACTGAAATGGCATGGCGAAATTAAGGAACATAAGAGAAAAATAAAATTTTCTTCTACCCAGGCGTTAAATGCTGTCCACAAGAATGTCAAGTAACTTTTAATTTGAAAAAAAAAATCTAGCTGGAATTTGAATTACAAAAAGAAGGGAAATTTATTTATGTATTTTCTGGAAAAACTGTTTTCAGTGTGAAATCAAAGAATTTAATTTTTACAAAGCCTTTTTTTGACAAACAAATCATGCTTCATGCCTGCCAAGGACTATATTATGGCAGATCATTTGCGGGGTTAACAAAGAGATAAGGTGGATCAGATACTGTGATAGAGAAACATTAATAGAAAGCGAACTTTGTTTGGTGTTCTGTTGTTGCGTATAATACAGTTAGCCCTCAACATTCACGGATTTGATTATTCGTGATTTCAAAACTGCCAAAAAGATAAATCGATGTAATTTTTGGTAGTTGTGTGATATATACAAACCCTGAACAAAGAGGTTGATGTATTGGTGTGGAGGATGAAAGTGCATGTCTAGTGTTGTGATATTGTTTTGTCGTTGTTTGTGATTGAAGTTGACATCATGCTTCTTGTAATAAGTAAGATGTCGAATATTTCACTATCCGGCCAGGAGCGCAGCTGTTCTTGCAAGCATAACCTTGCTTTCAGAAAGTTGATTCGCAAATACCATTAAATTACAGAATTTATAAAATCTGAAAATTGAAACAACAAACAACAATACGCGTCACTTTTCAAGGCGCAAAAACTGGCAAAATGGGAAAGTTGTAAATTTTACTCAGCCGTTAATTTAGAATATCATGAAATTTCATATTTTGCGTTGTAAGTCACATATTGCTGTTGTTGTCATTTTAAGTTAACAATGGCGTAAATTTTGTTTCCTAGACTCATTACTAGTTAGTTGTTTAGCAGAAAATGCATGCAAATTTTTATTCACCTACAATGCGTTTTGCTTACGTGGCTGTAATTAAAATGGTTGTTGACGTACGTGTGAGGTGCAAGTGCATTGGCGCTTTCTCTGCGTTGAGGGATGAAGACTATCAGTAAAAATGATCAGTATTTTTCATTTATTATCAACTTATTTAACTTAATTAATTTATATACTTTTAATTTCTAAAGCAACATTTAATTTTTTATAAACCTGTAAGAAACTCCTCTGCAGAATATTTTCTGAAAACATTTTTATTTTATTAAACATTAATTTGAAATTGTTGGCAATTTTGTCATCAAATATCGATATGCATAACAATATCGAGTAATACCTTTCAGTAACATGCGTAAGCAGTAGAGTGATATTTTACTTTCTTTAAACACTTATTTTCATAAAGGAAAGAAAATGAAATATTAATCAAAAAGTATAACTCATGAATTTGCATGTTGCGTATAATTTGATATTCGGGGAATTCATGAATTTAATTTTGTTATTTCTTCTGTGAGCTTGATTTGAAATAATTATAGGCTGATGATGTACTGTGACGTCAGAGTAGGCAAAAACGATCCTCGGTAACAATGCTCTTGTTTATTTAACCGCTTAATTGTTAAGCTGTAGTACATTTCATTAATTTTTTTGAAGATCAAAATTTATTCAAATTCTTCCATCGGTCATGACTAAATTGTAATTCTTTTCTTCATTTTGGAAATTGAATAAATTAAATGAAATTCAATTGTTGTAAATTAATAGTATGTTTAACAAGGTGTGTAGTCAGACAAATTAAAAGTCGAAAGCTCGCATATAAAACTATGAAATAGATTTTGAATGAAATGCGTTTATTCATTTTCATCTTGCATATTTCATAACATTATGCAAATGTCATCTAATATTCAAAGAAGAAAATTTTTACTATATGCTGATTTTTCCTGATACAATTTTTCCCAAATTTTCAACAGTGCATTAGACACCAACACGTATATTAATTTTTTTCAAACATTTCGACTTTTTAGTTTTAATATTTTCATTATTTATTTCATAAAAAACTTTCTCAAAAATGAAACTGCGCTTTTCACGATATTAATCATTTCAAATATGAAAGAAAAGAATTTCAGTATATGTAAATGGTAATTATTTAAATAAAAATATTAGAAAATTCTAAACAAATGAATTANTGTGGTGCTGACTTACCTTCCATGGGCATACGAAATGATCATTTTTCATTTTTGTGAACACAGCTTTTCTGTGACTTTTTCTTGTTCAACTGTGAAAAACTGAAAATTTTCATACTAAATTATTTAGACTTTTTGTTTGTAGTTGTTTTCATTTGTTCAGTGTTTACATGTCATAACGTGTTTGTCGAGATATAAAATGCTCATGATTATACTTTGTTATTCTGCAGTAATAATATTAGAAATATAAAATAGCTGCTGGTGAAAAAAGGCTACCTGCTAGAATAAGGCGGTCAGAGCGTTCCTACGCTTAGTGGCCTTAATTTACAATGAAACAGTTTTACTTTACGATGTTTAGAAAGCATCATTTGATCTTTCCACCAGTGTTGTTGCATTTGCTTCTTGATTATATTATTTATGGTAAAGACGCAATCTTAATTATGCCTTTTGTGTAAATAGCAAACTTTGTTTTTCAACCTACTTGCTGAAGTGTCTACACGGTTTCTAAACATTTAGTTGCCATTACTCTCCAATTTCCATTAACTTTTATAGTTATAAAAGAAATGGTAAATTGTATTAAGAATTAAAATTAGAGAAAACCATTTTGGAAAAGACACAAATGATTGCCAAAGCTTTGGTGTTGCCTTTTTTTCAGGGGTGTTAGAGCCCATGTCAATGTGGGGACGCTGAAAAATTCTGCAAACACATAAAAGAAAACGTTCATCAAGAAAAAGACGACTACGAGCAAAGGCTCAACTGTCAGTGATGCCCCATGTATTCAGGGGCAGGCAGCTGTCAGGTATTGTATCAGCAATTCCGGAGGTCCGCATCCATCTTTTATTCTTGTTTTTAAATTTAGAAGAATTAATTTAATGAAATAATGTTATAATAAATAAAAAGTAATGCTGTTTTTATTGCTTTGTGTTGTTCACCCCCCCCCCCCACACATCGTTCGCCTACAATTATTGCAAATGAACTTCAATAGCAACCTAACAGTAGTCACAACCAAATTTGCATAACGTTCATTTCTACTGACTAACAAGTATCAGACGTATTTATCATTTCGTTAAACAAACATTATTCACACCACACATAAGATCAAAAGCAAATAAATTGAAATTGTATGCAAATTTAAATTGCAACTACACCCCGCCTATGTTTGAAAAGATTACATTCTACAATATCTAAAAACATATCTTACCCAGCTCTTAACGCACAAATAAATTGTATTAAATTAGTTTTTCAATATATGAAGTAAACTGACTACTGGGTTGACTGAACACTCAAGTTGCAATTTTTGTATTAAAATGATAACCAAATGTTGAACATTCCAGATCAAAATCAGCGCCTATACTTTTGCTAATCTATATCATTTTCAAATTATTTTACCCAACAGCAGAAAGCCAAAAAAGTTGGTTTTATGTTCAAGTTTTCGCCATCATGGTTGTATTGGTTAGTTTATCCTAGCATTGCATATGCTCTGTCAAAATATAATTATTGCTAATTATTCTCGCCAGCAGGCATGAAGCATAAATTGGTCTTTCATTTGCCACCGAGACTTTTATTCCTATTGTTGAGCGTGAACAATAATTGCGCATCATAAGAGGCTTCACTGAGGGGTCAGACAATGAGTTGATATGAGAAAGTGTCCACAGCGCTGTAAAAATTCCAGACCAGCAATATCATTACTGGGATTCTTCTTCAATTTGTGCCTGGTGCATTTGAATGGCATCATTGTGCTCAGAAAGACTGAAATGCTATGACGAAATTAAGGAACAGAAGAGAAAAATAAAACGTTCTTCTATCCCAGGGCTTAAATACTGTTCACAAGGATGTCAACTAAGTAACTTTAAATTTGAAAACAGAAATCTGTGTAGAATTTGAATTAAAAAAAGAAAAGAAACAAATTTATTTATGTATTTTGTGGGAAAATGTTTCCGGCTTGAAATCAAAGAATTTTACTTTAATCTTTACGAAGCAAAAAAACAAATCCATGCTTTATGCCTGGCGACGATTATATTGTGGCTGAGCTTATACGGGGTTATAGCAGAGATAATGAGGATAATCGATATCTGTGATGGAGAAAACATTAACAAAAATCCAACTTTGTTTGGCGTTCTGTTGTTGGGTAAAATAATTTGAAAATGCAACTGATCAGCTAAAGCATAATCGTTGCTTTTGATCTCGAATGTTCAACTTTTATTTACAATTGAGATACAAATTAAAATGTTGCCAAAGGTTGCAAATGCAAATAATAAAGTAATGGCAATTTAAGTATTCGATATCCCAATAGTGGGATTAGTTTGTATATTGAAAAATAAAGTTTACTCAATTTACACAAAAGGTATAAATAAATGTTTTTCTCTAAATTAAATTGCAGTATACACTTTTCCTTTAAATAAAACTTAAAAATAAACATAATTAACATGGGTCAAGGGTGAAAATGAAACTATAAAATTAAGCTGCTTTGATTGCAAATAAGAAAGATTTGAAGAAATCACTCACGCTCAAATCAAAAAAGTATTTCGATGCTAAGATTTAGTAGTTGCCACTGCTAATGTTAGCTACACATCTTCAACTGTGGACAATTTATCATTTCCGTTTGTGCTTAAATCGCCTTTACCAAGTCATCCGATGTGACAAGAAACCTGAACAATTTCTGACAAGGGCGTATGCAACATGTGCATAAAAATAGTGAAATTGCGAGCAAGCATGTATTTTGTCTGACGGGTAGAAACAACTGTTCGTTGACATCCCTTCGAACAATATTTAAGATCATTGGTAGAAGAAACTTTTCTGTTCTGTTCCTTATATTCACAATGGCTGATATTCTGAACTACATCTTATACCAAATCATGGAGGTAGTATGTCCTTTGTTATGAAGGCAGGGCATACAAATTGAAACACACTGGTAAACAGACGAAATATTATAGGTGTTAAAAAGTATGCGCTGAATGTACAGCTTGTATTCCTTGTTATTAGTGATTATTTTGGTTGTTCTTTACTGTTGCTGTTGGATAATGAAAAATTAACAATATAAGATAATAAAAAATATTTAACATATTATTTTGAGTTATTACTATCACATTTGATGTAACTTCAGTGTGATGCAATGAAATATTGAATAATGATAAAAATTATTTTTCAAAATGTTGATCTTCACTAGATGAAAATCACTAAAAAGTATAAAGTTTACCACAAATAATATATTAAAAAACAAAATTTCAATGAATGATAAAATTTCATAAACTTTGATAAAAACACTCAATAAAAGTTTTCAATAATAAAAATTTTCACTACTAATGTTACGTACATAAACGTATATTAAATTGCTTACAATGTTACTATTAAATACAGTGCTCTCCATGGCAAAAATGGCTTCTCCGTCACGGAAATCACCAAAGTCTCACAGCTGTTAAGCTTTCGGGTTAAACTGTTTCTAATCGAATCACTCATTCGACCCAGATGTGTGGTTTTCACTAGTTTCCCTGTGCTCATGCCTTTGAAAGTGGCGACAATTCCTAGTTGCATGGTGTCTTTTTCCGCAATTCCAACATCATGCTGCCGTCATCTGCGAAATCCTCCAAGAAAGTTTTTCCACAAAAAGTATCAGGCGTAACTAAGAGCCGTCTCACCGGTGTTGCTGCAGTTGTACCTCTGTTCGACGCTAATTCAAACGCCGCGCAAACTGCCTGGTGCGCCAATTTGTCACGCTTCGCCATTGCAGCAATTACAGTCAAGAATACATAATAACACGCGTAAAAAATAACTAGCTTTATTAGTTCTTACATGATATATAGGTATTCATAATTCTGTTACAGTATTATTATTTATAAAAATCTATTTTATGCATGAACAAAACTTATAAGTAATATAAATTAAGTAAAATGAACTTATATAATTTTTGCAAAAAAATTTAGCCTCAGATCATCATTCAAGAATGTGCCAAGCATCCCACGGCAATTGCGAGTTTGCTGTGTATGTGAAAGGCGGCACAGATGAATTTAATAATTTCCATTCATTATCTTGCAGTTTGAAGGAAAATGCACGTAGCAAAGAAACAGTTTCATTTTTGCGCACCGTATTGTTTTCAGAACTAATCTTGCAGTTGCAAATTGCATTGCATAAATCATTAATCTTCCAGTCGCTCACTATTAAAAGAGCTATATTTCCAACATGATTTCCTTGAATCTCGTCAAGTATTTCTTTCCTAAATTAAACAAATAAATATTTATATATAAATTATGTAGTTAAAACTATTCAAAATTTATTTCCAACCGCTGTGGAAAATCTTTTATCTGTCTCTTTGGTTTATATGCTGCGTCAACTCTGTGAATTTTATGTGCAGTAAACTGGTCTGCTTTAATATGCCAACATAGATTTTTGTCCATAGGTTGGGGATCTGCTTCTAATCCTGGTTCAATTCGAATTTTTATCCTTCCACTTGGATCCACCACTTTCAAGATTATGTCCGCCGTTTGAACACAACGGAAATTCGGTGCTGCATATACACAGCTTCCCAACAATTCTGGGTTTAACAGATTGGCAGAAACCAAACCTTCGGCGTACAGCTTTGCAGTATTACACCCGACAGTTGTTAACGGTGGGTCAGCTAGCCAAGCACTTTTCTCACCTCTGCGCCACTTCAGTCTTTGTGGAAGATTAGCATTGCCAATCTGACAAACACTACTTTCCTGTACTCTGATAGACTCGTTTTTCACTTTGCTCATTAATCGGATGATGGAACCAAAAGTTCCCTTTTTCTGCTCTATGCCCGGCAGCCAATCTGCATTTTTATAGATATCTTTCGGAGATTCTGCCGCTCCAATAGCGAGAAATAATTTTTCAACCTGGTTATTCCTATAAAAGTAGTTTTAGTTTCTCATTTATATGCTGAGAAAATAATAAACTGAAAGTTTTACAAATGAAAAGAAAATTTCGAAACTTACATGGAGAATGTGAAGAAACGAAGCACCTCTCTCTCAAATGCAGGAATGTATAAATGACTTTTAAGCTGTGACATTTGGTAAGCAGTAGTATTTTAAAGTAGATTCACTTTAAACATTTGCTTTAAACATTATTGCTAACGAGTCTTTAAACAATTTTTTGCTTACCATGCCCGCTTTAGTGCAAATCTGAATAACTATTCTGTGTAAAAAAAACAGCAAATTTTAAAGTAATTTTTTCTAGTGTTTGACTTTGTTCATTCACCCAAAGGATCCATCAGAGAGTTAATATGCTTATTAGTGCAAAAATGTGAACATAATCATACAGCTGCTCATAAGCGGGTTACCTGTCATTGGCTTTGTCCGTGAAAATGTTTGCACAATGCTAAAAAGGTAGTGTAAAGAGCAACGAGAACTCATCGACTACAGCAAGCTGTTAAGATCCATCTGCAACATGACAAATGACAAAATTGCTAAATGAAAGTACTAACCTTGTTAAGTGTAATATTTTTCAAAAGACACCAATTTTAGATAGAATAGCACGATGTGTTTCATTTATTTAGTTTTAACAATACAGCACAGCACATTTTAGCTTTTGAATTCAAATTAGTCAAAAAAGTTATTTAAATAAATCAAATTATCGCAAATTATATGTGAATTTTTTCAATAAAATTTCCAAATAAGAAGTCTCACTCAATAGTCTTTTCATTGAAATAATCATATGCCATCATATTGCACCTTACTTGGAAATTTATAATTTGCTGGCAGAAACTTCCTGCTTTTACTCTTTGTAAGAATTGGCGATTAGTCATAATTTTATGAAGAATATCATTCAAGACAAAAATCTGTTTTCATAATCGTGTCATTCATTTTACTATTAAAATGGAAGGAAACAATAATAACAAAACAAAAATATATAATGGAAAACGCTGCTACGACGTATTACAGTTAAAACCTTATTTCAGTACATGCTGTGATGAGAAAACGAAACTAAATTTAATAATACAGCGATTGATATGGTTAAAAATATTTTAGCAGTCTTGTAAATCTTCCAAGTTATATATGCATTTGTAACACGCGGTGTTACGGTTAGCTTTTGTCGGTCACCTATGCGAGGCATATCACTGGTTTTTAACGTTTATTCATAAACAGATACAAGCACTAACACACACACACACACCTGAGCGTGTAACTACTATGCTGTCACACAACGCACCGCAATCACGATATACAGTGAAACTCGGTTATAATGATGGGCATTGGGGACAGAGATTTTGATCGTTATAACTGAGTTTGCCTACATATACTTTGTTTTTTGATACATATATGGTTAACTTTATTCTAAAACTTCACTTATGCTAAAAAAATCCCTCAGAATAGCCAATCACTGTAGCAGATCGCTCAGCTTTAATTTTTAAAATTGGTTCACTGAATGAGGTTCTGATTGTTTTGGATTGGTTCTTTGACTTTGCCCTCGAAACCATTGCAACAGTGCTTCATCAATGTCGGTTTTCTCACACAAGTAAAATTTGTTCGCAGATGTGACGCCATTTTTACGTGCATCTAGTAGAGCGCTTCGATTTTTCCAAATGGTAAAAACAGTCGACTGTAATAATCCAAGCTGGTCGCAAATTGAAGCATTTTTCTTACCATCGTTCTGTTCAATGCACTGACGACAGCAACCTTGTCTTTCACAGACAATAATGCTATTTTCTTCGACATGAGTGCGCTTGCGATGTAATGCAAGACGGAGTAATGTAACATAAGCACAACGTGCAACTGCTCTGCGCCGCCAGTTACGTAGGCACAATTGTGTGACGTCATTTACTACTACTACAAGCTATACAAGCTCACAACTGTCACTGATTTCCATCGTTATATCTGAGTTTTAAGATCGCTATAAAAGATGTTTTTGATGTGTACGACATAGCCGAACCAACCAAAGATAAAATTTCTATCGCAGTAGAGGAGACATCGTTACAACCGAGTTCTACTGTATATATATTAATCTTGAATTGGCGCCTGCCCCATTTTCTTCCTTTCGACCTTGACCTTCTTTTGATTGTTTTTGCTATCGTACCCATTGCATATTGATCACCATTAATGAAATTATGAAATCACAGAAACGTTGCGTAATACCTGCATGCTGCAAATTATGTTGTTTCATAATTGTAGAACTGATCTATCATGTTGCATTAAGTGTTAAATCAATAATACTGCATACATTATTAATCAATAATGTTTGTCTGAAAAAATACTGAAGTGCGAACACAGTTTATTTACAATCAGAAACAAAACAACAAGTTTTTCTATTATTCACTTGAAAATCTGTTTATGTGCTTATAAGTGGGGGGGGGGGACAACAAAAGCCACCGGATTAATATCTAATTTATTGCTGTAGCTTTTATTTTACAGTTCACTACACAGTTCACAGCTCTTAACGCAAAGCCTTCTTACTTCTGTGTCATTTAAGCATGCTCCAAACACAGCCCAAATTTTACACATCGGATGAAAGTCTTGACAAACAGAGCTTGCATCTGAAATGCAAAATTCTCTTGCTGACCAAAAATTAAAAAACGTTTTCAGCCTACCGGTATTTGGGAAATAACTGTTGTGATTTCCTGGTAAGAGAACCATAGCAACTTGTTTGATGCCTTCTAAAGTTTCCTTTCCTGTTGGTATAATATGTGATTCATCTAAGATGAATCCATCTTGATTATCTTCTTCTGGGCGCAATTCAACAAGAAAAGAATATTTAATTCCAGCTACAGCTTTTGCCCAATCTTCAGATCCTCCAGAAGCAGGATCTAAAATAACACAGCAAACTGTTTTTTGAAAACGGATCAATAACAAAATACTAATAATGAACAAAATACACAAAAATTGTGATTTTTCTGTTTTGTTAAAGTCAGGTTTTTAATGTACAATAATTGCAGCACATACACAGTAAGTCAGCTCCTGTGCCCACACGGTATCTAGTTCCATAAACATTATATAAAGATTGGCAAGCTGCTAATGCTACTTCTCTCTAAAATTTGATTATGCAGAGCAAGTCGTTTTCGTTTTACAAACATACCAAGTCATGCACATCTTTTGGATAGGAGTAACGTTGGTTTCCATATGGATACATCCATATTTGTGAATAGGAATGCAAAGTTAGGAATGCTCCTAACTGATTAGCTCTTTGCAATATAAAACGTTCTATTGCTTGTGTTTCCGGTTCGCTGAATGCACTTCTGCCACTGTATGTTTCCTGACATGGATCCTGACTACCGCCTTGCTGGTTCCATTTAAAATCAAAATTTCGATTCTAAAAGATTGAAGTGTTGCTTTGAAAATGTATTTCACAATGGATTAAAAGTGAACAAGCGTAGCTTCGATATCAGATTCTTTTAAATTCAAAAACTAATCATGCTCCGTAGTCTCATACGATTGATGATGTTATAGATCAGACTCAGTCATAACATAAGTATTACAGAATGTAATGCAGATGAAGCACCAGGAATTGATATGCATTGGAAACTTACGAGATCAACACCGCGACAGCAAAAAGAATTTTTAAACGGTTGGCAGTTTGCTGGAGAACGATTTTTTCTCCATAATCTTACCTTAAAATACAAAACGTAGTTATATGTATGTCTTTTTTCCTAGTTTGATATTAAAGCGGAGAAACAAGTCAAAAGAATTGATCTTGCCGCAGAGTCTTAATTTAAATTAAATATTTGCATTTACCCGTGGGTTTAAACTAGACCGACTGAACTCATAGCCATCAGGGTTTACCACTGGCAATATGTACCACGTTAAGCCGTTGACATATTTCTGCACTTCCATATCATAATCATATCTCGTCACGAGCTGTTAAAAAGCTATTTAAGTACAAATATATTTTAAAAAATATTTGTTTTACATAATTTATAATGTATAAAGCTGTACTAGGTGCAATCCATTCACGTGCATGAATACCAGCGTCAATCCATATTGCCGGTTGGCTGCTGTAAAATCTACCAATCTAAAAAAATACATTTAAATAAGAAATTATAAAATTATTACTTTAACTTCATGTGTATAATTTTTTTCTAAAAATTCATATTATATATAATGACAAATTTAAGTGGCAATGGATGTGCTTGAGCAATGGTAAAAATTAAATTTTCAGGTTTAATGTTAATCAAAATTAAAAAAATATTTCTTCTACAAGTGTTTTTTTTCAAACTCACTTTTAAATATACTAAATGTATTGATATTTTTAAAACATAAATTAGCAATGATTTGTTTTATATAGAAGTTTTATAAAATTGGAATACCTGTAATAAATTGATTTCCCGATTTTCATGCGTATATCCAATGGTGTGCACCTTTGCTATATGTGGATATTGTTTCTCCAGATTTCGCATGTAATTTTGAATCTATCAATATATTATAAAAAAATAGATCAAGATAAAGCAAGGTTGTTATACATACTTCATTGTAAGAATGATAGACACTGATATCAAAGTAAGGAGTTGTTAAATAGTTAAAGCGGCGTACCCTTCCTTTGCTTCTTCGCGTTTGCTTCTCTAAAAGAAATCTAAACCGCCTACTTTAGTTAGAGATTTCCAAATAAATTACTTTTCAACGTCTGGTATGCTGATGTTGAGGCTAATATTGTGTTCCTTGCATTGAAACAAAAATTTATCCATGCTAATGTCATTTACCATTATATCGACTGTTGAATTGAGAAAAGCAGGTGGCCGCCAAAAGTCAATCTTTCATAAAGATAAACAATTTAAAAAGTTTATTTAAATCAAACAATTTCAATTTACTTGATCACCGTCAGCATGCTGGTACATGATTTGCAAAAACTTGAGCTGTGATTCATTTGTTGGAACAGTGCGCATAACTTTGTAAACTCTTAAAACAGTGGCATCAAATTCTGAATGTAAAACAATTTGTTTTTCATTAATTATTAATTTAACTGAAAAATTTATTCATTTAAATAAAACAAATTAATGAAAACATAATGTTGGCAGCATCTCTTCATTAAAGAATGTTTTTTTTTTGAATAACTTGCTCACTTTGAATATTCATTATTAATTATGAAATAAACAGCTAAAATTGCTTACGCATTCGATTGCATTGCATAATTTTCTTTGTCAGCAGTGGCGGTAATCAGCATGAAGCATGGAAATATTAAAGAAGCAAGTTGAAGCATATTGTTTGTTCACTACAATGCTAAAGAGCGGTGATGAACAAAATTTACTATATGCTTTCTGAAAATAAGATTAGCATTATAAAAGTATTTGTTCATTGTCAAATTTAGCACTCTGCTATATGTTTATGCAATAGTTAAAAAAAAAAAAGAAAACTGAGCCATTGAAAAAACAAATTTTCTTGAAATGTGCGCTTCAATTGCAGATAAATGAATACCAAGAAGTGTTGCATATTCTGTGATATTGCAGCTTTATCAGTATGATGAATTGAGCAAGAGGAGTGAAATGAATACAACTTGGCAGAGCTAGTTAAAACTTCATCCTGTTTAAATTTCCATCTGGTTCTTCAGAAAAGAAGCTGACGCATAGCCGTTACCCAATTTTCAAACTAAGGCAAACTGTTCAAGAACATCAGCTTTGTGAAATGATGTAATAATCCGTTATTAATCATTTATTTACAAGTAATTCTCTTTGCATATATATATATACATGACTTGAGATTTTTCCAACATTGAAGTGATTTATAGAAATAAAATATCCAATTATGAGACAGACTATTGAAATGAAAAAAAAAAGTTTTTTCCACTATTTCTTAGAGCATGAAGACTATAAATAAATAAATATATAAATAAATAAATAAATAAATTGATTGATTGATGAAGCTTAGTTTCATTTTAAAAAATAGCGTGAATTGATTAGCGTATATCTTAAATGATAATCTATTCTAGTTTTGTTTCTGTTCTCTCATAACAATATAAACTAAGTGAATGAAAATAAATAGCCGTTGCTTTAACGTAATTGTTTGCATTAGCCGTCAAAATTCCTGTTTTTCTTATGTAATAAAATTGTTAAGCTAATGCAAACATTGACGCTCGATAAACCCAATAAGAAATACAAACATATTTGATAATCAATCTTCACATTTGATTATTTACTTTTGTAAAATTTATTTCTTTTTAGTCCAATGTAAAATATTTGCAATTTTTCAACAGATATTAATTATGATGATGATAAACTTTTCAACTGGCATGTTTTTGCTTTAAAAATATGAGCACAATCTCAACTTGATGAAACTTGGTGCAATGAAACAGGTCATTATTGCCATACAGAATGCATTGCTTTTTGAATATGCTTTTCATGCTTTGCATTGAGCTATAAAAAAGTATTTCTAGCACTGCAAAAACGCTCAAGGCGATTATACCAATATAGCCCGTCAGCAAAACTAGGCCGCCAATTATGTGATTACTGTTACGGTTTGAAGTGGTTATTAGTCTGCAGCACTAGTTTGTTGTTTTTAGCAAATCTAGCCGATGCCACCACTTCAACAGCTAGTTTGCAGACGGTCGCTAGAATATTACAACTGCTTCTTATAGCAGATGGAACCAATTGCCACTGTACATTGTTTTAATTATTATGTTGGTCCATGGTGGATGGTTGACGTTGGTCCAACTGTACAGTCAATTGTTTCCGAGTCTGTTTTTGATAATTACAAAAATTGCATCTGCTGAACAAGCCGTACTGTGTCCACCAACGCCCAGAGGTCGCCTGTTGCTAATGCTTGGCGCGGGTTACAACAGTCGCTACATGAGCGTGGACAAACCGACGGACTTTTTCATGCCTGAATTCGGACGCTTGGATTATGACTGGCCGGCAACAAATTCTGACAAACCTTTCCCGATATCTCACAGCAGTGTAGGAGAGTTGAATTTCAAAGTTGAAGCCGGCCATCAGCAAGTGTTGCTTGAAAATGTCCACAATCAACACATTCTGAAGCTATTGTCCAATCAGAGAAACAAATCAACAATTGTTCATAGTAATCCAAAGATGACTAAATTGAAAAGGCAAATTGCCGAAAGAAGTTGGACTCAAGATGCTGCACATTTAGAACAGCTAACTCGTGTAGATTTGCCGTGGACTTGCGAAGAACAAGCAAATTGGATAGATCTGGGCGAGAGTCGATTTCCGCGGTTCGTTCGTTCTGTTACTTGTTCATCTGATCGTTGCTTTTATGGACATTATCGATGTCGACCAAGAGCTTTCACAGTGAAAATACTTCGCCGACTGACCACCAATTGTATAAACGACGACAACGGCCAGCTTGTTGAACCATGGGTATTTGAGGAGTTCGCTTTGAACTTGTGCTGTCAATGCACCGTTTAACACTCACCTCCTTTATGTGCAGCAAGTGACCATGTGTCGTTTCCCTTTTTATGCCTGTTGGTTGGTGTATGTCGCTGACGTATTTGTGATGTTTTTATCCTCATTAAAAATATTCTTCACCTTACACAATTATTTATTATTATTATTATTATTTGTACTCTTTTTAAATCACTTTTTATATAAAATTTAATTTAAAAAAAAAATTACTCATCATCCAGGATTTTTTTTTGCAAATGGAAAGTAAAAAATTCAACGGAATTACCGTATGGACTTGGTTGGAAGTTTCACACCAGAAAACAATCACAAATGAATAATGTGAACAATTGAAAGAAAATTTTAAAAAAATGAATTGAATATATTGGTTTGTTGTTGAATTGAATTGAAACAAAAAATGAATCTACATTTCAACAGAAACGCTCATCAAGTGCACATCTTGACGTAGATGTGCGCATGGTGTGCATATTTTATACAAATAATAACCGAACTACTTTCAACGCTGCTGCTGATGATCAATCCACTGGACAAAGATTTGAGAAAAAGAAAGTGCGCAACTATTTTCTTACGTAATGTTTATTCAATTTTCCCCTTGGATGATGATAATAAAATTTTTTTTTTTGAATTCAGTTTGAATAAACAAAAGAAGTTTAGCATTTTATGTTCATCATCATATCATTCAAAATATCATGATTTTTCCTTTTCAATGAAATACTTATTCATAAATGGAATTTTATTTTCGTGCAAATGCAATCGAAAGAATTTTAAAATTATCCAATGAAAAATAATTCCATTTGATCTTTGGATTTTAAGTAAAAAAAAAAAGTTAATAATATTGAAAAAATATTGAAAATTAATATTGCATTTTTTTTTCAAAATTTTCATTCAATACTATAAAATAAGAGAATGAATCAAATGTGAGAAAAGCAAATAAGCATGCAAATTCATACCTCTTTCAAAATAAGGTCGTCGAGATGCAGATTAGCACAACTAATAAACAACAGTTCATAGCCTGAATGAGTGAGAAACAACACTACCAATGTGTCGAGTGTGATCCAATGCCAATTATATAAACAGCAATTTGATTTGTTGCATAAATCACGATTTGGTAATGGCTTTCACGATTGCGCGTGTGTTGCGGCGCTTCCACTGCGACCCTGTTTACTCTGCGCTAACAAGCACATGTGAACGACCCATTACGGAACTGCTTTCTTCTTTTTATTATTAAAAGTTGGACTTTTTGAAAAAAATATAATAATCACAACCAACCAACACCCCTCCTCTTAAAATACAAATGTCATGCATGCATTATTGTAACTTTTTTTTTATGCTCTTAGTAATTGCTTTCTTTTTTTCCATCATTCTGCATCAGTTTAATGTTGCGGGTGTGACCTGAGAAAAAGTCTTTTTTTCCTTTTCAAAATTCATCTTCCGGGTTTGTGACATTGTGATGAACATGTTGAACAAATTGATAATTTCCAATAGAAATGCAAATTATTATTGCTTTTTCTTTTTTGATTTGTTTTGATTGAAATGATGATTACAATATTTAACAGTGATTACAATTGGTGATTCGAAATAATCATTACCGTATGCTATGATAAATGCATTTCTACAAACTTGAAACACTAAAACAACACTGAACTTACTTTTTCTTCTTCTTGCTACTGTTAAATATTAAACTTTTTCCTGAAATTACTTTCATCAAGCTTTATATGGTGAAGCTTTTCACCATTTTCAAAAACAGGTTCTTTTGTGAAAAGTGCATTTTTAGTTGTTAAATTAACCCAAAAAAAAATGAACAGCCAACAACTTTTAGAACGCGTCGAATGACCTTTAATTATTTTAATTTCAACAATATGATCAATTTTAGCGAAAGCTTAATTGCCGCTTTTGCTCAACACGAACATCAAATGCAGGAAGCAGAAGTTGAATGAACGCGGCGAGTGAATGAAAATTTTTTCACGCTTTTCAAGCACTTTATTACATCAAAATTTTAAAAAACTTGTAGGAGTGGATATTTTTTTTTTGCTTTTCATACGTGAAGCTTGGAAATTTTGAAAATAAACAAAAATGAATCTAGAAATTCAAGTTAGCTTTTAAAAATATTATTTTAAAAAGCAAATTGGAAATTTATTTCTATTCTCTTTGAAAATAAATATTCAATCTTATTGTACTTTTGAAAAATACGTGTGAATGATGTGAAACTTGTGAAATTATAATTATTACTTTAACAATGCTGAAAAATGCCATTTGAAAATTTCAAAAGTCATACATATTATTAAGATATATATTTTTTTTTTAATTTCAATAAATCCAAACATCATTCATCAGTTCATCATCTCTGCTATGTTCTGCTCAATTGCAATCACTCGCCATTAACATCATGTAATGAACAATGAGACTTTTTTTAATTCACATATTTCTGAAATCATGTTGCTTTTTTTTACTATTATATTGATGCTACAAGTAAATCTTTATGAAACTCTTTCTTGTAAAATTTCATTTACTTTTTCTAAAGTTATTAATTTCAGAAATTAAACAACTTTTGCTTTGATATATTCATAAATATGCATGAGTCATTACCATTACACAGTTGACTTGGAATATAAATGTAAAAATAAAATCAAGCTGATAAATCATTTTTCTTTGCATCATATAGCATTTCCTCTGTCATTTGGATTATCAAAAATTCAGTGATGAAAAGAAACAATACTACCAACTATAATCTACATTGAACTCAGAAAGAGCACTATTATTTCGAATCAAATAGATGATAACTTTTTAAATAAATAAATAAATGTTCATTATATAATAAAATTTTAAAAACATATTTGCAATGTTACATCAATTGTTACATGTGCACATTTATTTATTTAAAATCATTATTATGGAAAAAATTGTGTGCATTTACACTTATTAATAAAAATAAAAACGATGATTTTCAGGTAACGTTTCTATTGAGCAGTCAAAGTATGATCATTTGTTTACCTTAAAATTCGAATGAAATGACATTTGTAAATGTCGATAAATTTTTTTTTAAGTATCAAAACATTTTCTTTGAAATTTATTTTATGTATATGTAAAATTTGAAAGTTAAATTTTTCACAATGGCATTTGTATTGGGAAAATGTTGAAAAATGCATTCTTATCAGCATCTGCTTATCAACGTGTTAACAATTTTCAAAATGAGAAATCAGAACGTGCTAGCAATAAATTTTAAAAAGGCTATTTCAATACTTCTTGTAATATGGCAACTACGTGGCAAAATAAAAAAAAACGGTTGCAATGTAATGTCATCATCCCCTTCTAAAATTAGCATATATGATTTTCAGTGAAAAAAAAACATGAGTAAAAGTTTGATTTCTTAGTTTATTCTTTAGCCAATTTTTAAAAAAATCTATATGAGATGAAGATTTGGAAATTTGATAATGTCGTTTATTTAATGTTTAAAGTAAGTTTGATTTTAATATGAACGACAAAATTGTTTTAATGCGAGAATACCAAATGATTGACATTAGTGGGACGAAAATGTCAACAGGTGAAGTTATAAAATAGTTATTTAACCGTAGTTTTGCATGCCTTTTCAAATACGTTGTTGTTAGATAATATCAAAAATAGAAATAGAAAAAATTGAAAACTTTATTTGGTAACTTTTTATTGTATTTTAAAGATATTCAACTTTATTCTTCTCCATCTCGTTTTTCACCATTGCTAAGCAACAAAGCATAATCTGCTATTTTCTAAACTTGTGTATAATTAAATATTTGCTATAAATAATGTGAAAATGTTTCAGTTTCAACTGATAAAAGCAAGCTTAAATAAAATGCTTTGGCAAACTCATAAACGGCAAACATGACGTTAAGCAATCAGTGATAAAACTTGCATTATCTCTATTTGAATGCTGATTTATGACTGGTGAATTGTTTTGTTTTGATTACATTAAAAATTACCAATTGTTGACAATTGAAATAATTAACTTGACAAAATGAAGAATTAGCAAAGTAAATTTTGCCATAAATCTGAAAACAATTTTTCAAAATGTGCATGTTAAAAACTGTGTAGCCCCACTTTCAGCTTTTCAAATTTTACAATTGGCAAATCTTTGATCAGAGGAGTGAAACATTTTATTCAAACGTTTAAATTTGATGAGCAAAATCAAATTCAAATTTTTGAATTACTGTAACATGTTAAACTGAAAATATTAATAAAGATAGTTTTGACTGGAAAAAAAGTTTCTTAAATTGTTGAAATTAGTTTTACACTATTCTGTTGCTTTTAAATTCTGTTTCTCTGTGCATGGAAGCAATTTCTGTAGTTTTCGCTTCTTGTCCAGCAATATCCAATCTGGTGCTGACGTAATTTTTGTTGGATTATGAACAATTTTTCTCCTCCTATTTCATCGATAATGTTCGTCCCGATGGGCAAGTTCAACAAAGCATCTTTTCCAAGATCCACAGCTAACCGATAATTTAAATTTGAAATGAACAAAAAAGTCAATTTAAATTGTTACAATTTAATTAAAATTTTTAACATTAAATGAGAGATGAGGAAAAATTATTTTGCTTACAAAATATTTGTGCATAATTTATGAACTATACTTCTTTTTATTTTTGTAGACAGCTTTTCTCTTATTTGTATTGAGACAAAAAAGATTGTACAAAAATGAAAGAGAAAAAGCATTTGCCTAATTAAAGCGACTATTTATTGACGTTTTTCGAATAAAAACTAGTTACTATAATTGCTCTGCCATCACCCTGAAAAGTGAATAAAGACATGTGACATGGAAATAGAGGGCGGATTTTTCATTGCTATACCATTCAGCTGTTGGACAGTTTACGCCTGTGCATTGGAGAATATTGGCAAACGGTATATTTGCTTGGAAAAATATCCATTTGCAAAATTTCCACTGTCCACATCTAGATACACTTTATGCAGTTGCTTTTTTACATGCATCGACATTTGTTGTTGTTGTTATTGTTGAAAAAAAATTAAAATCTTCTGCATTTACTGATTTTCTCAACATCCCATACGCTTACCTCCACATACACAGAAACACGTATATATATATATATCTATTTATCTATTTTATAGGTAAGAAAATGATTTTATTTTTGCAATTACAATTTTATCCTTTATAAATTTATATTTATTTATGTTTTTAAATTGATTTGTATTACAATTTTGCAAATAAACATGCCAAATAATGTTATCAATTTTATCAATTCATTGATTAATCTTATTTGACTTTTCATCTGAAAAAGTTTTCCCCTCGTGATGATGTAAATTCAACTTATCAACTTGTTAATTAAGATGTAATTCTGTGCAACTTGAAATACTTATTCAATCTTCTGTGGCTTCAAGTCTATAAATTAAAAAATAAAACATCTTTTTATTAAAAAAAAAAAAGTAAAAACAAATATTTAAGCTTGCAGTTATCAATCAGATTGAAATTGCGTTGCATTAATTACAACACCCGGTGTCAAAATAAAATTGCAACATTTTAAAATAACTGCTATTTACAGTGACAATGATCAGCTAGCTTGTTTTAGCTGGTTTATTTTTCTGGTTAATATTTTTCTGCTTTTACCGCTTCACTGTGCTGTCAGCAATTCAGGTTTCGATTTGTTTTTGGTCTGCTGAATTTTCGGATGAACAGTTGCTGCAGGGCTAATAGCATGAAGGACTGCCCAAGCCGGTCACACCCACTATCCCTTAGTTCCATTTGCTCTTCTGTTCATCGGCTAAATAAAACTTAAAAAAAAAAGAACAACAATTGTTAAAACTACTTTCCCATACGTGGAATTGAGATCGCAGGAATACATACGATTGGATTTTCAAGTTGTTGAATTTTTTCATATTTTGCACTTTTATCAGAAAGTAAAAATGAAAATAAACACGAAATATTAATCAAATAAGCTTCAAATCCCATCATTATTTCTATTATGTTTTACAACGTTTAGCTATCTTTGCATGCATTTTCAGAAATTACACTCCATTTTATTTCATGTACAATTTATGCTGCAGTAAACTGCATATTTTCACGAATCCACTTTCCAAACTATACATTTTTTAAATAAATATTTCAAATTATTTTACGATTACAAGTTTGAAAACAAAATTAACTTCTATACTTATAATTTGCAATCTAATTTGTAGTTATCTTTTATTAGACATTTTTAGAAAATGATGCTTCAAATAGAAAGTATTTTCAATAATGTATGATTTTCATGTTATAACGATTGAATAAAAAATCTTAATTCAATTATCTTTTATTCAGCGCTACTCATTATAAGAAAGATGTCAACACTGTTATTATTTTCATCTTCATCTTGATAAAAGCAAACATTTTTGCAAATGTTATCTTTCACTATGATATCAGATTGAACTGTTCAATATTATTTTATATGTTATCACTATATGAATGTACGATAATTTTTAAAACTACTTCAACCAGTAGATTTTAATTAGTATATTTTTATCATTTCACTTGTCATTTATTAAAAATGAAAATTATATCTGTCAGCGTTACTTTCCAATTAAAAAATATCTCAATTTTTCTTATCGCTAGATTTAATTTATTATTATTAACAAATGCTATTTGCTTAAGTAGCTTTGAAATATAAATTTCAAATGACATAAATTATAATTAGACCAAATGATACACCAGCATTGTTTATATACTAGTTTTAAAGTCATGCATATTTTGTGATCACTCTAGTGTAAAGAGTAGTGACCAGTAAGTATCAATAACCGTTCTGTCATATTTTTACTGTTAAATTGGAATAGCACTGTAAATTCGGTCATAATTTGGTAATATCAATGACAAAAGTAAAATTCCAAATACACTGAACAATAAAAATTTTCCAAAAGCACACTTCTTTTGCAGCAAACAAAGGTTTATTTGCGTATGTATTTCATATTTTATAATTTGCATAAGGAAATTTGCATTTTCGAAATCTAGTTGTCATGTTAATTAATATTTTTGAAAAATAATATTGATCTTGTTTTCTTAGTATCTTGATGTGAAGCATTTATTTAGTGAAAAATTTTAAAATACGCATTAAACAGTAAAGTTTGAATTTCTCTTCATACAGTATGAATTGTATAAGGCAGTATTTTTAGATTAATGATTTCGTTTTGAATTAAAAATTGTAATTTAAAAACTCGATTATTATTATTATTATAAATTTTAGTTGTTTTCCTGTTGAAGCAGATAGAAATGTTGAAATTATTTTATTCTACTCTAAGAATTTGTTTATTTGTTTGTGCATCATTCATTTCCAGGCACATTTTTAGATATTCAAAGTAAATATTTATTACTTGGCTTTTATTACTGTTGCATTTGTTTAATTTCTACTTTTCAAACAACATTTTGATAAAAACAAGTGAAGCAGTTTATCAGCGAAAGGTTTTTGTTTAATTTAGCACATAAAAGTGATCATTTAAAGTCAGCTAAGTGTACACAGCATCAAGTGAAAGAAATTCCAGTGGAAAGGGAAAAAAAAGCAAAATAAAGTAAGCTGAATTAGCACATAATTTTTCACTTTTCAGATTTTTCTTCTTCATTTTTTTCCTTCTTTGTTTTGGTTGCTTAAATTTATTTCTAAGCAACCTATCAAATGGTTATTTCTTTATGCTGTACAGATATTTTCACATTTCTACACACATACAGTTTCATTTATTTTATGAATTTTAATTTTTGGAAATTCAATCATTCTATTATAAATTATTCTTTTTGATATATCAAAGAAAATTGTGTTACTATAACTGATGCTCAGTTTGAAAATGGAAATTATCCAACGATGCAAATCAAGTAATAAAGCAGATCGTGTTTCTTTATTGTCAATTGGGGAGCAACTAACTTTTCCAACAACATGAAGTCTTCTTGTGTATTTTTGAATAAAACACAAGTTGAAATGCTTGAAGCAGACGTTCAAAATCAGCAGACTGGTTTGTTTAATTGGTCTTTTATCTTTAAAAATGAAATGATGACAGATCAACGGGACAGTGTTGTGTCACATTTTTAGCTTACGTCATTTCCTGCAAATTTCTGAAGTTGTGCGGAGAAAATTTTTCAGAAAACAATTAATTTCTTTTTATTCTTTTCATACTTTTCCATTTTAATTTTAGACATTTAAATTTAAAAAGAAAAATGAATCGAATTGTGAGAAAAATTTCCAATACTCTTGGAGTGACCAATCAGCCGAGGAAAGATTCTTTCCTTGATCCCAGAAGTAAGTATCCTTTTTTTTTGTTTGGTTTTCTATTCCAAAAAAATATTCAATTCATCTTCATTTACAGGTGATTTTCTGGTCGACTCTTTAACAATGACACAAAAAATTCAAATCGGACTTGGAGAAAATGGTATTCATCATTTGCATAATATTTGCAAAAAAATTGGCTTTTATTCAAATTTTTGTTTTCCAGGTACAGTGCAACGGCTTTGTAGTATCATGGAAGAAGATACCGTTGGTCCTAGTGAAAGTTTGCCGCATCCAATCTTTTGCGAGATGCTTAAACTATCAGATATTAAAGATGAAAATCGATTCAGTGCCGCTTGTTGGCGTGAATTGTCAAGATGGATAAAATATGAAGAGATGGTAGAAACAGGAAGCAGCAGATGGTCAAAGCCGCATATCACTCTGCTAACTTTGCAAAATCTTCTTCAATTAAAAAACAGTCTCCGTTCATGCGGAGAAATATTGCTAGACGTAAATGCCGACAGTTTTGCAGTATTAGCAGGTAAGATTTCGTTGTTGGATAAAGTGCAGTTGCGGAACAACTCATTTTTTCATATGTACAGACAAGATCACAGAAAGCTGGGGAAAGAGCGCCAGTTTATCAAGAGCAGAAATAAAGCAATGCAAAGAAATACTTATGGCACCAAAGTATCATTTGATCGGTAGCAAATTTGGTTCTGGAAAAGAAAGTATTCAAGTTTTTTTCTTGTTGGCATTCACTGATTGGCCTGTAGCACAACTGTTTGTTTAGGCAGCGGTAGTGGAAATGATTCGTTTTATAATCTGCTTGAGCCATTGCATGAAGAAAGCATAGCCGCTATGGCAAAGGGTGATAAAACATACAATACAAGGTCAGTTCATTTTAATTTGCTAAGAAAACTGCAAAAAGATACAGAAGGTGCATGCATACTAATTGGAAGTCCAGACTTTCTCACATATCCACTGGTTCAGTTTGTTCGACTGAAAACAGCTACAGTTATGAAAAACTTGTTCGAGGTAAGTAACTTTGGTTTAAATTTTCAACTGAATACTTATTGATTTGTAAATTTTAATTAACATTTGATCATCCTAATTTGCAATATATAAAGTTTCATATGATCTGCACTAAAATAGTGCCATTGTCTTACATCTACAGATAAATTTAAAAATTCATATCATTTTACATTTTTGCATATGAACTTTTAAAAAGAATGTTCATTTGCAATAATTTTATTTTAAAATTTTACATTTTTGACACAATAATTGTGCTATTTTATTTGATTGCACAATTTAATTTTGTTAAACTTTATCTTAGATTCCCATTCCAACAAGATTTTTATATATACTTTTGATTCCTAAAGATCACATGGCAAGAGATTCAGATACAATTGGGCGATGTATGGGAACATTGTTTGTCGATGAAGTTTGTTTATTTTGTGCACGTTTATTAAAAAATTTTTTAAAAGAAGCATTGTGTAATAATTTTATGTCTTACATATTAAAGACAAATTACAGTTTATATCAAAAAAATTGCATAACGTTAAGGAATCATCATTTTTCATTAATTCTTTATCATACGATATGCATTGTCCTGCGTTTTAAGGTCTTCAGTCATATATGCTACAAAGCGAAAGATAATCTTCATTTATGCTATGGAATTGATGAATTTCTCAGTCAGTCTACTATTGTTCCGGCTGGAAGATTGAGCACCCAAAATCGTCTTGAGCCGCATGACAATCTTTTGCCAGTAAATAATTATTTTCTTGATTGAAGAGATTTGAAAAATAAAGATTACTTTATTGAACTTGATAAAGCGTTCGCATTTATAGCAAAAACGTTGCTTTGGCGGTCAGCCAACAGAATTGATACGATCCCTGAGTCAAACACCGGAAACTGAAGTGAAGCTTCATCGAACAGGAAAGTAAAATAATTTCTTTTTCTGCAAATAGAAAAAATTCAAAAATGATGAAGATTCAAATATGATTAATTATAAACTACTGCAGGCTTTTTGGTGGTCTAGTGGAAGATGTAAAAACAAAAGCTGCATGGTACTGGAGTGACTTTCGTGATGCATTTCGTGGACGAATAACGCAAACAATTGCAGCAGCTATATTTTTATTTTTTGCAAATGTTTCCAAAATTATTACATTTGGAGGTGTTATGGATCATGTTTTGCACAAACAGATGGTAAATAATAATAATAATAATTGAAACTGTTATTTAAATTTAATTATTATATTATGAAAAATTAAAAATATTTAAACAATCCATTAAACAATATTTGTATAATACGTTTTCAATTTCTTATTTTTATGGCGCTATTGAAAACATACTTGCTGGTGGTGTATGTGGAGTGATGTACGCACTATTTTCTGGTCAACCACTTTGCGTTCTATCAGCAACTGGACCTTGTTTAGTGTTTGAAGTAATTATGGATGTGCTATGCAGGTATGAAAAAAAAATGTTTTTTTTTTTTTTGTAAATTCAATGAATAATTTGTGTTAAAATTTTTAGAAAGCAAGGTTTCGACTTTTTATTAATCCGATTGTGGGTTGGTCTTTGGACAGGGTTGTTGTTGATCATCTTTGTTGCTATTGATGCTTCTGCGTTTGTTGCGTTTATTACACGCTTCACTGAGGAAGCATTTGCAACACTGATTTCGCTCATATTTTTGGTCAAAGCAGTAGAAGAACTTATGGAAATCAGCTATGATACTCCTGTTGTTACATCAATGCAAGTATGTAAATATTTTCATGTCGACGTTTACAATTTTGTCAAATATAAATTTTATGATAAGAATTCCGATTCCACTATTTCTATTTATTTTATCTTTCATCTTTTCAAAAATGATGATATGATTAAAAAATGATTAATTTGCATATTGTAGGTAATTCTGTTGTACTTTTAGGATATTTTTACCAGTCCTTGCTATTGCAAATTTTATTCCAATGACTCTGTGATTTTGCATGAGCCTTATTTATTGCCTCCAAGCACATTGACAAATTCATCGAGAGAAGGTAAATATTGCAGGTAAATTATTGTTTGCATCTCATTATTCGTTGTTTGTTTAGCTTGTCTTTTTGATGGCGGCGTCATTGAAGGCATGCAATGCTTTTACAAGCCTGATGTATTTATGTTCTCTATTATTTTATTTTTTGCTACCTTTTTCATTGCTTTTGGATTGAAATTATTTCGTCATTCCAGTTTCTTTTCAAGCAAGGTAAATATGCAATGAGATGCAGATGCGCTTTGATGCATTTTTGTGAATAGTTTAGGTACGGCATGTTGTTGCAGATTTCAACGTGACAATTGCAATTTTGTTGATGACAGCTGCAAAATGGGCAGTAGGAACGGACGTTCCGTGTCTTGAAGTACCGGACAAATTGAACGTAAGAATGAACTTGATATGCATTTTTATAAATTAAAATTCAACGGTAAATTTCATTAGTACTTTTTTATTTGCAAATGATGATGATTTTTTGGTTAAACAATAAAATTGTTTTGTGATATTGGAGATTTCAATTGAAAAAATATCTTCTTACCGCTGATACTGCGCTACAGATTCTCAAGTATTGTAGCCAACTAAAGAACGTGACTGGATTTTGAATCCGTTGGACGTGAAGCCATGGTGGATGGCGCTTGCTTGCTTTCTTCCCGCTTGTTTCTTCAGCATTTTGATTTTGATGGATCAAAATATTACCTCAGTTATCATCAATCGGCCAGAAAATAAACTTAAAGTTACAAATCATTAAATTTTGAATAATTTTGATTAAGACAACGTTTTCATAATTTTTCAGAAAGGTTATGGGTATCATCTTGACTTGGCTGTTATAGCGGTGTTGATGTTCGTCTGCTCAATATTTGGAATACCGTTCTATGTAGCGGCAACAGTTATTTCTTTGATGCATGTTGAAAGCTTAAGAATAATGTCTGAAACAACTGCACCTGGCGATGCACCTCAGTTTCTTGGTTTAAAGTAGAACAGTTTAATTTTACACGTTTACCTTATATATGTAAATTTTTTGCAGTTTGTGTATTTTTTAAATTCTTTCAGAGAACAACGGTTCACAGCGTTGGTTGCCCACTTGTTGATTGGACTATCAGTATTTTTAACCCCCTTTATGAAGGTAGAATTTATTAATAATAATAATAATAATAATTTCATTGAGAATAATTTTATTAGCTTATTCCCATGCCTGTATTATTGGGTGTGTTTCTCTACATGGGAATTGTTTCACTTTCTGGACAGCAGGTAAGTTTTTTTTTAACTTTTTTAAAGTAATATATTTGCAAAAGTTTGATTTTGTATTTTGTTTTAGTTTGGACAACGAATCTTAATCTTGTTCATGCCCAAAAAACATCAGCCAGATTATACGTGGCTTCGACAAGTGCAATTGAAACGAGTGAACTTATTTACAATAATTCAAATAGTGTGTTTTCTGGCTCTTGCGGTTGTTGAAGAAATAAAAGTTATTTCAATGGCATTTCCATTGATGGTAATGATTTTTTTTTGAATTTTACGTTAAGAGCAGATTTGAAATATGCAAAAGTTGAATAATTTTTAGCTCCTTTTCATGGTAGCAATTAGAAAAGTGTTGCTGGAGAAGATCTTTACCAGTAGAGAGTTGCTTGCGTTGGATGATTTATTACCGCCTTGGAAAGAGCTAATTCGCCCTAAACCATTGCCAAAGGATGCGCATTTTGATTCGAATACAAAATTTACTGAACAAGAACTGCAACTGTTGGATGAAAGTGCAAATGATCGATTACGTGAAGAATCATGACAATGGAAAAATGATGAAAAAATTAGCAACATAATTTTACATGTATTACAAATATCATTGTTTAGTTTTGCATACTTTTACACGTGCATCTACACACAGAAACACATTTATTTCATTCTATTGAAATACATGCAGAACTTGTGTACATCTATCTATCTGCAGATGCTTTTCAAATTTTAAACTATTTTTTATCATTATTTAAATTTTAAAATTTTTCTAGTAGATTTTTAAGGATATTTTCTGAACATTCTTTTAAATAGTCTGACAAAATTAAAGCAAAGTTCTAGAGTATGTATGATTATTTGTTACAAAATCACACATCGACTGAATGGTTAAAAATTGACAACTGACTTGCTTGTAATAATAATCCAGTGTTCTTTGAAGTTGCTTTTAAAAATAATTATTTGTATCATTATTTCAAGTTTCGTTAGTTCTGATTTTTGTATCTCAAAAAATAAATCATCATTCGTATTAGGTGAAAAAATTGCTGACTTTTCTATGAACTTTTTCATGCGGAAAAAATCTGCTTTAATGAAGAACTTTAAACAATAAATTGACCATTGTAAGCATGCAATTCGACACTAGAACATTGATATTATTCAATACGTTAATAACATTTTTCATCATTTTTACAACAGAAATTGGTAAATTTGTTTTTTGTTTGTAAAATTAATTTTTATAAAAATTACATTTTTCATTTCATCATTATATGCAAATAAGATTATATAGAAATTGATCATCGTGTTGTGTGAAATTTATTGAAAAAAAAAACAATACAACCGTTATGTTATATTTATTTCATCGTGTGATTTATAATAATATGAGTTATGAATGAGCAACATTTGTTAAAAATATTACAAACTTTATTCTATAAAAATGAAAAGGAAAAGCGAAAGGTTTCGGTTGAACAAAAATCAAATTGTCAATTTGGAACAATTCAACCAAATCTTCACAACAACTGACTGATAAGCTTTGTCGGTAAGCTGATGAAATATTACCATCCAGGTGATTGAAATTCTTCTCTTTTCAATAATTACTGGCAGACGCTTCCGTCCATTTGTGCTATTTTCAATTAGCTGAACAAAAGTTACATTAAACAAAACTTTTCAACAAAACTGTTTTACAAAATGCTGGAAAAATTAACCACCTTTGCAAAGCATATTATTTTCAATTTATGAATGATACCGTTTATCAATTATTTATTGCTTTCAATTATGCAAAACAGCGTCATTCTTATTTTCTTTCCATACTTTCATCTTTTCCATATTTGTAATGTTTTTTCTATAATATTCTTTAAAAAAATTTTTATAAATAATAAATGTATTGATTAAAAATTAACAACAATTTGAACATATCAATTTAAATACACCTATCTGCTTTAAAATAATGCAATTTTCTTTTTTTAAAAAAAGCTGTTTATTAATTTCAACTTTTTCATTTAATTTGATTTTATTCATCAGTATTTTGCTATTTTTTTGATCTCATTAATAATATACAATTTAAATAAAAGAAAAAAAATTGAAAATAGATGAACAAAGTGAAACAATAGTAAAATTGATCATAAATGCTACAAGGATGAAAAGCACGAGAATTAATAAATGAATATATTGTTGACCTTTGATGATTGTGGAAATGAATTTATGGACTGACGAGTTTTACAATGATGCAAATACTTTGGATGTTTTCAACTTTGCATCTTTTCTCATGGCAATAATTTGCTACTTAAAATTGTCCAATTAATTTGCATATTCATGTTAAATTCTAAATGGACATTTTATTAATATGAGAATGAATTGACTTGAAAATTATTATATTCTACCAATAATTAATTTGTGAAATTGATTTTCATCAAGTGCTGTGAGTGAAATTCATATTTTAATAATATGTTTGTTAATAATTTTACAATTGCACCAAGCACAATAGTACAAAAACAAAACGGCGTTGGCAGTTAAAATAAAAATGATGACAGCTGTGAAGCTTTTCAGTTTGATTTGTTATCAACGTTGCCATGACATGGCGGATCAACCTGTCTCTTGAAGAAATGGATGGCTGTTGAAAAGCGGACTTATGAATATTGTTGCAAATTAGCTTTCATTTTTCAACGTTGAATAATAAGAATAATGTGATACGAAATTTTTTTTTTGTACACGAATTGCAATGAATTTTCAAATTTATCAAAAATAAATAATATTTCCACAATTGTGATCAATTTGCAAACAACTGGGTCAGCATTGTAAAAGTAAAAATTGATTTCACACTTTATGCAAAGTTTTCACCGGACATGATCAAGTTTTATGCGTGTAAACTTTCTTTTCTTTTTTTTTTTTTAAATTCAATTCTTATTAAACGAAAAACAGACAACAACAATCGCATTGTTGTTGTCCCATCATCGAAATCTAATTGATCGATGTATCGATTAAATATTGTACATTTGAAGAAAAATTGAAAACCAATGCATTGTATCGATTGCACAATTAACCGGCAAATACTAATCTTACTGTAACTTATCAATATTGTTGAACAGTAAATTTTTTCTGCCGCCAAAATTAACTCTTCTGTACTGTTGTTCAACTGTGGTGGTATAAAAAAAAAATAAAAACAAAAAATTTTCAATTAATCGTTTCACGTTTGAAATTGAAATAAAAAAAGCCAAAATTAATAATTTGCTATTGTTTTGTTGTCAGAAAACAAACGACGAATGTTTAAATGAAATTTTATGTTTACAATTGAAAAAGATATTTAAATTTCCAATTCAATCGTGTATAATTTTCAGTTTTATAATTTAAAATTACCGCACGGCATTGATTGTTTTGACAAGTAAATTTGAAAATTTTTTTTTTCCATCAATCGGACATACTGTAACCTACATTTATGAATATTAAAAGTACATGAGCAGGTTAGTTAGTTTTCATTGTCCAACTGCGCGTGTGTGTGTGTGCGCGTGTATTGGGGAAGTATGGCGTCTTGAACTTGTGTGCAGATGTTTAAATGTTGTATTTAGCAATTTCGATTATTGATTTCTCCATTTGACTCTCCACTATGAACAGGTTGTATTGAAGAATATTGTTTTGGTCGATTTTAAATTTCGGTTTTGTTTTTCAATCATGAAGTTATTCACAAACTTGTGAAACAGGGATCCACGAGAATAAGAATAATTCTGTGTTTTGTTTTCATTCTTCGTGTGGACAAGAGCAGCTTGTGTGCTATGAGCGATGATGATGGTGATGTTTTGTGAAATTTGCCTAAAATCCGACACACGAAATTGTCCCGGATATTGTAGCAGTTTTTGGTGTGGTGTGGTGCGCGAGCAAGTCCAGTTGCTGACCTGCAGGCCGTTGGTGTTGGTCCGTTGTATTATTTATTATTATCATCGGCATTGTCCACAACGTTGTTGTTTGGTGACAGTGGACAAGTACGGTTGGGTCGGTCAGCAGGAAATTCAGGTCGTCCGGTCGACCTGGGATGGGTTATTGAAAAATTGTCCCAACAAACCGGTACCTGGTGACAATCGATTGCTTGGTGTCGCTTTGGTCGCATCGTGCACAGCGCCGTATATGGAGAGGGCACGGTCGGGCACATCAGATTCCAATTGGTTGGCTTAACTGACAGACAATTGCAACCGCATGACAACGCCATTTTGCCCGGCGCGCAATAGGCGACAATTTGTTTGGTTACTCTTGCCAACGCGTGACGACGCGCACAACTTCACTCTCCCCAACGCCCTGTGCTCCACCATCGTCTGTCTGCTTTATTCCAAAATATTTGTTCATCATCATCATCATCCTCTTCATCATTTGCATTTTCCTCTTGTTACACTTTACTTTCATCCACTGCTCTGAATGCATAATTGTTCCACCAACTTGGATCACAACAACAACAACAACAACATCACCGTTCCTTCTTATACTTTTACACATCTTCGCGTTGTTGCTTTTTCTTTTCTTAGTTTTTTTTTCTCAATATTTTCTAATCAAATGTTTCAATATTCACAGAGATACAACACTACCTGTACTGTATACATACACGCACAGATACACGAATCGATTATAACAAACATTGCTGCAAAACATCGATCATTATGAACGGCACTTTGTCTACTAGTCAAAGTATGGATTCGGTGAACATGTGCAACGATGATGAAGTAAGTGATTGTTGCTTATTATTATCCGTCTGCTTTTTCACTTTTCTCACTTCATTCATTTATTCACAGACATTTATTTATTACATGCTTATTTTTCATATGCTCATATTCAGTGCTTTTTTGGGTTCCGTGTTGTTTTAATAGCCAGATAAAATGAGATGATCAATTTCTTGATCAACAATTTCAACACTAATCTGTAATTATGCACTCAGTAATGATTACTGTAAAAATTGGTACAGATTTCCATCTATATATGACAACGATGATGATGATGATGATGATGACATTGCCTCGTTTTCTTTGTTCATTGTTAAGCTGCATTGTATTGTAGTCGAGGTAAAGAATTGGAACACGGCAGACAATGGAAATAAAATCCGACATGCTTTTTTTTTCTACGAAGAAACAATTGTCTACAATTTACTGTCAATCATATTCATTTAATAATACAACATAAATAATGATAATAATAATAATCTACTTTTCATTTGTTATATAAAAGAATACAAAAAACAGAAAGATTAGATAAAAAAAAAATCGGTCATCTATCAGTCTATGCTAATTGTTCTTCTGGTTCATGATAATTCTTACTGTTTCTTCTTCTAGGGTAATTTGTTTGAAAAATATTCCAACTTGTTGTTTACTCTTTCTCTTTTAACATACCTCCATTAGATGTGAGATGGGTAGGCGTTCTTTTCCAATAGTATAAATTGAAAACTGTCAATTGCGCAAAAATCGTGACGCAGCTTTTATGCAAAAAGCACAACCAGTCAGTGTATTCGCTTGTCTCTCACATTCCAGTTTATATCCTATGAGTTTAATACTAATTTCTTTTTTTTTCTTTTTTAATATTTCTCTCCTTCTTTTCCCTTTCAACAAGCAGTGCATCAATATCTCGACTACAATTTACTTGTTTACACAATTAGAATGTTGTTTACACATTTTTCTGTGTTATAACTCTTATTGACAGACAGACAGCTAAGTGAAAAAAGCCAAATTGTCAGCTTAATAAACTAGTTTTTACCATTCAAGTCCAAACCCTCTCTCTCTTTCTCTTCCGCCCGTTGCATTTATATTATTATATGCTTGGTCACTTCATTGTCACGCCATTTTTATTTTTATTTTTCACAATTCAATTTTAAGCAATGACCTTTGCATAAAATAACAAAATATTCAAATTACTTTATTTGAATATACACGCTTTTTACCGATGGGAAGTTCATCTTTGGATATGATTGGATGAATTTGTGGTTTAATTTAAATATTTCAATGCAACAATTATGTAAATTTATTATTTTGATGAATAGTAATGATGGTGGTGTTGTTTGTTTTTTTTGCTGTTCATTTATTTATTTTTAATTTACACAATTTTCGATGAGAAAAAATTTTCAAATTATTTACGGACGATGTGTTGATTGATGTTGTTGTTGCTTGCGGGCGTTGTTTTGATTTTTATCATGCTTTTTGTGAAAATTGACATGGCATGTTCAATTTTTGATATTAACTTTTCAATGTAAATGGTATAATTGTTCATATATTTTTTTTTGATTTTTTCTTCATGGAAAATTGGTTTTGTTCAAAACGTGGTCACGTTTTTTGTGATGTCAAAGTTGAAAATTTCCGTCTATCCTTGACGACTGAAAGATGCGTTCAAGGAGAGAAAGTAATGGCGTGTTAATTTTTGAAAACAGGCAACGGAAGTGATTGAAATGTTAAAATGAAAGTGATAAATTTTATTGGCTTTTTAAATTAATAATAATAATAATAATGAACGTCGTATTTAGTGAATGATAGGAGAATTGTAATATTCAATTGAAAAACAACATATCTATTTGAAATTTATCATTATATTTGTGTGTGAATGAAAGCAAATTTCTAATAATGATAATAATAATAATAATAATGATGATGATGATGATGAAAAGTACGGGACGGGTTGTGGAAAAGTGGTAGCAACGGAGCGAGCAGGTTTTGCTTTTCCTTTGTCCAAAATGTGCATGAGTGCATACATCAGTTTATATGCAGTAAAGTTAGTGTCAGGGCAGATTTTTTAAAGGCGACGTTGAAGTGAAGAAAAGTGGTCCATTGCATTGTCGCTTTATGAAAACTAAACGCGAATTGACTTGCAATTGACAATTAGACCAAGGACGATTGTACATACACTTGTCACCACAGGCTGTATTGAAAATCATCAAGGTTGTTGGGCAAATTTTTCTGTTAAACTTTTTGCTTGTTCAAATTGTCAATTTTAAAAATATTTTTATTTATTTATTATTATCAATAATCTTGCTCGTATAATAATGAAATACATTAATGACAGGGGCAGAAATTGGAAATGTTTCAATTTTTGCAATAAATTTTCAATATCCTGTTGCTGCTATTCTTCTTTTATACGTTTCAATTCAATACAACAGCTGCTAAGTTTCACATTGAAACTTTTCTCTAAAGTTCTTGCAGAAACATGTGAACTTTTTCACTAAGCTTTTGCAATAAAAGAAAAGAAAAAATTTTCAAAGCTACTTTGAAAAATATATGTTGCAAGCAAGCTAGTTAGCTAGCTAGCTGTCTTTTATCTCTTTCTCATTGATAATTGCAATATTCTTTTCACCCATTATTGTTGTTGTTGTTGATGTGCAATTTCTTAGTATAATTTTCTTATTGAATACAAATTTCATACTGTTTATTAATTGAAATATGAATTGTATTTTTTTTAATGTTAAATAGTGCATTTTAGCGAGAGAGGGTTGGAAAGGGAAAACTCTTCAAGTTGGATAAACTTTGACAATGTTTGATCATTTCATACTAGCCACGTTCAAATTGCACATCAGACAATTATTTTTAAAATTACCATTAAAGAAAGGAATAATTGAAAATTTTCTCATCTCTATTCATCATCGATTCATAAATTTTAATATTCGCTGTAGGGTAGGTTTAATTTTTTTGAATTAACCCGTAAGTCTGTTAGCCGGATTTGGGCGCGTTTCTGCTTTATGGTGGAATTATTTTTTTTAGTTTTTTTTTTGCCCGCACAATAAGCAAGTATGCAGGGAAATTTTGTGAAGCGGATTGAATTTTGAAAACCAGTTTCTTTGGAACTCTTAAACACAAAAACCTGCCCTTTTTCAAGGTCAAAAAATGAAATAACGTTGTTCTAACTGATGCAGTTTGTTGTTGTCGTTGTTGTTTTCACATTCAAAGCATAAACAAGGATAAATTTAATAAATAAACAATTTAATTTATCGTAATGTTGTAAATGCGACTGATTTGATTTTAAAAAAAATTGATTGGTAATAATTTTCAATTTTTTAATTCTATCTTACTCTTTTCTTTTTTTGTGTTTCAATTTTGTTTGTTTGAGCATGTTATTAAAAATAAAATATGATATCACTTTTTTCCCATATTTACAAAACGTTCTCATCTGTCTTTACTTGTTCGTTGTCATTTTTTGCCCGAATGCAATTTCCAATATTGCAACTGATGTGTTTGTTGTTTGCTCTCAGGCTTTGCCACTACTGTTGCTGCTGCTGCTGTTGTTCATTCTTAATTGATATAAAAGTTGATTTGCCCACAAACAAGACAACAACAATTAACATTCTCATTCCCAATGATTCAGTTTAAAAATTATTGAAAAAATCACATCGCAACAAATATTAGCGGTGGAAATTTTCATTTTTCATATTCTTGTCTCAACAATAATTATGCTTGAAAATGTCGCATTATTGTTGTTTGATTTTCTGTAGAAAGTTATACATTTTTATTGGCAGTTTGCTCAATTTTCCGTGCTTGTCTGTGCACATTGAACATGCAAAAAAGGGATCGATTTACTTTGATTACACTATTGATATTCGAAATGTGAGATGCTATATTTTCAAAAATTGTCCACATTCAGTGTGCAACAGGCTTTTCTAATTGAACATGATCTTATTTGTGCAAGTTTATTATTAATATTTTTGTTGATGTTAAATAATGTAATACATGTTTGTTTTGTTTCCAATTTAGGTAAGAACATTGTTCGTCAGCGGTTTACCATTGGATGCGAAACCTCGAGAATTGTATCTATTATTTCGAGCTTATAAGGTAAATGAATGAATGATTATTATTATTATTATTATTATTATTATTATTATTATTATTATTATTATTGTTATTAGTGCTATGATGATGAACAAATATTGATTTATTTAGGGTTATGAAAGTTCACTGTTGAAAGTAACACAGAAGAATGGTAAAGCGACAACAGTAAGTGGTTTCTGAGGATTTTTATTTTTTCTTTGTATATTTTTGATAATGTTGAAGATTGAGATGAGTACAGTTACAGTAATAATAATAATAATAATAATGAATTGTAATAATTTTTTTTTTCTTGTTCTGTAGCCAATCGGATTTGTGACGTTCAATTCAAGAGCAGCTGCTGAAGAAGCAAAGCAGAGTCTTCAGGGTGTGAAATTCGACCCGGAACTTCCGCAACCAATTCGACTGGAATTCGCCCGCAGCAATACTAAGGTTTGCAAGCCTAAAGTGCAATCACCACCGGCAAGCGCGTATGCTCCATTTCTGCATCCGATCACCGGTCGTAAGTTGCTAGTTGCACTATCTCACTTGTTGAATAGCAACGAAAATTTGTTGCTTATCTTTGCTGTTTATTTATTGGCTTCTTTTTTTCAATTTTTACATTATTTATTTATTTATTTATTTATTTATCCTGCTTCATGTTGTTCTTGTTCATGTTCTTATTGTCATTTTCTCTGTTGTTGTAAAACTGCACCGTATTGAGACACACCACATGCTATTTGCTGTTCATGTGTGTGACAAGTATGCTCTTGGACGTGTCCAATGTTGTCCGGTGCTTGGCCATTTTCAATGGACGGCAATATTTGCTTGTTGTTTGACTGGTTTGTTGATTGGTTTGCGTCTATTTTAAGATGAATTGATGGCACCAATTTTGCACGGTCCTGGTGCGGACTTGTTCCATCCAGCATTGGCATCTTATGCGGCTGAATTTGCACAGACTTTTCCGCATCCTTTGCTTCAGAACACACTGCAGCACCCTACATTACCAGTAATTCACAATATATTATTATTATTATTATTATTAGCAGCAGCAGCAGCAGCAATCTATTCAATTCTGTTTTTTAGCCGATTCCCCATCAATTAGCAGGTCATTATCCAGCGGCAATGTTGGCAGCAGCGTCAGGCATGCCAGGAATGTTACCACCTGGCAGCTTGCCTCCAACATCTGTCAGTGGTGTATCTGCTGGACAGCCGTCGACTACACTGTTTGTAGCCAATTTGGGCGCCAAAGCACAAGAGCAAGAACTGTTGGAAGTGTTCAGCAACATCCCAGGCTTTATTCGTTTACGTATTCTCCACAAAAACGGGTTTCCTGTTGCTTTTGTTGAATACTCGGTAAATTACCATTTATGATTTGTTCTATGTGAATAATTTTTTTTTCTTTTTTCAAATTTTATCAATCATCGCAAGTTGAAAGTAACAAATCAACTAATTAGTGAACTGAATTTTTATATACAAGTAGTAGATTTTAATAGTTTTAATTTTTTTTTTATTTGATTGAAAATTTTTGAAATTGTGATTCTATCCAGTTCAATGATTGGAATTTTATTTTCCCCTATTTTCAGGACGTGATCAATGCCAATCATGCGTTGAACGCGCTCCAGGGCTTTGTGCTGATGTCTTCGGATCGCGGTGGCATGCGTATTGAATTCGCCCGAAGTAAACCTGCTGAAGTAGGTGGTGGCTTTGGGCGCAAAAATTATACTGCATAGATTTGAATATGCAAACCACCGTGTGTTTCAGATTCGCACCGAAGAGTATTTGAACGGAACCGCAACGCCTACTTGAGGTGATTGTGTTTGTGCGTGTGTGTGTGTCTGTGACGTTTAAACACATTTTTCATCATGTTAACCGACCGAAAGTTTCACAAGAAACGGATCCTGTTTTCTTCACTTGGTTTATCATTATTATAATTGTCATCATCAATAAGTTATATATTTCGTTTTATAACAAAGAAATTATTATTACTATTATTTTTATTTTTGTTCTCTCTATGTTAATGTTATTGCTGTAATGAATTTGCCAGGCAGTTGAATTCAGTTATTGCTTGGTTTAGTAAGAGAGCAAACGTTTTTCATTTTTAATAATTCTCTCAACAATGTTGTTTCATTTTCGACGTCTCGTAGTTGATAAGGAAATTTTTATAGAGTGATTTTTTTCCATTTTTAATTGTAAGCATGCATATATTATTTGTATGCATAAAAGATGATGTTGTTTTTGAAACATTTATATATTTCTATATTCTTTATATATATACATATCTATATTTATATTCGTTTTTCTTTATTGAGAGATTTGTATAATCTCTTCGAGTTACGTTTCAGATAATGCAACGTAGAGTTTCTGCGGATGACCGACTGACTATCTGATGTTCTATCTTTTAACTGAGGTTTCTGGAATGTTTCGTTTTCTTTTATTGTTTTTATTTTAAATCTTTACCTTTTAGCCGTGTTCGTAATTCAGGCTTTCATTTTCGACATGCCTTTTAAAAAAAAATTAAAATCATAATATCCAAAATTTGGTACAGTGCATTGTTTTTGTCATTTAAATATTGTTGCAGTTGAATATGCTATATTTCATGTATGCAGCATAAACCGAGTACACCAGTCAATCATGCGCGTTGAAACACAAAGAAAAGTTGATTATTACACACACGAGACGTGTATGCTTTTTCCGTTGCACAGAATTTAAGAAAGAACTTGCAAATGATGTTTATTGATTGAGATTTTCAACTTTTTAAAATATTAATTTACTTCTCAAATTATAAACACTACAAGTGAACAATAATTCTTTTGTACCTTTGTCATCGACAACAGTATAATTTCAACTGTAAAAACTGTCTACCGTTTGAAAAGATAATCAAGTAAAAAGGTAGTTGGTTATCGATGAAAAAAAGATTTTTAATTTTCTCATCTTTGCTTGTACCGTTTTTGTGTTGCAGTACAATGTTTTAAAAAAAATAATAAAACACGATAAAGAACAAGCCGTTGTTTGATAATATATAATTATTTTTTCAAATTTTGCAATATTGATCGATCAATTGAATACAGTGAAGATTGCAATTTTCAAATTTTGAAATGAGTTTTAATTTTGAAATTTGCTTTCATCACATGGTGAAAAGAAGCCGAATTATATATAAGTGTGTGTGTGTGTGTTCAATTTTGTTTTTTGCTTTAAGCCGGATTGAACATTCATTAGTAATTAAAGCAAAATTTCTCGACATTATTGCAACTGAATTCTGAAACAACTGCTCAATTTCACCTCAAACTGCAGAATAAATTGAAAGTAAAATGAAAAAAATTAACTGCTTTCCATTGAAGTTGGCATAAAAAGTGTCCCGATGAATTTCTTCCGCTCGTAAAACTAAAGAAAAAAAAGATAGCAGTGAAAATTATCTCGTGAGAAAGCATTTGCACGGGATATTTTCGAATATATATAATATTGGAATATGCAAAGTGTGTGAAAATGGACAATGAGGGCGGCGACACATTTGATAGCCGACGGTGAAAGTGGAAAAGTACAAAACGGCCGTCGAGTTAACTTTTGGGGAACAATTTGAAATTGCCGCTCAATTTGCAATTCAAATTGCATTATTATAAATCAGTTGAAATTTGTCGAGTGATCAAAGTTTTGGATAAAGGTAAAATAACAATTTCAAAAAAAATATGTTGCTTATAATTTAAATGAGATAATAATATTTTGACAAATTGCCAATAATGACAAAGAGGGGGAATTTTGGAAAATTTTTGTGCATAAAATTGTGTACGTGAATTGAAATTTCGGTTGGCCAGAGCAGAAGGGCGTGGTTATTTTCTTTGCCGACAAAGAGTTTTCCAAAAATGCGTTTTGCAATATTTGCACAGCAATTAAAGCATCAAAGCGAGCGGAGGAGCGTTTCGGCTTGGGCTTGCTTTGTCCAACGGTGACCGGTAGCTGTGTTTGCTCTTTTTTGCCAAAGCAAACAGGCATTGATCTCCGGATTTCCCTCTTTCTCTCTCTGCTTCTAACCGGCAGCAAATGGAGGCAGATCAAGAAGCCATGTACAACGGACACTTGTTTGTTGTACAGACAAACAATGCTAGAAGATGTCCATAAATTTGCTGTTGCACAATTTGTGAAATTTGCCAATTGCAATTTCAAAATTGCACAATAAATATGCATATTCAAGCGATTATCAAAAAAGAGAAAAAGGAATTATTTTATTTTGAAATATATACTTTTTTTTAAATACTTTTTTCAATTGTAATGCAAAGAAGTTTGTTTATTTATAGAAAATTTGTTGGATCATTTTTATTGAAATGCATCTGCTGCTATTGGTCAGCATCAGAATTGTTCAAGTTAAGCACGAGTGAAAAGAAGAAAAAAAACATTTTCCCTCTACCATCAATCAGTCAAAGTGCTTTTCTCTCAGTAAGTGATATTTTATGTTATTAAATTTTTATAATTATTTTTTTTAACAATTTTCATAATCATCATTAGTTGCATTGCAAAATGATTTCAATTTTTTCTTTTAATACAAACAACGCAAATAAAGTTCATCTTCGCTGATTATTTAACTTTTTAAATGTATTCTTTTATTAGATACAATTTCAATTAATTATTAATGAAGATGAATGTTTATGTGCATTCAATATTTTAACATGCGATCAGCTCGATTATTTATTTTTGAATACAAATTAATAATTTATTTAATATTAAAAATTTTTTTTAAAAATTATCCAGTAATTAGTGATCGCAATGAATTATCAATTCAGTAATTTATTTTTTTTATTTGTTTTTTTTTAATTTTGATGAACAAAATTTTACTCTGTTGAAATATTGAATTAATTATTCAAGTACAAAAAATAGAACATTCATAAATGATTCGTAAATCACTTTCCATGCGAAGGTATATCGATTGCAATTGTGATGATTCACGCGAATTTGAGATGAGAAAATTTTTTCAAATATGAAAACAAATCGTTCACTTTGTTTGTTCACCATATCAGATGCAAATCAAAAGTGATCAGAAAGAAAAAACCGATTAATGATCAATTTTAACGATCAACAGAAAAAAAAGAAATGAAATTGATAAATTAATTATTCGATACGATTGTATTTTGTCATTTTATTCCAGATGTTGTACTTTTGCGTTTGTACTGACAATAATAATTTGATTAATACATTATAAGATGTGTTAAGAGTTGCAGATTTATTTTCATACGGAAAAATATTTCAATGTGTTAATTTTAACTTTTTACTCCGCAATTATGAAAAAACGTACAATTTGATATATATATATATATATATATGCTATGAAATTATTGTGATCTAATTTATTTAATAATCAATTTTACGAGGTTTAATCAAAACAGTAAGAATTGTAAGAATATAACGAATAATCAAGGTTTGAATGGCTGTTTTCGTTTCATCTGATTAGCAATTAATTAAAATTGCAATTGAAATTCAACTGACAAGATGCATCCATTTAGCGTTGGTTAAAGTGCATCATTGAAATGAGAAAATGATGTGAACTTCCTCTTTTCAGAATGAAGAAAAGTTTTTCTTTTTTTTATTGTACCCCAATCCGAAAGATTTGTTGCATTTCCAATGCAATTAGCTTTTTCACAAATTATTAGCTTAGTAGCGTATCAAAATTTTATCCCTTATTTTGAGATAATAAAATGTTTATGGCAATTTGTATCAATTTAAAATTTGTGCTTTAGTTTTTCAATTTTTCAAAATAAGCAAAGCACATCTCCATAATTCTAGTTCAATGAGCATCAAGCAGAAAGGACAAAAATATGTCAACTGCCGTTGATTTGAATTTGATGAGAAAAATCTTTCCATCTGAACAACATTCAAACAAGCATGCACAGTCAGTTTAGTTTAGCTAGCTAAACTAGCTAAGATGTTTATTTGAAAAATCAATATTCAATATCGATGGCATCCCACGCGCACGGTGAATTTTTCAAAATTATTTTTAACAAACAAAAAGGCATGAACATAACATTGAAGTAGAATATTCTTTTCTTTCATAATATTAAAGAGGAAAAGTGTTCAATTTCTTAACTTTGGAAAAGATTCACTTTTCCAAAAATATTATTTCTTTATTCATTTCCAAAAAAAAGAAGAAAATCACTTGTTCTTTTCATTAAATGCAGATAAATCAAAAAGTACTATTCAACCGCTTTTGCAGGGTACATGTACGTTCACACTCTATTTGCTTAAAGAAGTATGTAGATGTGGATGTGGATGTGTCAAAGAAGGCAATTTTAATTCGATTCAGAGATTCAATGAGGTGATGATTTAAAAATTATAATAATAAACAAGACAAATCAAAAAATTGAAGAAATGCAACTTGTGCAATATAATTAGTTAGCTTGTTGGTTAGGAGAGAGAGAGAGAGAAATATGCCACTCGACAGCCATCTGCTTGTGTTCGACCGCTGTGAGGTATTGATCAGCTTGCGTAATAGTTGTAGCTGAAGTTGGAGGATGAAGAATTGGTCTAGTCGAATGCTGACGAATGAAAAACTCTGACAACGTTCGATCCATTCGTCTTGACAACCGGTGGCACACGCTCACCAACTATAATTCTATAAGCTAATACGTTGCGCAATCGTTGCCAACTTGCAGCATTTTCATTCAACTAAGCAACTGCTAATTTTGCCGCATCACATTTGCATATTCAACAACAACAACAACAACAACGACAACAAGTAAAATTTTGAATAGGAAATTTGTTCACTTTTTTGGTTGCTCTTTTTTTTTAAACAGAAATTCAAATATAAGAAAAATATTTCATTCTGTCGTCTGTTTTTCTAAATTGTATTGTTAATTTGCATTTGAACAATGAAAATGTTGGATTACCACAAAATGATTTATTTGTTCGACAATGTAAGAAAAAGGAAAAAAAAACCAAACATTTCATTAATTTGCGTTTTGTACATTTTATCAAATTTATATCAGCAACTTTTCACAAGATGGGCATGTTTTTAAGAAATCTTTTCTTTTACATTCTCTTGTACAGTAAGCTATTTACAACTTGAACTGTAATTGAGCAGGAAAAGTTTGCTTTTCTTTTTTTATTCGCATTATTTCATCGAAACTTATTATGCAAAAATAAAATCTACACATCTACATTCTCTCTCTGAGTCATCAAGGAGTTTTTTTTTCTTTTTTACCACGGATCTTATTCACAAACAGAATTTTATATATTTCTTTCTTGACTTGCCAAAGCATTCGCAGCTAACCAATAAACAATATTAATTATTTCAAAACTTGCAACCAACCCTATTTCAAAATTATATATTTTTAATTTAATAATTATTATTTTGTAAAAACAAAAAAAACAGCAATTATATATGTTTTTGTTGGTGGAAAATTTTTTATTTTCAACATTTTTATGCTATATATATTTATGATCAATCGATCAATCAGTGAAATGATGATATGGATAAATTTTTATTTTTGTTTAATTCAAAAAATATTAAGAAAATTATACATAAATATTGGTCTGGATATGTTAATTTTGATTTTTTTTTGTCTTGAAATTCAACTTTTCCAAACGTATACTGATTTAATGATGCGTGAGAAAATGCTCAACACAAGAAGTTGAGCGTATTGATTTTAGCTTCAACTGAGCCGGATATTGATTATTTGAAGAAGTGAAATGTTTTAAACTTGCATTACAACTTACAGCACGGTCAGTTTGCCTGTAATTGAACGCGTTTGACAAAGATAACTTGCAAAATATTGGATAACGTTGGTTTGGTTGGTTGTTCAAAATTTTTTCTCAACAAATATGCGAGTTTGAGTACAATTTTTTCAACAGTTCAAATTGTGCATTGCAATTTTTATTTTTACATTCTTATTTATTGCATGGAAAGTATTTTTGCATGGAAAAATTGTTCTTGTACATGGTCATTTCCTGTTTTGAATTGATGATTATTTTGTTTATGAGTGTCGTTTCTTTTTTTTTTCCCAAGCTTATAGCATTTAGCTCTTGCCAAAGAGAGAACAATAAAAATCCACATCCGTTTGATTTGCAACATTGGACAAAGTTTTATTCGAGTTGCTCAACTGTGTTCAATTGCAGACAGCAGCTTTTTCTTTTTGACATTTGCTTGCATGAAAGCAGCGCCGCTTGCAAAATTGAACTCTCAACTGCCGCCGCTGGTCGGCGTTGTCGGCAAAAATTTAGCGTCATATATTCGTTGGTATACTATACATATATATCTATATCTATATCTATATCTATATATATATATATAAGAGCAGTTTTTTGAGATTGTGTTCATTTTTCAATTTTATCGTTGCATCGTATTGGAAAAGCAAAAGAAAAAAAAGAAACAAAGAGAGACATGGGCCATTTCTGTTGAAGCTGTATTATTATAATTATAATACCACGTTTGCTTTTTATTTTTATAATTTTGGCACTTTTATAAGTTTTATTTCTTCTGGTGTTAATTATTTTAGTTTATTTTTTGCATTTTAATATGACATGAATAATGTTGCCCAAATTATCATTATTAGTGTTTTTTTTTTCAAATATTTCATACAGAAAAGTGAGGTTATTTTTTACTGTTCTGCAGTTGTGAGCAAATGCTTTTATGATTTTACTTGTTGATCAAGATTTGTCGTGAGTAAGAGAGGATAGAAAATTATTGTTTTCATTTTTATTTTTCAATCTTGCTCTCTTTCTGCCCTCCCCCCCCCTGTCTTTCTTTCTCTTTTCCAACCAATAGCCCTCAGCAAATTCTGATTAGCTTTTCAGCACCGTCATAATCGTTGCGATTGGCTAGCACAAGTGCCGCGTTAAAACGTTTGTTTACCAAATGAAAGAACGCTATAAGGCAGCTGTTGTTCAGTCGAGCAAAGCGGTTGTGTCAAATCTGCAGTTTTCTGCTTTACCCTTTTACCGTTGGTCGTTGTTATATTTGGTGATCCTTTTTTTTCTTCTGCTTCTTCTTCTGCACATCTTAAAGTGTTGTTTTTGAACTTTCTTGCTTTGCGCGGTTGCGTTGTTTGTCGGTTAGTTTATTATATAAAAAATTGACATCGAATATAAAAATTTCAGGAAATGAATACTCCGACTGTTGTGCTGCTATTTGGTGGCTTGCTTGCACTGTGCAACGCTTTGCCGAACATCACTTGCTGCAATGGAGGTGTGCCGTATGTAGATTTGCACGTCTGGCCGGTGGATGGCAATCGTTTTGAAGAAGTTGCCGACGGAGCCGAATGTCGACGATTTGTTTTGCAAATTTCTGACACTCTGTTGGCCAAGTTTGTCGAAAACGACGGTACTTTGACATGCAAATGCCCAAGAGACTTCTATGGAACCAAATGCACGTTGAATCGTCAGGCACAATCTTGGGGCGGTGGCGATGGCCAGAGTTTCAAAATGTTTCTGCTCTTGGCTGTAATTCCGCTCACGTTTGCCCTTATTGCTGCCGTTGGTGGATTTTTCTGCAAGATGTGCTGTTGTCAAATTGTCGGCTTTGAATGCTTGAATTTGAAATGGGCTCTCAAACGATCAAAAGAGAACACTTTCGACAACGGTGAAATGGACTATCCGTTCTCTGTTCGACGAACGCCTGTCCACAGCGCACCGAATTTGTACGTAGTCAACAACGATCGTGATCAAACTGTTCCTCCGACCCTTTATGAAGACCCTTATGATCATGGACCACCACCAGCTTATGAAGCCGTCGTTCGTCAAGCCTATTTGCAACCACCTCCACAGTTTTCTACCATCGAGAAAAAAATGGCTGACTGATTGGTGCAATAAACAAAAACAAAAAAAAAGAAATCTCGACAATGCCGGTGTGCTTTGCGGTTTATAATAGCCTTTATAATCATCTATATTTTTTCTCTTATATGCACATTTTCTCTTATATATATATATATGTTATACAAAAGTTTTTCTTTTCTTATTTACTGCTTATTCTATTTTACTCATTTATCTATATTTATCAATCTATCCATTTATTCGTCTTCTTCTATTCATATATATCCATCTATCTGTGTCTATCTGTTCATCTATCAACCATTATTTGGTGCTTTTCAACATCGGCTAACGTACACACATATATGTACAGTATGTTTTTGAAGGGTCAAATAAAGAAGGTTCATTAAAATTGCTATTTTTTAAGATTGAAAAAAAATTTAAAAACTTCATCGAAAAGAACATAATACTTTTTGTAAAATTTTCTAAAAATTTGCTTTGAAATTTAAAATATTTATTCACATATTTTTGATTTTTCGCAAATGCTGGAATGTTGTACTATGAAATTGTAAGAAATTTTTCTGCAGGAGAAAAAAAAAATTATTTAGTCAGTTGGCCACTATTTATTGTTCCAAAAGACAATAATAGCATAAATTTGAAATTCAAATTATTTTTTTGCTCCAAGGAGATTTGCACATGTTGAAAAAGCTTGAAAACACGCAAGCGGAAATGAATCAGCAACGTCAGCTAACAACGCTCTCGTACCGGCAAGTTCAACTGCTGAAACAATAATCTTGACATTTGCATGCCGAGATGGTTAATTTATCGCCAAAGCAGTTGTTGTTTTTCATCTTCAATGCGTGACATTTAAAACTTTTTCAATTCTGGTTATTCCAAAAGCCGCTTGCAGATGGCCATGGGAACAAATCATGTGACATCATTGCAAATTAATTCATCCTGCCATGTTGAAATGAAGCTGAAACTGGAATGTGTTTCTTTTTATTTCATTTTAGCAATGCATAGTTGAAATTAAATTCTCGTTCTCTTGTAAAATTTTTTTTATTCATTTATCATTTCATACTGTAAACTTTTATTTTTGTAACAATCCATTTTTGAAACGAAAATTGAGAAAACTTAAAATTTAGGAAAAAAAAACAAATCTTCAGCTAAATGCTTCTTTAGCTACTATAGTGATCGCAATGTGAAGGAAAATTGTTACTACAAGTTTCTATATATTAACATTTTCTGTTAGTTGGTATTCATTTGTATTGCAATTAATATTCAGACGATCAAATTGTACTTTATTTTTCATGTTGCTTATTACAGTAAGTATCATGATAATTCTAAATTACAAAATACTTTCTTTTTGATGAATTTTTAACCAATTCAAATGTAAATACAATTCATATTTCAAATTTTCAATTTCAAATCAGAAGAATATTTTATTGTAAAAAAAATTCAGCTCGATTGCTAATCGAAAACAAGAAATTATTCATATATCAAAAACAAATACAATAATAACAAAAATAAAACAAAAAAATATTACATTTTCTTTTTGTATAAATCATAATCAATAAAGATAAAAAAAGAAGCTTGGCTTTTTAAAAGTGTTCAACAAAATTTTCGTCCGTAGAATGTGCTGCTGCATTTTGCTGCTGCTGATGGTGGTGGTCGACGGTTGGTAAACCCCGCCCTTGGCCGGATGACTCGACCGGACGTACGTTGCGTACAAGCACGGCTCCGTGGACGGGACAAATTTTCATCGCATAATCGCCCGGATAATAATTTTCCACTTCATCTTGGTGAATTCTGCTGCTCTTCCTCTCCTTGTTGTTTCGTTCTGCTGTTTCTTGACGTCTCTGTTGCCCTTCGACTTGCACATCCACCGGTGATCGACGTCTCGGCAAACAGGGCAATGCTTTGCTACGCTTTTCAGTCTGCTTCACTGAATAGATGATCGTACCAATGACCACAAGTATAAAGGACAAGACGAAGAGTATGTGAAACTGAACGGACGTGTATTAAAAATTAATTTTTTCAAATCAAACGAAACAATCATCCATTACCGGATGTTTGAAGACAAAATAGCTGACAAGAACGGCATAAAAATCGGCTGTCAATGTGGACAAATTGAACATTATAGCACTGGAACGTTTTATAACCACGCAAACCATTGAATAGAATACAAACATGGAAACCGCAAACGCGACCAAAAGCAAAACTGAACAAAAGCAGTCAATTGCACTTAAATTTCATAACAAAAAAAAACCTCAAACAACTCACTCATTTCATACTGATGCCAGGAAGCGGTTCCTAAATTTGCATTTTCCAAAATTGCTCTACAAATACAAATACAAATAAAAATGATCCTTATTTAAATTGTATTCATAAACTATTGATCAATGTTCAATTGTCATTATTATCAAAAAGCAAACAAACCCGACCGTGTTCATGTCTTTTTGATCTTTTCAAATTGAATTTCAATACATAATTATACTATGATAAACTGCAAAATGCCATCAATATCATTTGCGACAAAATTTCAAAATCTTCGATTAACACTTGAAAAATTGAACGCTTGGAAATTGTTCAAGTGTCAGCAGAATTGATGAAAAATAAAATCCCAATAGCATCTCAATCTTTCTTTTAAACGCATCTTCCCATTTCATTGATCTCAAGCAAAAAGCACTGATTTCTCTCTTCACGCCAAGGTGGGCTGAGGGATGCAAATTCTTTTCAAATGTTCTCAGAAACATGAAATTCGACTAGAAGAAATTTGCGATCAAGGATATCACATGATCCGGATCAAGGTATGTCGCTTTGCAAAATTCACTCTCAACTACATCGCATGACTGAGTAACAACAGCGCATCTGATCTACTAATATACACTTCTAATACACTGCTGCTGCTGCTGCTGTTCTTGCTGCTCTTGCTGCCATTGCCGATGCCCCACTATTATTGCTTATTAGTAAACAACTGCACAATTAACTGGCTAATTAAGTGAAAATATTGAAAAATATTCAACAAAAAGTTCAAACGATCACATTTGCGAAACAATTTTCAAAACTGAATCTATCATCAAATTGGATCAACAAATCAAACAAGCAACCCAACAACAACATCATGGAATAAATTAGACATATCCTGCTAATTAGTTGAAAATATGAAATAAAATTAACCAGTTTTAACACAACATCACAATCACTCTCAACATATGTAATGTATTAAACTTTTCAAAAATTACCACATTGCAGAAAACTTACAATTGAATCCCTGAAATGAAGCTGCCAAATATTCCAATCATTGCCAAATATTCGGTACGAGAATGATTTTGCAAAAGCCATTCTTGAACAACGTTACTTATGCCGTACATGGTTGCACCGCACAAGCAAAGAATATCACCCAACAGTCGGTTGGATCCTATAAAAATGCAAGTCAATCATAAATCATATTACTATTTAAAATAATCATAATAAAACATTCTTTCAATTATTCGGATATTTAAACTGGAAACTTCAAACGTCAAATGATAAATGTAAAATATTGAATCAATCACTTTTACCAACTGGAAATGGTAATTGGGAAATTTCGATCAATCATTATTTTTCTGTTGGATAATTTTGTAAAATTGTCAAATAAGTAATAAATGTTCTCTTTTCAAATTTATTACAAATACATGAAAATCAATTTACCATCATCAAGCTGATGACCAATCTGAATATCACCCCATACTAAACTGCCAACACCCATGAGGCAAATGGACACGCCCACAATGTGGATGATCAAATAGCGAACTTTCAAAAAAATAAACGAAAGAATCAAAACGACAGGTATGGTAAAGCAATCTAAAAGCTAAAAATACAGATGCATATTAAATTAAGAAACAGATATGTTAAAAATGAAAGGCAACTTGAACGCTGGCGAGACTTGTATAGCTGTATGCTTTGACCATCAAAAATGTTGCTTCAACGTCGATAAAAGCCAAAATAAAATATCTCCAACCTCGACTGCGAAATACTTCAACGAGATTCGCGTCGGATGATTGAAAAGCAAGTATCGAGCCGTATACAAGAGCAAGAAAAAAATAAGTTGAGAAACTTTGAGCTGAAACAATGAAATGGAAAAAATTTCAAATGATAACAAACAGCAACAACATGACTAACCTGTAGGAGCATGAAAGTGGAAATAGTCACTCAAATATTGACTAGTGACAGCTGAAATGCACAAACAGATGGATAAAATCTGACCCATGAACAAAGATTTTGCCATATGTCTAGAACAAGTGAATGATGAAGAGTTACCATTTCGGATTTAAAAAAAAGAACTAACTTGCAACGGCTTCCTTCACAACAAGGGCTACAATCAAAACCGTCATCGTAATCAACTGGAACCGCATCATTCATTTTACAGCGGCCACTTTTTGTTAAAATGTTTTTTTCAAATTGCACTGCAACAAGAAGAAAAGCTCATCTTGTAAACTGTTGGCCAATCAATCAATGCCAATCAAATTTCCTCAAAATATGTACAGTTCATAATTGTGATTTATAAAATGTAACGAAATAATAAATTTATGAAATTAAAAGTTAATTTTGAAACTAATATAGCGCATCGCAGCAATCTACAAAGCAAACACGTAAAAATGCTAAGTGAATAAAACTTGATCTACAGTAAACTTTTGAGCAATCAAGTATAATTTTGTTTTAATTTTTCATGTTATCAAAATGATTTTATGTTGCAATTGTAAATTTAAAATTTAATTTGAGAAAAAGTTTCAGTTATAAAAATTATTTTTTGTTTTAATCAGCTAGTTAGTATTTGTTTTTTTTTGATATTCGAAAAACAGTTTTAAAATTACTTATTATAGATGTAACTTTTACTCAAATTTCTAAGTTTCTAGTCAAGATTTATTATGCGAGCAACAACATTTTCCCAAACTAGCTGTTGAATGTAATTGAATTGATAAGAATTTATACCCAAGCAAGTTGAAATAATCAGACGACGTGTATTGTGTGTTGTGTTTCTTTTCTATATTGTATCAACAGTTGCAATTCGATTTGAATTGTAAAAAGTTTAAAAATTATCAGTAAGTATATCAGTAAATTTCATTGAATTGTTCTTTTTTTTACAATTTGTCGCTGTTAAAATGAAACGTGCACTTGTGATAAGAATGCATAAAATGATAAAATTGATTTGTCCTGTAATTTAAGATTAAATTTTCATTTCAAAAGTATTAAAATATTTTCAAGAAAAAATTGAAATCACCGAAATGCATTGTCATAAGAAAATGAACAATTTTGAGAAACTTTGAAGAAAAAAAAATTGAAATTCATTCAAAATAGGACAGTGAACGGTTTAAATTGAAAAAATTGACAAAGAAATAGCTTGTTTAATGTTTTCTTTTTTATCATCTTTGCTCATTTCTGAACAAATTCAATTAAACAACAAAATTGAAGAAGAAAGTTGCTATTGCTTGTCCGAACAACCCAATTTTCCATTGTAATGCTGATGCAATGGCATATTTTCTTTCTCACTTGATGTCGTATCAATTGCTGTTTGCAGCCGGTTTATCTATTTTTGCATGGCAATTTCTGCCAAGCAGCAGTCGGTTGGTTTGACAATGCCTTCGGAATGCAACCCCAATCGCTGAGTCACGCCTTATCTGTGAGAATGTGCAGCATTATTGACAAGTCAAATAAATAATGTAATGACTCATTGAAATTGTTTCTTTGTTCAACAATAGCAACTTGTCAAGATGAAGCGTTCATTTCATTTGTTGCAAATGAATTTTCTTATTTTCAAATGTGTGCACATACGGTGTGAATGTATAGTTTGTGAACACAAAGCAATTGAAACAATGCGATGAAATTTGTATATGAAATTAAAAAAATATTTTTTTTTGAATTAAATTTAATTTATACAATAACTTGTACAAAAATAATAAATTGTTTAATCGAACAAACGATAAAATAAATTTGAAAAAAAAGTATAGATATAAGTGTGTGTAGAATTTCTTCGAACGAAAATAGCAATAATAGTGATCGTCAATTGGTCAATACTAGTTTGTCAAAGTTGATGGCAAAAGTAAAGTATGTGTCAAGGTTGTGCTTTTCGTCGCACATTCCACACTCGACTGGGCGAACAGAGTTGAACAATTGAAAAAAGAAGAAAAAAATAAGCAATTTCGTCGTCTGAGCAATGAGATACTTTTTATTCGAACATGTTTTTTTTTAAATTTTTGTTCCCATCAAATGTTACAGTAAGATTGAGAGAAAGAAGAAGAAGATGAAGAAAAAAAAAAGAAACAATAAGTTGTTGTTGTTTTCAATCATGCAAATCAGTAAACCGGTTTTGCACAGTTGGAGAAGAGAAGAGAAGTGAAAAAAAAGAAACAATTCGCCAATTCGATGATGATGATTCATTCGGGACAAGTTGTTCCCTTGTGGCCGAATAATTTATGCAAATAAATATCTGTTTACATTGGGTTTGTGGAATTTTGGTTTGTTGTTTTTTCTTCAACAACAAAAAAAACGAAAAGAAAAGAAATATATTATTTATTTGTTGATGACGATGGAAAATTGTTTGTTCAACAGTGTAGTTTGGTTGATGATAGTGATATTTGTAAAGTGGAAGATGTGAGCAAACGTGTGCAAGTAAGAATTTCGATATAAAGTCATCGTCTTCATTTGAACACATCAATCAGTTACCAGTAAATTGTAGTTGTAGTAATTATTATTAAGAAGAAGAAGAAGAAGAAGCTGAAGAAAAAAAAAATCCCACCCATAAAAACCGGTTTTGCTGAAAGCAGTAAGATTGGTTTGGAAAAGTTGCCAAGAACCGGTTTTCAGTGGTGGTGGTGGTGGTGGTGTAATAAAAGTTTCAACCCAGCGCGAAGATTGTGTCATTCGTAGTCGGTTGGTCGAGTCGGTCGGTCGGTCGGTCGGTCGGCCGAGTTGTTGTGTTTAGCGCGTGATGTGTACATTTGAGAATTGTAGAAATTTGCATTGATCTCCCGTTTGCGTTGGTCATTTTCAGGTACAAGCAGAAAGAAGCAATGTCGAAGAGCAACGAAAGCACGCTTGAATATGAAAATGAATACCGTTCGACGATCACACCACGCACGGCTGGACGTTCGTCGACGAGAACAAGCGGCGGCATTGGCTCCGCTGGTCAGGGTTCCGGCGGTCGGGTTTTGAAAATTGTCACCGAAATGGGCAGTTCGACAGTGTCCGGCATCAGTCCGGCATTTTCGGCTAACGCGGCTCAGTCGTTCTTGGAAGCGACCGAGAAAGAGAAGCGCGAGTTGCAAAATTTGAACGATCGTCTCAGCAATTACATCGACCGTGTCAAGGGTTTGGAATCGCAGAATCGGAAGCTGGTATCCGACTTGGAAGATCTGAGAAGTCGATGGGGCAAGGACACGTCCGAGATCAAAGAAAAATATGCCGGCAGTTTGAGCGACGCCAGGCGAACAATCGACGACATGGCTAGACAAAAAACTGAAGTCGAAGTGCAAATATCCCGTCTACAAGATGACATATCCGAATTTCGACGCAGGTGAACATTTATCATTATTACAGTAGGCTTTAAAATAGTAGAAAAAAAAGTTATACAATTTTTCTTCTTATTCAATCAGTAATATTGACAAGAGAGAATTATAGAAAATGTGAACAGAATTAGCTTATTTGATTCTCTACCCAATTGCTGCTATTTAAATATACAGAGGGATTGAAGTTGTTGGATTATTAATTGTGGAAAAGCAAGTGAAAAGAAATTGTTGGAAATTCTTCACTTTTGCCAACTGGTCTTTTCAAAAACTCGTCTTGACAAATTTGTCACAATTCACCAACAGCAGCAACAAGGCATTTACTGTCCAAAAGCGGTCACGGTCTTGCACGTTCCGAAGGACGGACAACACCCTTACTCACCTTCTGCTACTATTTACGTCTTTGTTGACCTTATTTCCTAGTCAATCACTGTCAAATTGTCATAATTGAAAATATTTTCATTTATTTTTAGCAAAAAATGAAAATATCCCTAGGCTATTTTTTTTTTAAATATCCGCAACAGTTGTTCAATTTTTCATATCTTGTATAAGATTATTCATTCAGTTCATTAGTTTTGATGATCAATTTTGTTCTTAGCAAAAGACACAAACTTGATAAAAATTTACTTAGACTAGTTTTTGAAAGATGCTAAATTTTAATAGCATCTCTAGTAGAACAGCATTTTCTCTGGCAGATTTAAATGGGAGAGAGAAAAATAAATTTGTTTTTTTTTTGAAATATTATTTCTTGAAGATATGATGACACTATTCGACTTCGTCAAGCTGACAAAGAGCAGATTACCAATTTGCGTAACATGATCAACGATTCCGAGACTGAGATCAACATGTTACGTCAGCGGTACAAAAATCTCGGAGATGAGCTGAACAAGTACAACAAAGACAATGCACGATTTTGGGATGAATTGCAAAAAGCAAGATCTGTAAGTTTAAGTTTAAAGAAATTATTTTTTTGAAGTAAATTTCATATTGTTGCATGTACTTTGCAGTTGTTGTTCTTGTTGTTGTTGAGAATGAATATGTCAGAATTATATTCTCACTTTCAGGACCTTGACCAAGAAACATTGAGTCGTATAGATTTCCAAAATCAGACGCAGACGTTGTTGGAAGAGTTGGAATTTTTGCGACGTGTTCATGATCAAGTTGATTGCAGTTTGATTTTTAATTTCAAATCGCTACAATTGAAATTGCATTTTGCAGGAAGTGAAAGAGTTGCAAGCATTGCTTTCCAGAGAGCCAACGGATACGCGTGAATTTTTCAAAAACGAACTCGCATTGGCTGTGCGTGATATTCGCAACGAATACGATATTATTGCTCAGCAAAACAAAACTGACATGGAATCTTGGTACAAATTGAAAGTAATAATAATAATTATTATTATTATAATTCTTTTTCATAATCGAATCAAATCAAATTTCACTTGTGAAAGGTACAAGAAGTCCAGTCGGCAACCAATCGACAAGGTATGGAGGGCAGTTATCAACGTGAAGAGATCAAACGCATGCGTGATCATATGCAAGATTTGAGAGGCAAGCTTGCCGATTTAGAAAGCAAAGTATGAATCGAATTATTACACATACACAAAAAAAACAACTACAATTATGCAACATTAATCGATTCAGAATGTGATGTTGGAAAAACAAGTACAAGAGTTGAATCATCAACTAGAAGACGACCAACGTCAATATGAGATGGCGTTGAATGATCGTGATGCACAATTGCGCAAAATGAGAGAAGAATGCCATGCTTTGGTGTCTGAATTGCAAGCACTGCTGGATACTAAACAAATGCTCGATGCTGAAATTGCTATTTACCGTAAAATGTTGGAAGGTGAAGAAAGTCGAGCTGGTCTTCGTCAAATGGTCGAACAAGTGGTCAAGTCGCACAGTTTGCAACAACAAGAAGAAACTGGTAAATTTGCAATGCACCACCCACAATCCTTTTTTTCTCACCACTCTTGATTCAATATTTCATGGAAAATATTCTACAATTTTCAGAAAGCAATCGTACTGTTCGTGGTGAAATGTCTACAAGAACCACGTTCCAGAGATCCGCCAAAGGTAATGTTGTAATCAGTGAATGCGATCTTGATGGAAAGTTCATCACGTTGGAAAATACCCACCGACAAAAGGTAATTCCAAGCACCGCTGTTGCCGTGAGTTTGTGTGAGAAATTGGACTTTTCACTTCAGGAAGAGAATATTAGCGAGTGGAAAATTAAACGCAAAATTGATGGAAAGCGAGAAGTTGTTTACACATTTCCACCAGGAACAGTATTGAAAGCTGGAAAAACATGCAAAGTAACTTTCTTTTTTCTTTTTCTACACGTCGATTTGTCTGTCCATTTGCTTTTGGCATACTGTAATAATGATGATGTTTCAGATTTGGGCTCGAGATCAAGGAGGAACGGCACGACCACCAAACGAGCTAATATTCGACGCTGAAACTAGCTGGGGAAGTGGTTCCAATGTTTCCACCACATTGCTGAACCGAGAAGGAGAGGTATGACGAATGTTATGTTATATTATGTTATAAATTTTTTCATTGCTCCTCTCTAGGAACGCGCAAGTCACTTGCAAAAAACCATCCAACAAGGTTGAGCTAGAAAGTTTTCTTCAACAATAAATCAATACAGAAAATGATATGGGGTAGCTTTGATTATTAAAATTGGTCAGTATTTATTTACATTAATGGTGGTGTTTCATGGATCGACTGCCGTGTTAAATTGAAAAATAAAGCAATTACGAAAGGCAACATTCATTCAAACGTATATTTTTGCCAAAGTTAGTTGAAGTTGACTTTTTCTGATTCAAAAGTTCTATTCTATTATCACGTATCAAATTTATATTCAAGCGTTCTATTTTCAAGAAGCTTTATTTATCCACAGATGATAACAATTTTAAACGGAACTATTTTTTTTTTCATAAAACTTTGCTCATTCAATGCTATATATCAATAGTGATTTTGAAAATAAAACTTGTGAATAAATTTCACTGCAGTAACTTAAATAATAAATTATACAAAGTTCACCCATAACCTTCACCAATAAAGTTTTCCTTTTTTGCTCCATATTTTTTTTTTATCAGCATCAACAAATTCTTTACCACAACGGCATTTCTGAAATAAAAAAGAACAGATAAATTGAGAACACATAAATGGAAAAAGAATTTTCATCTTCATCTGAACAATCAATCACCTTCATCATTGTCCTGAAACAACCAATGTTCGTTGTCACCATCATCATCACTGGAGTTGGGCAATTCCATCAAAATCGGATCAATTGGAAGCTCCTCAATTACAAATAATGATCGCACGAATAAATTTGAATATGAAAATAAATATTTGCATTAAGAACAACAAACGATAGGAAATATGAAGAGAAAAAAAGAAGATTTATCTATGCTATTTATCTGAAAATAATGCTGCTTACCGGAAAAGTATTCTCCATCGAAATCCAGTTTTCTGAATTTTCTATTTGAATGTGCTGGCGTTGTATGTCAGCCAATTCATAAACACCGTCACTTTTAGGCAAATATCTAAACATAAAGACACGTTTTTTTCTTTCTTTTCATAAATCAACATAAACAATTTCTATTTTCATAATAAAATACACTGGGTCAAAAAAGCAGAATTCATCATAAGCATTGTATGACAATATTGAATACCTACATATATATAACCTTAAAAGAACAAAAAACACTAATCTGGATCATTCATCTACTATTCTCTCTATTCTTATAATTAACATAAGTTACGTACTTCTTCTATAAATTAAGAAGCATCTTACTTGAACCGATTAGTATAGGAAGGAGGATGTATTTGGTGTTGCTTTTTCAAATGCTTAGATAGCCTATCTCGAAGATCGAAATTCTCCGTGCACAAATGACATCGATATTGTTTAATGTTCTAAAAATATAATAATATTAAAAATTATCTGACAATATAAAAACAAAAACTCATACATGAACTGTTCTTCTATGAACCACGAAACGTGATAATGTCAGAAAGCCATCTCCACAATTTGGACACGCATACAAAACATTTCGATCTCCATGAGAAAACTCATGCGATTCCAAAGCATTACGAGTTTTAAAGCTAAAATAAATATAAAAAATTAAAATAACAAAATACAAAAAAAAAATAAAATAAATCATTACCGTTTATCACACTTCGAGCATGGAAAATCACTTTCGGATTTATGCATGTGCAGCATGTGTTGTTTCAAGTTACTCTTCGTTACCGCAGGCCGTCCGCAAAGATGACAAAATACTTTATACACTAGAAAAACAGTCACTTGATTTCTTTCCTTCAATAAACAAATGCTTATAACATTCTTCATGAAAACAGAAATGTACTCTGTAAAATTCCTTCTAAAAATGAAAAAAAAAAAACCTTTCACCAAAACATTTTCTTTAAGTAAATCTAACACTCCTCTCTTTGATACGTTTAATGACAAAATTTTCATCACAAAAGTTGCAATTACAAAATACAAATAAATATTTACCGTGGCATTTTCTGTGAGCTTTCATCAAGTATTCGCTTTTAAATTTCTTCAGACATTTATCGCATTCATAAATGCATTCCTCTGAAATTCGAATCGCAATCAAAATTTTTCCAATAAATCAAGATAAATATATGAGAACATTGAACATTTCAAAAAAAAAATACTTTTAAAAATTTTCAAAATCAAACAATTACATTGTATGATGCACATTTATGAAAAAATAAAGTGATAATACAGTTTACAGAAAAGCATACCCCCTCGTGCTTGGCGCATCATGTGATATAACAGACCCTTCCTGTTCGAAAATGTCTGCATGCAATATGGACATGACATCAGTTTCGATCCAGTATGACTACTGACGTGCTCAAGTAATACTGAGCATTGCTTAAACATCTTACCACAATCTAAGCAAAAACTTATTAAAATCAGCATTTGGGAGTATTTTTACGATAAAAAACTTCATAAAAAAATATATATATATTACTTTCCCATTGGCATTTTTTCTGCGTTTTACGTTTACCTCGTTTGCACGATTTAACATGATCCGCAACATGAGCATAAAATTCGTCTAATTTTGGAATATCCATCTATGATTAAAAACCAAAATATATAAAAAAAAACTGAACATGAAATTTCTCTGATATACATTGCAATTATTCCAACGACAAACATGCTTCATGTTGTAAAGTGATTCTTCAAAATATCCGTCGCTGATCTTATTCATCTCCTCCTGTGGACATCGTAATTTACCATCAGCATGTTCTTTTCGATTCATCAAAAACGACATTCCCTTTTCTTGTAAATCCAGTTCCACACGATGATATGACAAATGATTATTGTAATCTTCATCATTCAAAAACTGAAAACTGCATTTAGAAAATGGGCATTGAATAGAACCTAAATAATAAAATACAACATATAATTGCAGCATAATATTTTTACAAATCAGTTGACATTTAGAGAAATGAAGAATCAAAAAATATCACACCTTTTTTTCGCACACTTTTGTGTTTATTAATGTGTGAAAACATCTTATACTGTTTGCGGGTTTTGAATGCACAACGAAGTGCACAGCAATTATACGTAAGTTGATCCTTTTTTTTTCCCGAGAGCGAAACCCATATACATTGACTAGGAATAGCCATTTCTAAACCATATACAAAAATTCAGAATCAATTTTCAGAAATACGAAAATTTAATGTAAAAATTAATTTTTTTGTACAGTCGGCCCTCAGCATTTGCGAATTTGATTCTTCGCAGACTTCAAAACCGCCAAAAAAATAAATCCTATTTTTAGACCCTAGTGTGTATGTATGCTGTGGATCTGCAGTGCAAGGCTGTTTTCGCTTATTAGGTTCCACACCATAACAGTAGTGATAACGACTTAACCAAACTGGGAGGCTAAATAACCGCTAAATACTTATGCTAAGTTGAAAAAGATAAAAACATTAGTGTGAACGGAAAGGAGGCGCTGCAAACGGGAGGTTGGTCTACGGCAGCACCGGTTCCGCGATTCCAGACGCTTGGTCCAGACATGTCTGGAAATGCAGAATAGCCGCTTCAATGCTAGCACAGTCCAACACTGCGTGAGAATAACGCAAAATTTCAGTAAATACGTAATGTATGAAGTAAATACTACAGTCACAATGTTTTTTTAAAAAGATGCGCCGGACAGTCCATCCACTTCTGGCAATGATTTTGACTGTTATACACTCAATCAAACGAATAAAAAAATAATTACGGGATAAATATTTAACATGCAAATCAGTAGACGGTCCGTGATATCCCTTGCAGCTTTCAGACAATTGCGTAGAATTATAAGGCATCGGCGGGATGTATGAATAAAAGCAAGCAGCAAGTATTCGCGGAATTCGACATTTGCGGTTCCGCCGGAACGCACATACCGCACATACTGTACTATTCAGTTGGAATATTTTATGAAACTGTTCAAGTATTCATTCATTTCAAGTAGTGCTGATAACCATTTATATTGACTTATTATTTCAGATAATTTCACTTTAATTATTGCAATTATGTTTAAAAAAAAGAAAGATTTTCATGTAAACATTTTTTGAAGCATTATTTGTATAAAAATATAGTTTTAATAATGCATTTATGCATAAAATGATGTTTTTTGTTGAAAAAGCTTATTTGTTTATTATTTCATAGCTGTCATTCGGCCAAAACATGAGGCAAACGGGTACGGTTTGCCGAATGCGACAGCAACGTCACCGATGGATATATTTTGTTCAGTGCCAGGTCGATTAAGTCTGCTCAGTTCAACATCTAAATACAAAGTGACCGTTGGGGAAATACAACGACGTCTGTCGCCACCGGAGTGCCTGAACGCATCACTGTTGGGTGGCATTTTGCGAAGGTATATTTTACATCACATATTATTTTATGGTTTCCGGGGTTAAAATTTTATTTTATTATTATTAATAATGATTAAAAATAATATTTTGATAAACAAAAGAGCTCTGAATTAAATAGGCAGTGATAATAATATCAATTGATGGTTTTTTTTTTACTTAATTCTGTATGTATATTATTTGATAAATCCAAATGAAATAATCAATGCATTTACTATATTGGATTGTTGTGATTTAAAAATGGTGGATTTCATACCAAGTAAATGCGGGATTGATTAAAAAAAAAGTAATTTTACTTTCAGTAAATTCTTTATATTAACTAAAGTTAATGCATTTTACATTACAGTTATATAACGTAGTATATTGCACTTTTATATATATAATTATTGCCATATTGTACTTGAGAGATTTGCTCTTTTTAAATAAATGGCTGCAATAATGAAATGTTTTTTTTCTTTTGTCGTCGTTTGCTAATTTTATTAATTGTTAAATCAAGTGATCTATGTAGACAGATTTTTTCAAGTGTACTATAGGTGACTGTAATTATGTAATGAATGAGGTTGTAAATTGCTTAGTTAAATTTGCAACTGTTGATGACATTATTTGAAGGGCAAAGTCGAAAAACGGTGGAAAATCATTGCGAGAAAGTTTGGAAAAAATTGGCTTAAATTTACCAGCTGGTCGACGTAAAGCTGCTAATGTGACTTTGCTCACATCTCTTGTGGAAGGTAATTTTTGCGTTTGTCTTTTTTTAAAGAGAACATTATTGTCTGCATAATTGCTTGAAAACGCATTTGAATTTTTTGAAGATAATCACTGTACAACTTTTTCCATTACAGGTGAAGCTATACATTTGGCTCGAGATTTTGGTTACGCTTGTGAGACAGAATTTCCATCGCGACAAGTTGGTGAATATTTGTGTCGAACTCAGTGTTCTGGTGATCTGAGAGAGATGCAACGTCGCAAGGATTTATTAATTGCAACAAAGTAGGCATTTTTGTTTTTTGCAAATAACAACAGCTAAACGCTAAACATATTGAAATTGCTGTGCTATTTAGGCAAGTGTTGAAAGAATTTATAACATTGTTGAATCAAGATCGAAGTCCGCTGTGCAATTCGCGTGATCCACCAATACTTGAACCGAATATTCAACGTCATTTGACTCATTTTTCGCTTTTGACTCATGGATTCGGCTCTCCGGCAATTTGTTCCGCTCTTTCTGCAGTACTTTCATACATTGGTGAGTCGTTGAAATATTTGGAACGCCATTTTCCGCCAATGCAGTCACCTCATGCTTCTCAATCATTGCCGCATCTTATACCGCAGCCGATGACATCGAACAAAAATGACGGCAAAGTTGTAGGCACGTCAGAGTCATCTTCATCTGCAGCATCAAAACTTTAATATAATGAGTTGAAAGAAAACAACGGCAGCATCATATTGCATTTTCTTTTTTTTTTCTTTTCCACATACATATAAGAAGCATTTTTCAAAGTCACTAAGTGTTCTACTTCTTTTTAATGTGCAGATAAATATATCAGCTTCGGTTTTTTCATATTTATTATTTTCACGTTCACCTGTTGTAAAATTAAGCATCATGCAAAATCGAGTGCATTTGTGATTTGTTCATTCAGTCGCTGATATTCAACTAAACACGCACACACACACACTCACACACATACACACACACATATATATATTTATATATATGATGGTGTGCATTATATTGTGCAGCTTTAGAAAGTAATTTTTTTCAATTTTTTGCCGCATGCTAGTCTGTTTAACAATTTACCTTTACGCGAGCTTGCAGTATTTTCATACTTTTTATTTCTTTGTTTCAAACTTCATTCTTGTTTTTTATTTCACAAGTAATTCATATTCTTAATGTTGAACATTTATTATTCAGTACAAGCAGTTGGATTTGTGTTTAAAATACACGCACGCGCACGCGCACACACATATTTCTTTGAATTCCTTTTATCAAAGTTCTTTTCATGGGTTTATATATTCAATGAGAAAATTCCCTTATGTGAAAACTTTCTCCCTTTCTCTATTGTATAATAACAAACAAACAAACTAATAGACAAACAAACAAAATATATTATAAGCTATTTTTAATGAATATAAGAATGTAAGTCTAATGAAAGTAATTCAATCCATCATGCGTTGAAATTGTGTTCATCTTGTTAAATCAAAATTGAAAAGAAGAAAAGCAAATTTTCTGCAAAAGTTATTTATTCCACTAACAGCAGCATAATTTGAAATAGAAAAGCTAACATTTGTGAACTATTTATAAAGCAAAGCATTACATATTTATTATTATAATAATTTCGATAAAATGGCAACTTTTTAGCAGCTAAACGTTATCTCGATGACATTTTAGCATGAAGATGATGATAACATGCAATAAGTTTACATTTGCAACAAGAAAAATGTGCATTAATAAATATTTTAAAATCAAATTTTAAATTTTCTTTGATGTAATTGGTTTTTTTAAATTCTCATTTAACGCTTCTTGCTGTTTAAATAAAAAATTATTCGAATTCATTTATAAAACATTTACATAAAATAAAATGATGCTAATAGCTGTATATATATATATATATATATATATATATATATATAACACAAATATGCAAATAACGTTTTTTTAAAGAGTAAAGTTTTTTTCATTTAAATTCATGTGTTTCAGTTTAGAATTAATGAAATGTTTGAATGTTTTTGCACAAATGATGAAATGTTTATAAGATTGCAAGATGTAGAGACTGTCTAAGAACGAATTAATGTTGCCCGTTGCATGTAAATAAAACGAGGGATGTTGTTTACTTGTTCCTTGAATAAATAAATATTAAATTCTATTTAGTCAAAGATTATTCAGCTTACATTGTGAAGTGCAGTAAGCAATGTTCTTTGTAATCTTATTTGTCATTTTGTAAATCCTTTTCTTCATTTTTAAAACTCAAATTTAACAAGCAGGTTTCAGCTATTGCTTCATCAAGATGCTGCTTCGCTACGTTTCTATTTCACCCATAATTTATGTAGCTAAATTTTGTACTACCTCTACTGTTTGTAAAATAATGAACAAACCAACTAATGATTCTGTTGAAAAAAAAATTCTTATAACTGGAGCTTTAGGACAGCTTGGTCAAGGTTTGGGAAAGCTACTCAGGCAAGTAGAATTTAACGCAAATTGCAAATATAATTTTGCATACCATTTGTAATTTATTATTGTTATTATTATTATTTTAGAAAATTAGTTGGTAAAGAAAATGTAATCATGTCAGATATAGTAAAACCACCAAAAACAATGAGGGATAAATTAAGTAAATTATCAAATATCTTTATATATGAAAAAAAAGAAAAACTTAAATTGATATCAGTAAGATTTTTCAGGTCCATATACGTATTTGGATATAACTGATTTATCGTTGTTAAAGAGTATTGTTGTAAATTATGAAATTGATCAAATTATTCACTTTTCTTCGTTGTTGTCACATGTTGCTGAATCAAATATGCAAAAAGCTATGGATATAAATGTTCAAGGTTTGTCTAATGTACTTGAAGTTGCCAGGTGAATTAAAAATAATGAAAATGCGACTGTTTAATGTATTAAATGAAATCATTTAAATTAGAATATTCAATGCTATGTTATTTGTGCCAAGCACTATTGGCGCATTCGGATCTACAACACCAAAAGTAAACACTCCTGATTTGACTATTCAACGACCAAATACTATTTACGGAGTTTCGAAAGTCTACGCAGAGCTTCTTGGTGAAGTATAAATGTTTAGCATGCCTTTAATGCTTTTTGCTATTTAATTAGCTGCAAATGTGTAAATTCTTTTAGTATTATCATACAAGATTTGGGCTTGATTTTCGTTGCTTGCGATTGCCGGGAATTATTTCTGCTGACACAACACCCGGAGGGGGAACAACTGGTAAACATATATATATATATGGAAAATTTTCTTTGTCAAATTATTAATGTCGATTATACATTTCTTATTTAAAAAAAGAAAAAAATTAATTAAAAGTGAACGCATCCAAATTATATTTATTTATTTTGTCTTAAATTTGAATCTAAAATTTTGCCATAGATTATGCCGTTCAAATATTTCATGACGCAATTGAAAAAGGTCAATATCAGTGCTATCTAAGAGCTGACACGCGTCTTCCGATGATGTATATCGATGATTGCCTTCAGTCAATAGTGAAAGTACAGTTTTATAAAATTATTTGGAATTGAATTGAGAATGGAAATTAAGCAAATTTTCATAATTTTTTTCTAGTTTATAAACGTTCCAGATAAAAAATTACGGACTCCGACATATAATATTTCTGCAATGTCATTTACACCATCTGAAATTGCAGAAGCTATTCGCAAATATATTCCACATTTCAAAATTGAATATAAAATTTGTCCACTACGCCAAAGTATTGGTAAAATGTTTGATTTTAAAGAATTTTAATTCTAATTGCATGTGGACAATTTCAAAATCTAGTGAATATACTTTTCAGCTGATTCGTGGCCTGAATCACTTGATGATAGTCTGGCACGTGCAGACTGGAAATGGTCTCATCAATACGATTTGAATTCAATGACAAAAGAGATGTTTAAGCTGTTAATCAGTCCAAATGATGAAACTTGAGTCAAGTGGCGTTTCATGATGGAAAACTGATATTTTGTTACGTTTTAAACTAACTGTAACCAAAATAAATAAATTTTCAAAATAATAACAAACATTTTGTTGTTAAGTTTTACAATTGTTGGCATTTTTAGCGAAATATCATTGTATATTTATTTGTTTCTGCAGTATTTTTCAAAATTTCCTTCTTTCTATTTTTTATAATATATATAATATTATTCAAATATGGCTTTTTTTATTTGTGATTGTAGAAATAGAAATTTTATTTTACTCCTCTTTCAAAACTATGCTTTCCTTGGTTGAATATTTGAATTATTAATAGATCAAATGTTGTTGTTATCAAAACCTGAAAATATGCAAAATATAATTTGCTTTAGCAAACATTGTAATGGCAATATAGACACATAACATTTGTTGTGCCTGCTGCTGTCGCAGATGGTCTGCTGTTTTACTTCAGCATATGTTCATTACTGAGCAGCTTTTATTCCACGCTTCAGCATTTTTTTTTTGCTTATTCAATTTTATTTGTTATCAATCAATTATGATAAAGAATTCGGTGTGTTCTTTGCACACGCATGAAAAATAAGACTAATGGTCTGTTAAAGAAAATTATGAAAATATCTAATTTTATAAAGAAGTTTTTAGAATAAGTATCAATTTAAAGATACGATTAGCTACAATTGGAAAATTCAATTATTAGCACATCACATTTTTCATAGCAACATTAAATTGTGTACTTTCATCACTTTATGCAAACAAAAATTATAAACATAAGTTTTGTCAAATCATTATACCCATGATTATGCAATTTTAAGCAGTTTCAGAATGTTCAGCCGGCATTAAACAGATTTTCTAGTTGTAAATTTTCTTTATGTTAACCGTTTAGATGCCAATGTTCCCTTTTGGGAACATGATATTTGAAGTCAAATATCTCTGTAAGGAGAAGGTTAACACACCCAATTTTTTTTTCTTGTTTAGAGGTTGTTGAAATTTATTTTATAGTGCCATACTGTTAATCTACGCCCACGCTTTCCTGAGATAACGGAAGCTAAAATATGCTAATTTTTGACTTTTCTAACCTGTCTCATTCTCTGTTAGATTTTTATTTAAAAAATTTGTGTCAGCTGCATATAATTAACATGGAATATAGAAGAAGAAATTGTCTATCAACTAAATGTTATTTCATTATTTTATGATCACGTGACAGCTGACGGGATGGTGGCAAAGTTTGATGTTCCCAAATGGGAACATTGGCATTTGGAGTTAACAAAAATCACTTATTCCACACCAAATCGTCTTTGAGTATAAGTACAGCTCGAGATTGTTTTTTTGGGTCAAAGCGGACAAAGATCTACAATGAGATAGATCTACACCTCTTTTCCAACAATTGCCACATTCCTTTGTTCCGTCTTTCTCATTATTTATGAGGAATAGAGGCTACGGGTACAGTTCGAAATGCCGGAATACGCAACTGCCCCCTTATGAAACTTGAAGTAATAATGAAAAAATGCCCAGAATATTTCGAACATGCATGTGATGGAGAAATGTATGTTTGCTGATGGAATGACAACGCTGCAGTAACCATTGCATCCAATTATTATACGCATTTTCCGGTTGGAACTGTAAAAAGATTTTCAATAGCTGGAAAGAAACATGTCGATATAACAGAGCCAAACATCATACAGCAGTACAACCAATATATGGGTGGTGTGGATGTGATGGACAAAATGTTATCTAGTTATCGGCCGAAATTAAGATCAAGAAAATGGTGGTGGAATTTATTTTCACATGCGTTGAATATGGCCGTAGTGGCAGCTTGATAATTGCACACGGAGCTGCATACAGCAACCAATGACCAGCTGTCACATTTACAGTTCCGCCGGGAAATCACTATCCATTTATTGCACGCGGGGCCATTCGTAAGAAGCCACCCAGGGCCACGGTCACACTTACCAATAAGCCTCCGAACATCACACGGACAATACCTGCAATCATGTGCCCAAGGGCGATGTGTAGTTTGCCAAAAAAACTGCAGAAATGAATGTGTTCAGAGCAAAAAAAAGCTACACCGAAATTGTTTTCCGTCCTATTATGGTTTAGCATAATTTTATCTTTATTTCCACGGTAGAAATAAATTTATATCATCCACAATGTGACGTGAAGTATGAAACCTTTAATGTTGAATTACTGGAAAAATTGTTAACTCCAAATGCCAATGTTCCCTTTTGGGAACATGCCAAAAAAGTACATTGTTTTAATCAGAATGAGGTGGAATTAACATATGTACCTTAGATCCTTCTTATTAAGCCATTTTTAAAATATTGAAGCCCTCACCCAAGGGGAACCTAATTCGGCCTGTAAACGGTTAAATTCAAAAATGATTGTTCATTAATAATAATAAAATTATAATAAATTATATTATTAATTATTATAATTATAATAATAATAAATTAAATAAAATTAATAATAAAAATGTTGTTACAGAATATTTACAATTCAATAATAACTAGATTAATGTGCATTTATTGAGTAAATAAGCATACATAGTATAGTTTGGTCTTACTTTTCCTTATTGTCATACGGTATTTTTTTTGCGTTCACTTAACGAAGCGTTACAATTGTGTGATTCATTGCAGTTAGGCAGTTCCAATTCTGAACGACGCCTGATACACACATATGATAGTAGAGTTCTGTTATGCAGTATAGACGATTAGTTGCATCGTCATTAGCTTTGTGAAAATGGCGGAAATGGATGCATGTGAATGTAGAGCGTCTTCATCGCCAGAATCTTCGGAGACAACGCCAACAGTAATGGCGCCGGTTAACGACCATCATCTGACACTTCATCTTCCTCAAGGTTTTTCTACAACGACTAATGGTAGTGCAGAGACAACGGCGGTCACTGGTGAACAATATTCTTATCCACAATTTAGTGAAGAAGACTTGCTCACTTATTTTAACCGATTGAAAATGTACTGTGACGCTGCCGTTACGCCCACACAAAGTAAAGCAACCAGCCCAAGGCGAAGATTGCAGCCTGTGTTCGGCCATGAATCACTTGCGTATGACGCAACTAGTCCTATAGAATCTGAGCTTATCGATTGCCATTTTGCTAGCCAACTTCCCAATGTATATAAATCTGAACAACGCCATTCATCACGAACTGCTTTAGCTGAAATACCCCAATACATGCCCGAAGTAATTGTTGTTTGGTTATTTTTTCATTTTGTTAATTAGATTCAATTTTGACAAAATAATTTTTTGTTAACTGATGGTGTGCATTTATTTCAGGCGTCGACAGAAAGTATGCATATTCGAGAATTTGCGACCTTTATTTGATTAACTTTGTCTCGTTAAGATGTCTCGCATCGGTGCCAATCGCTTCCCAGTCTTGATGAAGCAAACAGTGTCGAAAAAGAAGTGTCTGTACGTGTTAAGTTAGAAATCGTAGTTTTATTTACTATACGTAACAAACATTTTTGCGTTAAGAAATTTTATTCTAGCAGCAGGTATCAGTATGTTGTGTTTACATTTGAATAGCTGTTTCAGGAAAAAAGTAGTTCTGACAAATTGCCAGAAGATAAAGACAGACCTTTGAACGTGTCGGCAGATTTGATTGACCGCAAAATGGAGGAACTGCAACAGCAATTGACCAATATCAACAAAACTAACGCTGGTCTCGTCGCTTCCAAGGTGTGATAGATCAAATTTATGGTTATTGATTTTCTGACAATGGTTTTATTATCTGCTATGTTAGCTTTTTCTGACTGATTATCAGTTGATTCAATTTTTCACCCATGCAAAGATAGTAGGGGATTTCTACCAAATTTGAAAAAGAAGTTAACTTTCTCATTTTATACTGTACTATAAATGACAATCAAGTATATCATGGTGCTGCTGAATGTGTGTTGCATCGAATATATTTTAAATTAGTTTTAAATGTAATCTGGTTCTAATGTTGCATACATAAAATATTTTAAAATTTAAAATTTTTCAGCTGATCTGATGGATTTAACACTGAAAACTTTTTTCAATCATGATTTTTAATTTGATCAGTAGAATGAAAATCAGTGCTTGAGTAATTGTAATTGGAAGTTTTACAACAGTCATAGATGTATAGAAAGTTTCTTTGCTTTCTGTAAAACGTGTTATTTGCGGATGTTTGTTATTAATTTTACATATGTTTATTAGATAAACTGGAGCTCCAGTAAATGTTCGAACTATGCAGCTTTTGCTGCAATATCTGAAAATCAAAAAGGGCGCACATTGAACGAGCTTGCTGCAAGTTCTTGTGAAGAAGGCTTGCAAATGGCTAAGAAAGTTGAATCAGATATGGATAATACAACTCGGCACGTTGATCAACTCAGCAGTGGTTTAAAATGTCCAAGTACATCTTTCAATATTGCATACAGTTTAAGCCGTTTGAAATTGAAATGTTTCTGCCAGTTTTCTTTATTTATTATTTTGTTTTTTTCATTTTTAGCTTTTTTAGCTGGTGTACCTGCAGTGACTGTGCCGCCATTACATTTATTGCCATTGGCGCCAGCGAAAAATTCGTTGGAACTGGCAAAACAGCTGGAAGAATATGCTGCTCTGTTAAGAGCATCGTCAGCTGATGCGAACGTGAGTTAGATGTTCTTAATTTTAATAATACTATGTTTTTTTTTTCAAATTTTTATTTATTTCAGCCATTACATAGTAATGGTGCACCGGTAGAAAGGCTGTCTTTGGTCTCTGCTGCTGGGCAGCTACCATCGGACTGTCACTGCGAAAATCATGTTAGTGAAACAATAGGACAGTCGGATATAAGTGAATTTAACACTGTGAATAGTGAAGATCACGTTTGGGTTCTCAGGTAATTATTATTTTTTAATTTCTTTTTGTAAGAATATAAAATTTCAGGTCATCTTTTCGACGTCGACAAAATTTAGAACGTCAGCAAAAGGAATGCAAAGAAGAGTTGCATCGATCACAGTCTTCACCGACTATTCCTAAACATATTTCAGGTATGTATAAAAATTATTTTTTCAATAAATTGGATGTTTCTGTGTGAAAATAATTTACAAGAAGAATAATGTTTTTATGCATATTCATATATATATATATATATGTATGTATGTAATAATGTTAATGGAAATTATTGTAATGTTTGTGCTATTTGTATAAACTTTGAAACAGCATTAATGTAATGTAGTTAAACAGTTTTATAATCGCAAACTGAAATTTTTAAGAAGAAAATGATGATACTGAAGGGGAAACGGATCAGCTGTTGAAAGTCCACAATGATGATAGCAAAAGTTCTGTCCCTGCTTCTTGTAATCAGGTAATTTTTGGTAGATGACTTCAGTTTTGTCGCCTCGATAGTGTTGCAGTGTTTCCTTTTGTTTTAGAAGAAAACGAAAAAGAAGAAAGAAAGTGCGTTGAATTTTTTTTCTAATTTTATTTTATTATTGAAAATGATGTCATTTTAAATTACCAGCAAGGTTAATACTATATAATAAGCGCTGAAAATGATAAGCAGGTTTAGTGCATTTCATTCAAAGAGTTGAAAGTTGTTTGTAATTTGGATATTAAGTGGCAGTTTTAAAAAATTGGGTAAAATTGCCGCGAATTTTGTGATGTGACGTGATGTAACTGATAAAATCTCAAAAGTTATATGACAAAAATCACTGTTGGTATGAATGTATAATTGCTGTGAGTATAACTGATTTTGTAAGACACTTGTATGTGAATTGAAGATGTTGATCATCTAATTGCACATGATATTTTTTTTATATGAAGTTGAACGAAAAAACTGAATTTTCAAAAACCGTTGCCTTGTTGATGTTAAAATAGTATTTTTTAATGAAACATTTCTTTGCATATATATCAATGAAAGCTGAGTTTTAAGGATTTTAATTACGGTGACATTCATCATACTACCGCACCTTTTTTTTGACATATTCTATGTTAGCATATAATGGTTTTTGTTTGGTTTAAAATGTTTTATTTTTAAATGTTTATTTGATAATGGTATAAAATGAAATGTTTTCTTTGTGCGCTGCCGGAGTCCGAATTCTAATGCTGTTCTAATAATTGGTAAGTTGGATTGGAGGGTTGATTGATGTTGCATGGTATATCGCTGCTTAGCTGCTAGTTCTGTCTGTGTTCTGCTATATTGCAAAATTTTATTCTTCTTTATACAAGTGAGAAATTGTTTATTCTATTTTACACTCAATAGTTTATTTTTATGTAGAAAGTGAAATTTTATTTGATTTGCAAAATTTGGGCATGTAGCTTGATATTATATTAATCTTAAATGGAGATGTCGTTTTGAATTTTGCTCTTTTTCTTTTGTAGTGCTGCAATATTTTGTTAGTATACTTATAAAGTTGTATTTAACTAACATCATAATTCAGTTATTTATTGTGAAGATATTAATGCACATATATACACTATTAATACACTCATATAAAAAATATTTTTATGTAAGCATGATTTCAGCGTAATTTTTGGTTATATTACTTACATAGATTATTTTAAAAGCATTATTTTGTTGCTCTCTTGTTGGTAATTGTTAAGTTTTGTCATGCAAAATGCTATTTTTAAGAAAATGTTGTTGTTTTCTTGTTTTTAATGATTGTTGTAAATGTTGAAAATGAATATGGTTTGTTTTGGGATGCATTTTCTTATTATTTGAAAGTGTTATTTGCAAAATTCTTAAAAAATTCGATTTTATGTGAAATGAGATGGCAGCATTGAATTGATTTTATTTTTTGGAAAGATGAAGCGCATGATGTCATTACGATAAAAATGATTCAGTTTGTATTTTTTTGACATTTTTTAAAACCAATACTTAAGTATAAAAATTTGGAGTTTTAAAATTTTGCTAGTTTGAAAGTATTTCTTTTAGCTATGATGAGAATGATAACTAGAAAACAGGAGATTTTTTAAACTTTTCATTTTTTATCATAAAATTCTTTATTTTATTAAAACAGAAATGACATTTATATATAACGTTTTTTATTTGAATTTCATTGCCTATATCTCGACGATTTTGTTTGTACTGTTCGACTTTTTATTTGTAAAATATTATATCTCTTGTATTGGTTGGTTTTTTATAGTTCATATAAATTATTAAATGTTAATATAATATAATATAATATAATATAATATAATATAATATAATATAATATAATATAATATAATATAATATAATATAATATAATATAATATAATATAATATAATATATAATATAATATAATATAATTATTTTACAGAATGTTGTCGCAAAATCACTGAAATCGATTTGTTGCATTGCTCTTTATAGATTTAACTTTTCAATGAAAAAATTGGATAATAATTCATAACAAATGCGCGTTTTATAAAATGTTATTTCTAGTTGAACAAATGAAAATACCCCATATGAGTGTATGGTGATAAAAGTATATTTATGAAAAATTAGCATAGTTGTTTTAATTCAGTATAGTTGTTAGATGTCCGTTTTTTATATGTAAATAATATAATATAATATAATATAATATAATATAATATAATATAATATAATATAATAAAGAAACTAAAACTATACTTTATGAATAAATTTTAATACTTTATATAACTTTGCTATTGTTTAAGAATGATGTTTTTGCAGTTGTGTTCATAAGTAGTTTACGATTACGATCTTTGCTTTATGAATTAGGTTTGATTTTACAAGTTTTTATTGCTGCTTTTCTTGCACGATATTATTATTAATGTTAATTTTGGGTTTGTTTTATATTAGCGCTATTGTATTATGTTGTGAACGCGCTTCGAATTCACTAGATAAGCGATAATGTTTTCTGATTTTTTTTGTTTTCAGTGTTCATACAAAAGTAGCGACTGAAATGCTATATATATATATATATATATTTATTTATTTATTTATTTATTTATTTGTTTATAATTATTGTTGTGGTTCATTTATATTTTAGTGATTGTTCATGAGCCTGCAGTGCTGATCGAAGGTGTCCTGTTTCGGGCTAGATATCTCGGTTCAACACAAATCGTAAGTGAGGGTCCGACAACTAAAGCTTCTCGGATGCTTCAAGCACAAGAAGCCGTCTCTTGTATTAAGGTGAGCAGTAATGTTTATTTGTTTGCTTTTTATTTGTTTTTTCATGTTTTGTTTAACTATTAAGGCCCCAGATGGCGAATCACAGCCGGCAACTGATGTCGATTTATTCATTTCTACGGAAAAAATTATGGTGCTTAATACTGATATGCAAGTATGCTTGTTGTGTTGATTTTTCTTCTGTTCCTTCTGTCATTGATCAGCGAATTATTGGTTTTTTGTTTCATTCAAATTATAATTTTTAATTCAATAATTTTAGGGAATGATTAATGAGAAACGTTGTTTTTGTACACTCACAACTGCAATGAGCATGCTTATTATACCTTGGTTGCATTGCTGCTTTTTGCTAGATAATTAAAAATCGAGCGAGTTGATTTTCCAGCTTCCTATTCTCGACCTGTCTGCTTTACTTTTCGTACTGTGTATTAAGCTATTCTGCTTAAAATTTTCTTTTATGGGCATGGCTTCTTTGTATATAATTTTGGCAATTGTTTGTTTGGTTTTTGAAGAGAAGGAAATTAATTATCTGATCACGCTGTCTTAATGACTTCTGCATTCATATAATTAAGTAGATAAATATTTATGAAGAAATTGCAATTATTTAGAGTATTTTTAGTATTTGAAGGAATGTTTCTTATTCATTTTTTTCAAATAATACTTTATAGAACATTTTTTCTACAATCATTTTCGAAATATCCATTGTCAGTTTAATTATTTACTTCTGACAAGCATTCGGAAAAGTTGTGTAGATAAAAAAAAAGTTTTTTCGTCATTATGATTTTTTAATTTTTGAAAATGTATGCAAAAGTATTTTATTTTAAAATTTGTCACAATTGAATGCTGGCTGATGTTGGAAGGAAAACTGTTGGCATTCATGCTGTCGTCTTTATTTTTTCTTTTAATACTTACCATGCACTGCTTCTTTGTCAAGAACATAGTTGAAAGTAATGTTTTCTTTTACTTAAAAAAATATAATTTTTTTGAAATAAAATATTACAATATCTACCGTAAAGCTATTAGAGATATTTGCGAAGTTAATTTACTACTTTAACTAGTGAAGGAAGCACATTTTGATGTGTATGCGCTTTTTACACTGCTCCTCATGTAATGTTATTTAAATTGCAGATATTTTTTTGATTTTAATAGATTTATCTTTTGTTCACCCTGTATAAAATCAACAAAGGAAAACGAATTTTTTATGGTTAATTGTTTATTCTAATTTTGTTTCTTTTGTGTTAAAACTTCTTTTTTTTTTTACAGTTTTTAAGTTGACGGTTTTGTGTTACATTGTAACAAATCTGATGATGATTGTAATTTTAGAGGGTGTCCGAGACAGACGTGCGTCAGGTAGGTTCATTTTGTATTATCCTGCTTGCTAACCTTTGCTCATGGTGCATATTATGGCATGATTGTCGCTTTATTTTTTATGCTGACTTGAGCTTATGTTTCTAATGGCGAATGTTAATGATTGATTCTTATTTTCTTAGCTTTCAATTTTACATTTTAAAAACAGTGTTTAGTAATATTAATAATAATGATTGTTGATATTGCTTGTTGTTGCTCATGATTATTTTTATTGCAGTATTTTAATGTTGAAGGTATGTATTTCTTTTCATTAATAAGGAAAGGCATGCAGTTGTTTCATATTTTAGCAACTAACATTGTTAACAAATAGTGATTTTATTTTTGCAATCATATTTTTGTATATTTCTTTGTTTATTTCTGTCGGTTTGATGTTGTTTCTTTCAGGATATTATGATGGATCACGGCTTGCGGACAATAAGGTACTGCAAAACACCGAAAATTATTATTATTTTGAATTTTATTTCAGTTACATTGCTGATATTGGCGATTTGGTTGTTTTAATGGCCAGACGTGTTTCGCATTCCTCTACATCAACTGCTTCACATGGCATTCTAGCAGTACCGAAGATGATTTGTCATGTGTTCGAATCGGAAGAGGTTAGGGAGAGAGCATTAACTTGGATCGATTTTGTTTATTCTTTCTTTTAAGGCGCAGTTTATAGCTCAGTCGATTGGTCAAGCTTTTCAAGTTGCTTATATGGAATTTTTGCGTTCTCGAGGAATTGACGATCCGACTTATATCAAAGAGCTTGATTACCAGCAAGTTTTGAATTCCCAAGAAATTTATTGCGATGAGTTGGAAATGTTTTCTAACAGAGAGACTCAGAAAGATGTAATTAGGATGCTTCTTACTACATTGGTTGGTTTACTACATGGTATGTAAAATATATATTTCATTATAAATAGATTGTTATACCGAAACGGAAAGACGAGCCTTTGGGTGTAGCAGTTGTTGAGTCTGGATGGGGAAGCATGTTGCCGACGGTGGTGATTGCGAACATGTTGCCAGAAGGTCCAGCAGCTAGATGTAAGAAGATTAACATCGGAGACCACATCATCGCGTTGAATGGAATCTCGTTTGTTGGTTTGCCTTTGAACATATGCCAGAATCATATCAAGGATGCTCGTTCATTGACAGCCGTCAAAATTACCATTGTTCAAACGCCACCAGTTGTAGAAGTTCGTATCAAACGTCCGGATACGAAATATCAGCTTGGTTTTAGCGTGCAAAATGGTGTAGTAAGTGTTAATTTTTTTTTAATGATTTTATTTTTCTTATAATTTTGAAATCTAATAATGATAGTGAAAATGCAGTTTATGTAAATTATAATGTCACCAAGAAATTAATATAAATTGTAAAATTAAAAAAAATGTATAATGATATTGGTGTTGTCGCATTTGTTGTTTCTTTTTCTTATTTGCTGTTGAAAAATGTTACTCATTAATCAATGTAACTGAAACTTTAAATGTAATGTATAACTTTTAAGTTTATGCTTTTGTTTTCATTAACGTGAAAGATAGGACTGAAAAGTTATAAATTTCTGTTGAAATGCATTGTATTTTTGTTTTGAAAACTGGAAACTGCTGCAATATCCGATATTACTTTGACATTTGATATATATATATATATATATATATATATATATATATATGTGGAAAGATTTTTTATTTTCATTTCCAGTTGAGAGAATGCGATTTGCTTTTGATTGGTCTAATGATATACATCATTATTTTATAGATGAAAATTTTTTTTGTTTTAGATTTGCAGTTTGCTTCGGGGTGGCATCGCTGAAAGGGGTGGTATACGTGTTGGCCACCGCATTATTGAGATCAATGGACAAAGTGCAGTGGCTGTTCCACATGAAAAAGTGGTAACCATGTTGGCCACAGCTGTAGGCGAAGTACTTGCTACAATTATATATTACGTTTGTATATTACGTATTCATTCATTTTTTTAGATACACATGAAAACAATGCGAACATCTATGTTTCGAATGTTAACTGGCCAGGAGACGCCGCACTTTTTGTAAAAATCTCTTAAAAATGTTGCTTATTTGAAGAAAGTGCATTGCAGTAAGTACGTTGCTGATAAGTTTGCTGCAGTGTATTGTTTTGAGAAATAGATATATTATTTGAAAAGAGGATAGCTGTTGATGTACTAAATTAAGTCAAGTTTGTCTGTTCTTTTTCTTCTTCAGAGTTGATTGATAATGCCTTAACGAATTATTTATTCATCTTGCTCGCCACTGTAATATGCGTGCAATACAGCACTGCTTTATTTGGCTTTGAAACCTGACAGAAATGAAAAAAATACCTAAGTGACAGAATTCATTTTATTATACTGTTTTTCTTATTGTTTTTATTAGTAAAAAAACCCCTATTTTAAATGAATGTGAAATAAATAAATTATATGCACACATACATACATACATACATACATACATATACATATATATTGTATATATATGTATTACAATATCAGTAATAACGTAAATCAAATATAATTGCAGTAAAGCACAGATATTCGAATTGTGATGCGTTGCAAAGAAAAACCAACCGACAAAACTCATTCGTAAGCAAAGTTGGCACCAAGTATGGCGATCAATGGCAGTGCCAGTTGATTCAAACAAGTAATGAAGAGGACAAAGTTCCATAAGCCACAATTCACGGTTTCGTTGAAAATGTTACTCATGTGGGACAAATGCCAAAATCTGTTTTCAAACAGGGTGGATTTTTTTATGTAAGGTACTTCACTGATGTTGCAGTATGACGTGGTGAAGCATGAATAGTTGCCTGAAATTTTCAAAGAAAGAAGTGAGTTATGTACAAACAAATGAAAAATTTTCTTTCAAATAGGCAATAACCAACCGAGCTCTTTGAGCAAACAGCATACGCTCAATTGGAACAACAACGGTGCGTAGAATTGGATTGCCACCACAGCAAAGTATGAATAAATCGACGATATCTTAATTTAAAAAAAAAACGTTTTAAAATAAAAATCCTTAATCACAGATGAAATGCTTACAGTGTGACGAATTTCACCAACAGTAAGTTTACCAACCTCATGACGCCAAAGATCTTTTCGTCGATCAGCTAGATTTAAATAAGCTTGCAAGCATGGCTTAGCCACAGCAACGCGCGTTAATATGGCAATAATTGTTAAAATGATTCGTAAGCAATCGAAATTTATTTCAAAAAATCTGAATGAAATATATTTATTCAATAAAGTAACGTGAGAAGTTTCAAAATTTACAAACAGAACTGTAAAACAAGCAACTCACGATATAGCAACTGGTGAAGCTTTTCGCAACGCGTCGGCCAATGGTTTCAACCATAGCAAACAACATATTGGACTAATCACTGCCAATCCCAATGAAGCTCTAAAACTGTACAGGTAAAACAAGCAAAGAATGCGCAATTATGATAGTTATGAAAAGATAGTTTTGAAAAATGGTTCTCACTTTTGACGGACAGAATGCACCATCCTTGACGCATCGACATACATGCGAGCAAAGCGAAATGATGGAAACGCTAGCAATGCTGATAGAAATGCAAAAAATGCCGAAAGTGTGCAATAAAGCAGTGCAGGAGATCGACTTGTTCTATATATATATATATATAAATATAAATATATATACATATATACATACATATACATACACACACACACACACTCACACACATACAGATATATATATATATATGTATTACAAAATTATTTACTGTAAAGTGATTCCTTGAGCTGAGAATAATTTTTCAGATGCCAACGAAAAGTTTCGAAAAGCTGGAAAAAGAAAAACTGCAAACCAATGAACATCAACGGATATATTACAATTAATGCAAGGCATTGACTGTTTATTAACTTTCATTTCTCAACTATAAGTAATATAACCGTGGATTACACAAACAAATGTTTTTACTTACACTCATCAATTCCTACATCGAGAAGAATTGGATTGAACACCAAAAGAATCATCGTAACAAGAAATGATAATGCACCAATGCAAATGCACACTGAACGTTCACCTGAGCTGTTATTCTGCTTAAAATAAACAGCCGTAATTCGAGTCATGTTACTTCTAAAAAACAACAAAGCATGCGCCAAATTTTGCAATTGACAATACCATATACATACAAGCATAAACTAGCCAATATAAAATACCAGATGATAGATATTTTACAATCGCTGGCTGCTTTGACAGGAAAAAGCAATTCATATAAGCTGCTAATGCAAAATACTGAAACTGTTACAAAAGTAACATTAAGTAGCCAATCAAACTCAGGATAAAAAGGCAAATTTAGTAAATCAAGGTGTTGAATACGACTAAATCGCAATCGCAAGTCTAAATCGTGCTTTGAAATTCGAATATTTGAATCAGAATGCTGACGAGTATCTCCATGAAAGCTTAAAGTTATTTTTTACATATTAATTAAACTTTCAAATGAAATAATAGCATTTCTTTTACGTTTTGCGCCTTTGACTTTTGCTAGGAGATGATGTTTTACCAGAAAGACGTAGCAATTCTTCTTCTGATGGAGGAAGGAAACGATAATACCTGTATTTTAAAAATGTATTCATTTCGGTGTTAATTAATTAAATTATTACTTTCCACTGAGAATATATTTCCCAAAAGACCATCGTGTTACTATTTTCTGCAAAACAGTTGCCGCAATAAGAGTAAGAACCATTTGAAAAGTTACTATCCCCTGAACAACATTGTTAGAAAGTAGCTTAAGAAAAACAAAAACTAAACAACAAAAATTTCATACCATGTCAAAATTTTTATTAAAAAATATTTATACATTAAAAAATACAGCATTATTTAAAAATGCAGGTTTTAACTGTTTAACAAAGAGGTAAAAACTCAACGACTGCATTGAAAAGAGAAAAATAAACAATAGATCTGCATAATAACAATTATAAAGTAGCATAGAATTTTAAGAAAAAATTGAATTAATATAATGCATAACTTGCTATTTTTCAGATCCAATATAGTACAGTATACAAAAGAAAAAATTAACCAACGACGTAAAACTCATCTGTACCATGTGCAAGTCCTTGTTAGAATGCATTATTACACATATGTTCATTTGTGAATCATATGAGCAGTTTAAAAACTTTTATTTTTCAGAGTTGAATGTACCTGATTATCAAGAAACACTGTAATATGAAAATGTGTTGAACTATATTTGAATAAATGTTAAATTCAAAATTTTCTTCTGACTTTTCAGTAAACATATTTTATAATGTCTATAATCTTTAGTAATGATGCAGGCTACATCATTGATGAATTACAGTTCTATGATGAACTGTATGCTGATGCAAAGTACATAAATTTTATGCATTTTTAATTCTTATCATAATTATTTATTTTATTATTTTAAGATATCGTTATAAAAGAGATTTGTTTTTTATAAATGAACCTTTCTTAATGCAAACAGAATTTGAAAAATTGGAACGTGGTGGCAAAAGACGAGTGAAAACTCGAAAGCACGCTCACAAAGCAGTTTCTTCAACTTGCAATGAATCCATTGAACATGTAAAAACATTTGGATCATTAATAATTTCCAATGGTTTTCAATGTGGCTTTTTTTTGCATCTTTCAATGTTAACTGTTAAAAACAACAATGCAAATGCCCGCTCAATCGCCACAACATACGTTAAGTCGCTTCCAAATTTGCCACCAAGCTTCAAATGCAGAGATGAATCTTGCACGGATATCAGACGTGTCGAAGTGAAAGAGTGGAAATTTGATGAAACTGTGTTTTATCCAATTTTGTATTATAATGAAAGTGAACATTTTGCAAACATTTCTCACGCAAACAGGCTTTATATTATTCCACCTAAAGCACATTTTATCACTGGTGATGTTTTCACTAGTGTGAAATTACTAGACGAAGGTACTTGTATTTAAGTTTCATTTTTGTATGTTAATTTTTTTTTATTTAAAGAAAAATTGCAAAAGTTTTTTATTTAGCAAACGAAAAATTTGATTTTATTGTCATCGATCCTCCATGGTCAAATCGAGGAGTTCGTCGAAAGCGAAGGTAATATATATTTCAGCGTGTTATAATTAGAAAGTTTAGCTGTTTTTTAGTTTAGCTACGAAACGATAGATGAGTCAGAATTGTGCAGGTTAACAATAGATTCATTGCTTTCTGACAATGGAATCGTAATTTTATGGATGACCAATAACGACCGTTTGCTAAAGTTTGCAAAAAATGTGCTTCTTAAACAATGGAACTTGCAGTTTATCGGATTGTGGCATTGGTTGAAGGTCCTGTTTTAAAAATTGTTTGTTTATGTTAACTTTATCATATTTACAGGTTACTCGTTATGGAGAAGTGGTTCGACCATTTTGGCATGATTATAAATTGCCATTTGAAAATATTCTAATTGCGACCAAAACTAAAAATTCATCATTTGATATTCCAGTGAAGAAAATTATTGTTGCTGTTCCCAATGCTGTCGCCTCTCACAAGCCACCACTTTTCAAAGTTTTTGCTTCTTACTTGAAAACGAATCCGAGATGTCTTGAACTTTTTGCAAGAAATTTATTTCCGAATACTCTTAGCATTGGTTATCAGTGTTTGGCATTTCAAAATGAATTGCTTTTTGAAAAGCTACAGTAAATGCAGTATCAGCATTTTAAAAATGTAATTTAATTAAAAATGTTGAAGTAAACAATAAATATTTATGTGTTAAAATAATTTTTTCATTATTGAAGTTTAAAAACTGTTGGCAAAAGAAGACTAACCAATCAGACTGTATACTGAATGACCAATGAAAATTTTTAATGAATGTCAAAAAACGCTGTTGCTTAATCCTTTTTTCTTCATTAAAAAATTAAAACTTAATTTAATTTTTAATAAGAATAAAAATAATTTACTTTTTTATATATTAAAGATCTCCATCACTATATTTTTAATTTTAAAAACTGTGAATGAACTTGATCATTTTAATAGCGTGTGATACCGTAGTACATTGTTTTGTAGTGGTGACACGTGTTGGTAGTGCTGATGTGTTTTATGTCCGCGTATGCTTTGAGAGTTATAGGATTTAATTTTGTTTGAATATTACATGGAAAAAATATTTTTTCGTGAAACACTAAGTTGTTTTTCTTTTTTAGATTGATTTCGCAATGTTTCGCACGCTTAATTTAATGTCTGTTCCAAAGTATTACAATATGTTAGGTTTGATGGTAAGCGATTTTGTGAATTTTTTTTGTGACAAAGTTCACAGTTAAATTTAAATAAATTTAATGTTTAGGGTGTTCGTTATGGCTCGACCACCGCCGGTATGAAACAATTTCAGATCTATCGTTATGATCCTGAAAAGCCTAATTCAAAGCCGTATTTGCAAACTTACAATGTTGACTTGCTTAATTGTGGCCCTATGATTTTGGATGCATTGATCAAGATCAAAAACGAACAAGATGCAACGTTGACTTTTCGCCGTTCTTGTCGTGAAGGTTTTCACTTTAATTCTTGCATTGCTTGCTGTTGCCATATTAAAATTTTATTTTAGGCATATGTGGATCCTGTGCAATGAATATTAACGGTGAAAATACGCTTGCTTGCATTTGGTTTGTTCATATAATATTATAATTTTATCATATTCAAGCACCTTTTGTGTTTCAGCAAAATTGACACCAACTTAAACAAGCCAGCAAAAATTTATCCGTTACCACATATGTACGTTATCAAAGACTTGGTTCCGGTACGACTTGCTTTTGTTGTTGTATGCATATATGTGTGTGTGTGTGTGTATGTTTTTCTTTTAGGATATGAACTTATTTTATCAGCAGTATCGATCTATCGATCCGTGGTTGAAGCGCAAGGAAAAATACGTTTACGGTGAGAAGCAACTGTTTCAGACACCGGAAGAACGAAGTCGCTTGGTGAGATATACTGTTTGTCGTTGTTATTTTCTTTTTAATATGAGGGTTTACAGGATGGCTTGTATGAATGCATTCTTTGCGCATGTTGTTCCACTTCGTGCCCATCTTATTGGTGGAACCAAGACAAGTATTTGGGTCCGGCAATCTTGTTGCAAGCTTATCGTTGGATAATTGATTCTCGTGATCATTTTTGCAAAGAACGTTTGGAGAAAATTCACGATGCATTCTCTGCGTTCCGTTGTCACACCATCTTAAACTGCACTAAAGCTTGTCCGAAGGTTTGTTATTATTAATTGTTCCTGTGAATTACGATTGCATTTTTTTTCTTTTTGCTCGGTTTGTTTTAGGGATTGGATCCGGCTAAGGCAATTGCGAAAATCAAAATGCTGTTAACTGGTTTGTCCAGCAAACCTGACCCAGTTGCAGAATCGTCAAAAGCGAATGCTTAGATTTCATTACACTATCCCAAGATTTGATGCAGTAATTTTGTGGTATTTGAAGTTATTAGTATGAGAATTTCTTTAAGGTCCGTTTTGAAATCTAGTCAAGTGATTAATAAAACATTTTAGATTTGATTTTATTTGTTTTTTACGGCATAGACATAAAAATCAGATTTATTTATGTGATTAACATATTGCAGCATCAGCGTGGAACAGAATGCTTGTCTTCCATTTGAAAAACATTTGCCAACAGGATGATTTCGAAACTGTCCAACATCGACCTAAATATGTTCAAAGTATAAAATGAAAATAAGCAGTTGTTTCAATTTGGTTATGAATCACTTTGAGAATTGGAAATTTCGTTGCCTGAGCAATCAGGATCTCGAAAATTGTTTTTTCGCATACATTACCAGTTGTTGATTTTAGCTTGTTCGCTACGTAAATGTAAAACTGAAAAAAACAAACTGCTGCATTGTTATATGAAATTTAAAGAAGAACAGCAACAAACTTTGTGAAATATTGCACCGGAATTGATGCTAACCTTGCTACCACTATATTCTTCCAGGATGACCAGCTGTGAAGGAGACTGCTGCCAAACCTTAAATATGAAAAAAAGATTTTTTGATTATGCACTTTTGTTAAGAAAATCTGCCCACGTTGAAAGCAGCTTCAATTCCTGAAGCTGTAATGCTGTCACACTCATCTATTAGTAGTACTGCTTCTTCGTGAATTTTTTTTGCATTGGGAATTCTGAATAAAATTACAATGTAACGATACAACTACACTAGGTGCAAGTTTTACCTGAAGTGGCTTTCTTCGCTGAAGAAAAACGTTACTTTTAAACTATTCAGTAATGTGTACCATTCTAAAATATGTAAAGCATTGTGAATTGTATTAGAAATTTTGTTTATGATGTTTTTTTCTTGTTTATTTAATGTATATAACAAAATAATGATCTATAAGAAACAATATACTGAAAAAAATTAACGTTTTTCTGTACAGTTACAGTTTTATAATTAATTATCTCTTTTCACAACATTTTTTGCCTTCAAACAACTGGCATTTCACTTTTCTGATACTGTTTAGAAATACGAAGAAAACATCAACAGTAAACCATCATACTGTAACAATAGATTTTCAAGAACAATATTAAAATAGCATAATTCATTCGTTAATAAACAAAAAACAAAATCTTTCCATTCTTCATTCCTTTCAATCTTATAGCCTTTCAATTCCTTTGAATTTCATAATACAAAGTATATGAAGGATGCTGAATTTAATTACATTTTATGACTTTTAAAAGTGAAATTACGTATTAAAAACTGCTTTCCAAATTAATTTCGTCAAATAAAGTGCTTGAAAATAAATTTACCTTTTGAAAATGTTGGTAAATCACCTGACCAAGAGACAATCACATGCTTGCAAAAGGAAACCTGAGCTAGCACAGTGAGAATATTGAGCAGCTGCGCTTGTTGACCACGACTTAATATTAAACCAGTAAATCCATTTGACACAGTCTTTCGATTTAAAAATAACAATGGTCGATTATCGAGCAGCCTACTTGACTTTAAAAAATGACAAATAAACAAACATACAGTTTGAGAAATACAAATATAAACTAACTTTGCCAAGAATTAAATTCCTTGCTGTCCACAAAAATGGAGGTAGAGAGAATAAACGCCGCTCAAGTGCACTGAATACGCTGAGCATTATTGTTTCAAAAGATGCAAAATGATTCTTCCAAATCCACTGACCATTATTACGTAAAATCTCAATTCGTTCCGGTGGATAATTCTCTTTCAACTTCTTGATTACCAGATGTAAATGTTCATTAGCAATGCGTAGTGAGCATCTACATTTATAAAAATAAAATAAAAATTATGTTAATAAGATTGAACAATAATGCTCACCGAGACCAGTCGATAAGTTCTTCAAAAGGCAGTACGCAATTATTACCAACAATAATGGGGATGCATCCTGTCATTAGTGAATAACTCAGCTCAATCATTGCCAATAACGAATCACCGAATATAAGGCAAAAGTGGACCTGCTAAAATATTATCAAGTCAAAGTAAGAAAAAAACGTTCTAAATGTTTGACCTGTAAAATTTCCGGATATGATACCAAATGACCACGAAGGGAACAATGTTTGCGTATGTGAAGTAGAGAACATGTTGAAAGTACAAGAATATCCAACGGAGAATGATTTGCAAGCAATCTGATTTCTTTCTGCATTCGACGACTGGTCAATGGTTGCGCAATGGCAATGAGCCAAAGTCTTGGTCTGCAATATAAACAAAAAAACAACATCTTTTTCAATGATCTTTTAAAAATTGTGAACAACGTTACCTGTGACGTGTTTGGAAAACTGTTTGCTGTCCAGCCGTTGGTATCAGGTACGGAAGTTTCAAATCAAAATCTTTTCGATAAAGAAATTTCTGCAATCTGCATGAAGCAATCATTGCTTTTCCAGTTTTCATATTGGCAAATAATCTGTCATTCATTGGATAACGATCGACAATTAAATCAAAAATTAAACTGTTTTCGCCTTCATACCAACTGAAAATAAATTCTAGTTTAATCACATCAAACAATAAGATCACTTATTGTATCACAACTTTTGCTTTTCTGATAAAAATAGTCACCTAGGTATTGTGGAAAATAGTTCGCTGAGCAAAGAGCTGTTGTGTAGGTCTGGCTGGACAAAAAAAACTGACAAACATGCTTCGTGGTGTTTCGTGATGAAATATTTTTTCAAATAAGTATGATTATAAAGCAGTTTTCGCAAAGCAGACAATTTTGTCGTATTTAATGAAAAATATTCATCATCCCAAATTGCATAAAAAGCCAATGTCTTCGAGCCGTAGGATGCACAACGGTATGGATTGAAGCAACTCCATGAATTGCAATTATGAAACGCTCTTATTTGTTCATATTTCTTTGATGCTCTATGTTTCCCTATGTACGATGTCGAAATAGTTCTGTTCACTACCAAAGATTCATTTTTGCCAAAATCCAATTCCAAAAAATAACCACCAAGAAACCAGCCAAGAAAAGCAGCAACTGAGGCACATGCTGTAAAAGATAGATCGAAACGAAAGCTGCGTCCACATATCAAATGAATGAATGGCAACATGGGTCATCAATCTTGCAAGAGAAAACTGCATTTCAAGTGCGACAATACTGCCTAAAAGTTTCGTACATTAATACATGACCGTAGATTCTATCAGAAATGCTTTTTCCTTTTATAAGTTTTCTTTTCTCAGTAACTCATTTTTGAATAACTGCAGTCTTTTGTAATTCAAGATTTTACTTCATAAACTTTTCTTATACAAATTAACTATATTTCAGAATGAATTGTAGATTGACAAACAATTGTTCTGAATATTCGATTTTATACAATAAAGATAAATAATTAAATTTAAACAAACAAAGAAAATCAGGCTTTACCATGCAGCAAAAGAATTCATCTTATAGAAATAAATCTAAGACCAAATATAAAAGTGATGCGCACTGTGAAATAGCAGAAGGCAAACAACTAAAATCTAATTTCTTTGTTGATCAGTGACTTATAAACCATAAATTAGTATTTGATTAATCGTACTGTGCAGAAAATATTGTAGAAAATTAAGTTTATGCAAGCGTCGTTATTGAAATTTATTATATATAACTACATAACTAACTTCAACAAAATAATGCTTAAAGATTTTTGAAAATTAATTATTTTTTCTTTCCGCTGTCGGTTGATTTTTTCATTGCTTTAAATTTTAAATTTTACAGGAACTTACATAAATAAGTAATGTAGAACAAGATATTTCATTTGTCTAACGCAAATTAAAAAAAAACAAGTTTGTAAAAAGATTGATCTTATTTAAATACAAACAGTTACTGTTGTAATAACATTTTAGCGCAGATTTAACGCAAGTTTTCTTCTGCAATATTTTATAAACATTTTTGGATTGTACTGTATTTGGATATTGTTTATTGAGTAGCTTTGTCATACTGTAATGTGAACTTTTATTGTAAGTTATTGCGTGTTTACTGAATGATTGGGCCGTTCAATGTTTTGTTCTTTATGTGGCTGATTTTTTATAGATAATATTTATATTTCCTTATAAATAGTTTTGAAGTTTGTCTATTTAGGAATATCGTTGACTTTGTAGCTTGGTACTTTTTTTCTTTGTCACGAACATACACTGATTTTTTGCTACCAGGTATGACACTTTGTTTTTATGGATTTTGTAAAATAATTCAATAGTATATAGTTATGTGAATTGTGCGAAAATTCGGTTTTGAGATTCCATTTGGTTCCTTTCATTTTGATTTAGTTTTAGTTGAGTTTTTTACGCACACGCACAGTTGACAACATTTTTGACTTCTGATCAACTATATAGATGACTTGACTGATGAAATCTTTTTCAGGCTAAAATGAATTTTAGATAAAAAATATGTTGATATTGTGAATCAGAAGGTGTACTATTTTGTTGAATTTTTTTAAAAATATTAAAATGCTTTTTGGTAAAGATTACTGTAAAAGCAAATAGTGTATGATGTGCTTGATGATAGAGTAGCTATTGTAGTCTTATTTTGACACATTAGAAATGAAAAATGCTTCATTTATTTATTTCATTGAATTCCCAAACTAATTTAAATAATTTTAGTGCGGTTGATCATGATTGTCAATTATTATATACTGTAAGTGGGGAGTTGTCAAATATTTGTGCTTGGTGAAATCTGGTGATTTTTATTTGAATTAGTCGTTTTGTCTTATAACAAGAAAGATTTGTTATTTTTTAAGAGTAAGTCTTGACTAGATTAATTTCTGAAATTCTGTTCTTTTGGTTAGTTTTTGTTAAAATTTGACAAATGTGAATTATTGAAAAATTTTGTACGATTGTCATCAGCATGTGAATGTAAATTTTTGATGTGAATGATTTATTTGTAGAGAATAGTTTTGCGTCTGTGCGAATCCTTTAGTTATGTCTCAAAAGGCTAGAATAGATGTGAAGCCAGTGAAGATTCCCCGTTGGAGTGCTTCAAATCATGCAGATGAAGTTTCTTCTAACGTTGGAAACATTGATGCGGATAACAATTCAAAAGCAGCTGCACATGGGAGTTCAGAAGTCATTCGAAATCCCCTCACTGGTTTGCCTTATTCTGAAAATTATTTTCAACTTCTGGAAAAGAGAAAACATCTTCCAATATTTGAATATCATGATAAATTCATGGAAATGCTGCGTCAGAATCAAATATTAGTGTTAGTCGGTGAAACCGGTTCTGGAAAAACAACACAAATTCCACAGTGGTGTGTCGATTATGTTCGACTGAAAGGTGCTTTGACATCTAAAGGTGGTCGGCGATCTGTTGCCTGCACACAGCCCAGGAGAGTAGCTGCCATGTCGGTGGCAGCGCGAGTTGCCGAAGAAATGGATGTATCCCTTGGTATGGAAGTTGGTTACAGCATTCGTTTTGAGGACTGCAGTTCTCCAAGAACATTTTTGAAGTGAATTAATCATATTATTTATTGTTTTGGTTTTTGAATAATTTTTTTTCAGATATTTAACAGATGGCATGTTATTAAGAGAAGCAATGTCTGATCCACTGTTGGACAGTTATGGTGTAGTGATTCTTGACGAAGCACACGAAAGAACTTTAGCTACGGACATTTTAATGGGACTTATTAAAGAAGTTTCACAACAACGAGCCGATTTGAAGGTGGTCGTAATGAGTGCAACATTGGATGCCGGAAAATTTCAGGTATTTACATTTCTTGTAATGTATTACCTTAGACATGTATATACATTTGCACAAGCATTTACATTTGTTAAATAAAATTATGCATAACTGATTGTAATTTTATCTCTAAAGTTGAACGATAATTTTAAATAAATTTTAATAATATATGCATTTATTTGTAGCACTTATCATATAGTTGAAAAGACTTTATGTAATGATAAGTTTCTAAATTATGCTTTTTGGTACATGATATAAGTTTTCTTTTTTTTGTGAAGCATTTGTTATTGCAATAGCATTAATTTTAAGTTGATGAATTGGATTTCACATAGTTTTGGCGGTGATTAATTTGGTTGTGTTATGATAAACATTACACAATTCTTAATGAGTTTATAAGTCATTGTTATCGAACGATGCATTATGAAGTGATACAGAAAGTTTTAAGAATTCCAAACTTTTGGCTAGTGGAATTTTTACTTTGTACATTTATCTTGTATAGAACCCTTCATATTGTTGGTTTTACAAAATTTTGATTTGTTAAAAGGTATACTGTGAAAATTTGTTTTTTATAATTCCTTTATAAATGACATTTTGCAGTGCTTGTTTTGCATTGTTATTATTTTTGAATGTTTTATTAAAAAGTTATTTAATATTATTTTTTTGTATGGTTTGAATTATTATTTTCTTTTTTGAAATATGTTTTTAGCAATACTTCAACAATGCTCCACTTATGGCAGTGCCTGGGCGTACTTTTCCTGTTGAATTGTTTTATACTCCTGAAGCGGAAAGAGACTATGTGGACGCTACAGTCAGGACAGTCATACAAATTCATCTTTGCGAAGAAGTAGAAGGAGATATATTGGTGTTTTTAACAGGGCAAGAAGTATGTTTATTATTAAATTTATGGAACATATTTAGGAAACGTGGTTTCATTGTAGGAAATTGAAGAAGTGTGCAAGCGGATCAAGAAAGAAGTTGATAATTTAGGACCGGAAGTGGGTGAGCTGCGTTGTATACCGTTATATTCGACACTTCCACCGAATTTACAGCAGAAAATTTTTGAACTACCACCTGAAAAGCGTCCAAATGGTGCTATAGGGCGTAAATGTGTTGTTTCGACAAATATTGCGGAGACATCATTAACGATAGATGGAGTAGTGTTTGTTGTAGATCCTGGTTTTTCTAAACAGAAGGTGAATATTATCAACTATGTTTTATCAGTTGTAATTATTTTTATGTAATTTTTTAAAAATTATTTTGAGGTGTACAATCCAAGAATACGCGTTGAATCGTTGCTAATTTCTCCGATTAGTCAAGCTTCAGCAATGCAGAGAGCCGGACGAGCCGGGAGAACTCGACCCGGAAAATGTTTTCGACTATACACGGAAAAAGCATTTCAAGAAGACATGATTCCGCAGACATATCCCGAAATTTTACGCTCTAATCTAGGAAGCGTTGTGCTAGAATTGAAAAAACTTGGTGTTGAAGATTTAGTACATTTTGATTTTATGGATCCACCAGGTTTTTTCTTTTTTCTTTTTGCAATGTGTTATTCTTTTTCTTTGGTCCTTTCTAATTTATTGCATTTTAACAGCTCCAGAGACACTGATGCGTGCTTTGGAAATGTTGAATTATCTGGGCGCTTTGGATGATGACGGAGAACTGAGTCCACTTGGTTCCATAATGGCTGAATTTCCACTTGATCCACAGTTGTCGAAAATGCTGATTGCTTCTTGCGATTACAACTGTTCCAATGAAATCCTCACCATTACAGCAATGCTGTCAGGTTAGTCAAAAAAGGTTTTTTTATTTATTAATTACTAATATTATTTATGTGGTTTTTATTCTCAATAAATTCGTATTTCAATTTGTATGATTGATGTGAACGATTCAAGATTTTTTAGAAATTTATAAAATTCCGAGTTATCATGTAAATTGTGTAATTAAAATATTACATTTGAATAATTGATTTTGTAACAGCTCCAAACGCAGAGTTAATTATTGCATGATGGTGGCGGTATTATTTTGTTTTTGCTTAAGAATATATATATCTGTGTGTGTGTGTGTCTGTGTATAATAGTTTCATACAGATAATTTAAGAATATTGTGACTTTATTATTTTTAAAATTAAAGGTGTTGTTGGATTGTGAGAAAAAATAAAGTATAGACAACGTCTAACGTATAAATTTGTAGTTAATTAGCACTTATAAGTAATGAAATTATATTTTATGTGAAATTAACATCGAAATAGGTTTAGCATTTTAAAATAAATTTGCATGTTTTGTTAAAATGATGAAATGTCTTTGTTTCACATGGATCCATGAGATTTTTTTCGGGACGCGTAATTAATTTTTCCGCGGCGATAATCTATTACAGTGCCTCAGTGTTTTATTCGACCCCCGGAAGCAAGAAAAGCTGCAGATGAAGCGAAGATGCGCTATGCGCATATTGATGGCGACCATTTGACATTATTGAATGTATATCATGCTTTCAAGCAGAGTACGTTTGTCATTATTGATGGTGATTTGGATGTTCACGAATGTTATCTGTTTATGTGTTTAATTTTTTAGATCATGAAGATGTGCAGTGGTGTTACGATAATTTTATCAACTACCGAAATATTAAAAATGCAGACAACGTTCGGTTGCAGCTTAGTCGAATCATGGATCGCCTTGGATTGAAAAGAAAAAGTACTGAATTTACAAGTCGAGATTATTATACAAATATCAGAAAAGCACTGGTTAGTGGCTTTTTTATGCAGGTAAATTGTTTTTTTTGCACTATTTTTTATTTTTGTTATTATTTAATTTTTTAAAATTAATTTCAGGTAGCACATTTGGAACGAAACGGCAGCTATTTGACTGTTAAAGATAATCAGGTGGTACAGTTGCATCCAAGCACAGTGCTTGATCATAAGCCGGAATGGGTATTGTACAATGAATTTGTTCTTACTTCGAAAAATTACATTCGTACAGTGACAGACGTGAAACCAGAATGGTGAGTTTAATTCATAAAAAAAGATTTTCCTTTTTGCTGTATTTGTATATTTGAGATTGCACTTGATTATAAAATTATTTATAGGTTGCTTAGAATCGCACCAGATTATTATGACATGGACAATTTTCCTGTATGCGAGGCAAAACGCCATTTGGAACAAATAAGCAGACGTTTACAATCTCGCCAGTATAGCGAGGGATTTTGAACTTATATATATATATATATATATATATATATATATATATATATATATTGGTACCATTAATTCACAAACTATATTAAAAGAATACTTTGCAGTTTTATGCATTATACAATCTGAATGGAATATCAAAGCTTTTTATTATAATAATTTTTTCTTGGCCATTTATTCTTTCTTCATCAGAATGAAAAGGTTGATTGCAGTTTTATATCTGATATTCATTATATATGCATGTGTTTATATTCAGCGCATTCTTATTAAATACAGTTTGAGTTTATTATCACGTTTTCGTTGGAATTCCAAAATTTACAGCATTGTTGTTTTAAGAAAAAACAATGGTAATTCAAAGAGAAGAATTGCTTATCAACTGTACTTTATTTGGATGAGCTTTGTAAAATGTGGCATTAAGGTAAGCTGACTCCGTCACGTAGAGATAGCATCAGATCAGTTGCGTGAATGACTAAATTTAAAAATGCAAATATCTAAATTGAAATATTGTAAAATATATGTTAACTTGTAAGGAAGATAAGTAAAAGTTATGCTTACAGCGGCAATTATCCAAACTGAAGAATGACAGTAATCTGGAAAATGCTTGCCAAATGGTGGATAACACGCAGCATACCAAATTTCCATACCAGTCGCAGCAATGTATAAAATGGTCAGTACGACGCTGGAAATTCTGTCCTAAAAATCATTGTTTTATTAGATGACTTTAATAAGAATAAATATGAATTTTATGTTTAAGGAATTTAATTAATAAGAAATAGAATAATGAAAATTGGCTGACCACATTTCTCCACGTGAAGGAGGTTTTGGCCATGAATACAGTCACGGCAAATATAGATGTAATAACAAGTGAAATTATCGTCACTGCAATGACAAATAGTTGACCAAGTGATTTAGTTCTGGCATAAAATGATTGTAATGGTTCATTGTTTGCTGGAATAATGACACAAGCTAATATCGCAGCAGCTAAAACCTATAACAAATATGTTGGCATTTGAAGGTTTTGTTTGCATTCAAATTTGTAAATTCAAATATACCTAACTCTTACAGCCAGCTACCAAGTGTTTACTACTATGACTTTTATTAAAAAAACAGTTAGAATTGCTTTATATAAAAATAGTTATAAAAATCAAATTATATTTAATACGTATGCTTTGATTAAAAAATTGTTTTTAATAAACCTGAAAATGTAATAATAATGATAAATAAATAATAACTAAGAATTGTAACCCAGATGACATTATTTGAAGTGAAATAAAATGAATCTTTTTGGCAAATGTTGTTTAATGATGGAAAATAATTTTGATTTTCAAAGCTATCTATTAATAAAAGTTTTGCAGTATGATGCTATTGTTTTTATAAAAAATATTCTTTTAATATTTACCAATTGAATAACTTTCAGTGCATAACGTAGCCATGCGTGATAACTTGTTGGTTTGGAATATTTTCCATGTGTGGAATAAATGTGAGAAGGTCTGGTCGCTGTAGCAATGTATCGATTATTGAAATGACCAAGTGTTGTAGATTTTTTATACAAAGGTTCAGGATATTTATATGGACCTGAAACTGTGTTGAGGCGAATATGTGAAGTTGGTAAAGTCTGTGCAGCTAAATTCACTGATGCAGCATGTTCGCTGGGCAAACTGGCAAATTGCTGGCGCTTTGGATGAGCTGAAGGCAGTGTGTAAAACGCATAAGCTGGATAAGGTTGCGGCAAGTTTCTGTTTAAGCCAACTCTTCGCAGTAATGTCTTGTCAGCCCGTATAGCACTTGCTGGTATAATTGTAACTGGCAGTGGTGGACGGTTAAATTCCATGAGAAAAAATGCTTACAGTTAAATAATAATTAATTTAATAACGTAGTATATCATTTAACAGATACTGTTGGAAAGTGGATTGATGAAAAATATCTAGCAAATTTTAGCATTCTTAACAGCGTCCGTCAAGGTAATTTCCACAAACTGTGTTGTTGACTAACCGCATTCTTGCAACGTTGGTTTTCAGCTAACGTCACCGTTCAAAAGAGCGACCAGTTTTGCTCAAGAAGTCTTCAAGAATAATAGTAAATATTTGTTAGTAAGATCTTGGCTTAGAAATGGCAAGTAAATTTGCTGACTCATGCTGCATAACTGCTTCCATAGCAATTCGTAAAATCAGACTACTCTTAGCTGACATAGAATCTGAGAAGAAAAACCAGTGGCCGTGAGATGAGAAGCGTTAGACCCAGTTTTAACAATGACCTACAGGTTAGCTAAGATGAAGCCGCACAACTACACTAACCAGCAATTTTATGTCTACATTTTGCATCACAGCTTTCAATTTATTACTGTTCACAGCGTCTAATGAAATGGGATACTTTAAGCGTATTAATTATAAAAATGAGTACAGTTTAAGCTGTTTAGCATAAATTCATAGCTTTGTTTGACAGCAGTTTCGTCAATTTGATTGAATTTTTGAAGTCATAAGTCAATGCTATAGTTGCGCCAAAGATAGTAGCGCTCTATCTAAAAGTAGTAGTTTGTTGTTCTGACTGCTTATTTATTGTTAACTGTCTTTTTTCACCTTCAAAAATTCGTAACTCTTTAGCCAGGAATGACATTTGAAAAGTTAAAATTTTCTTAAATAATTTGTATAAATAAGTTTTTTGTTACAATGAGCTCCGATTTAACGTATGTAAATAACACGCGGAATTTCTGCAACACATAAGCAGTCTCGTTTCCATAATTAATTTTTTCCTTATGAAATTGTACTTGAATTCATTTATACAAGTACTGTATGACAATTAAAAATTCCGATTGTTATAAGGAAAGCATTTTTTGATAGAAATATATACTATTTTGTGTTAAAATGAATCCTACTCGTCCAATTAAACCTTTGAAAAAATGTGTGATCGACCGTATTGCAGCAGGAGAAGTAATTTTGACCCCTATGAATGTTGTGAAAGAACTTATGGAGAATAGCGTCGATGCCGGCGCTAATCAAATAAACATTTCAATTTCTGGCGGTGGTCTGAAGTTAATTCGAATTCAGGTAATTATTAACGATAGTAATTGTTGTTTTTGAAATTTTGTGCAGTTTGCAATTAGCTTATGCAATCATAACTGATTGGATTGATTTAAATTTCAGATAAAGAGACGCAATTGAAGTTTTCATATAATTTATTTTACTTAGGACAACGGATGCGGAATCCGTCGTGATGACTTTCCCGTGCTTTGCCAACGTCATGCTACAAGTAAACTTGAAGATTTTACAGATTTGTTAAATATTTCAACACTGGGATTCCGTGGTGAAGCGTTGTCGTCTATATGTTGCGTTGCTCACGTTACTGTTACGTCGAAAACATCGGATTCTGTAGTTGGCTATGAATGTAGATTTAATGGTTGGTATTGCTTTCAAATTATATGTGCACATATGTGTGTATTGTTTAAATTTAGTATTTTACAAATGTAATGTTGTTCAAATGAGAAAAAAAGTTGATTGCATTTTCGTTTACTTGCAGGTGAAAAGATGTCTGAACCACCGAAAGCTTTAGCTAGTAATCAAGGAACTGTAATTTCGGTTGAAAATTTATTTTACAACAATCCAGTTCGACAAAGATTGATGAAAAATTCTATCGACGAATGGAATAGGATTGTGGATTTGGTTGCAAAATTTGCCATTCATTTTACGTCGATTGGTTTCAGTTTGAAGCGCGAAGAAAGAAACATCAGCGAATTGAAGACAGCAGCACAAGGTAGTAGTAATGAAAAGTTGGCAACATGTTTTGGATCATCAGTTGCCAAAGAGCTCATCGCTTTTGATTGCACTGAACCGAAATTAGGCTTTAAAGCTAAGGGTCTAATTTCGAGCACCAGCTATTCTTCGAAAAAGTTCACAATGTGCTTGTTTATTAACAACCGACTGGTAGAATGTTTAGCATTGAAGAGAGGGTTTCAAGCACTATATTCGAATTATCTGCCAAAGCAGTGTTATCCATTTATTTACATATCAATGGAAATTTCTCCACATTTAGTAGATGTCAATTTGCATCCTACCAAAGCTGAGGTTAGCTTTATGAATGAATCTGATATTGTGGAAAATATATTGCAAGCAGCCGATAAAACGTTGTTAGCCGGAGACAAGTCACGTAGTTTTCTTGCCGTGCAAACGGTACGAGCAAAGAGAAGTGCAAATCGTGATTCATTTTTGTCTACCTCTCTTTCAACTTCTGTACAAGATTGTCATATTGTACGTGTGGATTGTAATGATCGTAAATTAGATGAGTTTTTGAACACTTCCAGCGCCTTATCATCTGAACAAATTCATTTGACGTTTCCTGATTCTGTTGTCAGTATGAATTCTGAAGCAGTTGAGCAAGTCACAGAAAAAAAAGTATATTAATATATTTTGAATTTAATATTCCTATGAAATGTCCATTTCTAGGATAAAATAAATAGCAGTTCTCTCGCGGTTGAAAAGTCCAAAGCTGTGAATAAGCGTGTGCTGAATCTTACATCTGTATTGGAGTTGCAGCAACAAATTTGTGAAAATAGTTCAGTAGAATTGAGAAATCTGTTTCGTATGCACACGTTTGTCGGCTGCATAAATCCAAAACTTACACTCATGCAATGTTCAACAAGTTTGTACATGATCGATATGGAGGTGATTAGTGAGGAACTGTTTTATCAAGTAATATGGTTATTCTTTTGGCATTTTATTTTGTTTTGAAATGGCTATAATTTTATGAATAATTTTTTGATTTAGATTTTAATAATGCGGTTTGGTAATCTTGATTCGTTTCGTATAACCGAACCAGTTTCTATTCGAAATTTATTGAATATTGCAATTGAAGTTCAGAAAGCTTCTCGAAGTGAATCTTCACCATCAAATGACATTCAGCTGCAGAAGGTTGATGTGGAAAAGGGTGTACAGTTGTTGAATGCAAAAGCGCAAATGTTGTGGGATTACTTTGCTTTGGAAATTAAAGACGATTATTTAATATCGTTGCCGATGCCTGTTAAAAATTATTTGCCACAAATAGAAGGTTTGCCACATTATTTGATGAATTTGCTATGCAATGTGAATTGGTTTCATGAAAAGGAATGCTTTGACACGTTTGCCAGGCAGACTGCTAAATTTTATTCCTTGAAAGCAACTTACTGTTCAGATGAACTTATGTCTCCTTTGATACAGCCGGTTTCGTGGAAATGGACCATAGAAAATGTGCTATGCAGAGCACTGAAGGCGAAATTTTTACCGCCTACACAGTTGGTCACCGATAGAAAAATTTTCAAACTTACAGATCTTCCTGAACTGTATAAAATATTCGAACGTTGTTGAACTTGTTTTTCTACATTTTTATTTTATTTAATAAAGATATTTTTTTTCATTGCAATTTGAAACGATAAATTACAAACGGAACTTTTTATTTTTTTATGACAAATTTTCAAACTGCATTATATGAACTGAAACATTTTATCATGTGATGATAAACAGCAGTTATTTATAAAGTGAATGAAATTGTTTTAAAAAATCTGGATACAAGCATTTACTTTTTTTACATCATTAAAAAAAAGCTATCAAACAACATTAAATCAAGTAAAAATTTTTTTAAGAGAATAAATATTAAATCATATGAATAATTCACATTTTATTTGATACATCATAATTCGATTAGAATGATTAAGCAGTAAAAGAATTACAGTCAAAGTTAGGCAATATTTTACTTTACAATAATTATACCTCAATATCAGATTACTATATTAAGTACACAGTAAGTTGATAACTGCTCAATTAATTGTTGGACTTGCAAGTTTGATACATTTGTAATATATCGCTTTTGGCGAAATTTTAATTTACTCTTCAGTGGAGCTTCAATATAAGCATATTAAAGTTAAAGATTTGAAGGTAAGATTTGTCTTTTTGTTAAACATTTCACATTTGAATTTTAATTTAACCACGGGATGCGGTACAAGTTATTTAGGCTTAGAACTGTTACCAGTAGTTTTTATTTTATGAAACAATAGTCGTTTGTTTTATCACCTTATAATATAATTATTATAATTAATTTTATTTATATATTATCAAAGCTCACTGTTTTGCATTATAATATTTTTGTAACTCGAAAACCAACCATAGTTTGGAAGTACAATTGATCACATCGTAAAATGTTTAATGAATGAACTTTTACACAACATTTTCGTCTCACAGCTGTTGAGTTTCTTTACTGTAAATATTAGAAATTTTGGCTTGTAATTTTCATTTGAAAAGTTAGATTAGATCAAAGGTGAAAAATATTTTTCATCATCACGTTTGCTTGCATTACAACTGCCGTTCTCTCATTGATAGATAAATATTTGTGAAAGCCAGTAGTTTAGTTAAGTCAATGGTGAATATTTAAAAATTTATCAGAGAAAAAGAGCACAAAACAGTCAATTTATACAGTACACTGTTGTGACATGCTAATATAGTTGATTTTTGAATTCAATAAGTTCTGCCTCTACTTTCAGTTGTTTATAATGCAATCATATATATATTTACAATTTGAATTGACTGGGTTGAAATAAATTTCCATGCATCATCATCATCATCATCATCATCATCATATTAAACATGATAATAATCATGCGACAATCAGTCGTTGAAACAATATAAAATGACTTGTTGTTATTCTAGTAGAAAGTGGCAGGGTGAAATGACAACCCGTTGTAACGTCAACAACAGTGCAAACCGATGTTAGAAAAAGAACAGTAATGTGATGCACAGTTATTTGCAATAGTACAAATGAAACAATTAAAAATTGAAAATATTTTCTTGCATCAAAAGCTGACAGTAGAATAATGTTAACTGCAGCCGATCGTCAGTAAACTTCAATGCAACGACGTCTGAGAAAAATGGGTGGAAAATTGAACGATGAAAATTTTTTCCTTTCCACAATCATCGGTTTTTGGAAATCAACATCTGGAAATTATAATAATTGAAAAGAGCTGGAATGATTATTTCATTTTCAATATCTCACCAGATGATGGAATTCTTTCATGAGAAGAAAAAAAACGTTTCCGTTTCTGATACAATTGTCTAGCTTCTGCGACAGACAGTTCGTAAGGTAATCGAACAATTTTCACAAAATCCACCTCACTCAAACACTCCACCGTAGTTGAAAACATCTAAATGGAAAATAAACCATTCAAATCGTTCTCAAATAATTACATAATAGCAATAACAATAAAAATAGAATAACTTTTTGACAATAATCCAAATAAATTGGCGATGTATATTTTTTTGAAAAACAAACAAGCCAAAATTCTCGTAGATCAATTCTTCGACGGCATTGCTACAAAACAGTCTTTCAATGAATGGGATAAGTTTTTTCTCATTTTATTTTCTGCCTTTATACCCAATCCATAATGTTGAACACACGACGAAGTGATATCTGATCTTTGGGAAAGTGCAAATAAGATTGAAATTCATTGTATGTAACGGCAAAATGCTTCGCTGAAAATTCAGAATGCCGCAAATAATTCCATACAGCTTGCAAACTGTGCAAATCTTCACCCACTGATAACGACATGCTTAAATCAACAAATAATGAAATGTTGAAATCAAACAATAAAGCGTTTTTTGTTTTTTGACAAATTACTAATCATTGAACTAATGAAACATCACAGTTATTTTAAGAAAGGAAATTTAATTGCTTACTTTAAACGATTTAATAAATCAAAAAATTCCTCCAGCTTGCCTTTTCCATGCAACGTAAGATAGCGTGCATCTTCCACATAATAATCATCGGTAGGAATTTGCAAACAACTTCAAATGTAAAGAATACAAATATATTCATTTAAAAAATTCAAAGTAATTAATATTCTCATAATCACCGCGCCATTACTGCCCGAACGTTACGTGCATACAAATTAGCATCTCCTTTTTCAGCTTCATTTGGCACATATACAGGTAAGAACTTTAAAAAAAAAATATATATATATATATTACAAATATAAGAAGAAAAACAAATACGTGTATAAATGAAATATTTCCATGTATTACTTCAATTTCTAAATTTGTCTGCAGCTGACATACACTGAGCCAAAAAAGTTTCAGACTTAAAAAAACAAAATATTGCAATGAAATTTTTTGAAAAAAAATTCAACGGTTAAAAGAGATGTTAATCTTTTTACGGAGCAGTTCCTTCCCAAGTCCACGATACGAAATCGTACTTATTTGGCCACCTTAAACATACCGGTTGAACAGGAAGCTGTGCCATGAAAGCTCCTAGCAATAATAATTGAAATTGAAAAATGAAATAGAAAGAATTATTTGAAAATTTACCTGGCTTGAAAGAAATCAACTGAGACCGATTTGTACAAGTACCTTCAGGAAAAATGGCAATCTGGGGCCATTGCATACCATTGTTTTTTGCACCGTTAAATACCAAATTGGCTCTTTGTTTTAGTTCATGAGCTGCCGACGATCGTGAACCTTTCTCGTTTCTGTCGACCAAAATTGGTTTAGTCAAAGACAATAATTCTGAATATATATATGCATAAATGAGAAATAAAATGGAAACAAGTTGTTTACAGAAAAGTATACTTCCAAAAAATGGAATTTTCATTAAACTTTTTTTACCAACAACGGATGGTGCTCCAATGCAACAGAATGGAAGAGTATCAAAAAAAGAAGAATGGGGTGCTATTACAAGAATGGGAGCTTCAGTTGGCAAAGCTCTTCGACCTTTCACTTTAACACGATGAAAGCCCATCATGAAATGACTCATAATTATTAGCTGAGCAACAATATCTTTGCTCGTCCTGTGAAATAAAGAGTCAGCGAAGTACGAGTCAACATATTGACAAAGGGTTTAAATTGCAACTGAGCTAGACAAAATTCCACAAAAGACTAACTAATACATGTTTTAATCCAATTTTCAAACATTCTCATTACGCTTTTAAAACGAGTAATTAATTATTGGTTGATGAGAATGAGAAAAATAATAAGTACATACTGTCTCCAGCCATTCAAAGGATTTTCAAAGCTTGTGTCCAGGTTGAATAATGTTATTATTGCTGCCATGTAGGCCATACCGAACATAATTCCTGCTAATGCTATTCTGATCGGCGCCAAAACAATTGACATGAAAGCGTACTAAAAGAAAACTAAGCAGTGAATAAAAACGAAAAAAGAAAAGAAAAGTAAATAATTAATTAATAATGAATATACTTTCAACCTATCCTTGGCTGCGATACTGACAAAATGTTCAAATGGATTTCCCGTCCACTGCATATTGTCGGCAGTGGAGATCGAAGACCGATTCATCTGCAATAGTAATAAATATGTATTAAACGTAGCAATCCTACTGTAAATGCAAACAGCTACGAAAGAATGGAAGAAAGTTGGAAAAATAATTTGCCTTTGGGTAATTTGAAGAAAAAATCAATGCTTGATTGTGACGTGAAAACCGCCGCGCATTGAACATTCCTAGTTTGCAAAAGGACACAGAAACGGTCGATGCACTGAACAGCCTGACGACTATTGCAGCAGACTGACCTTCAAATTCTGACAAATCACAAAATGCTATTCTTCAACACTTTTGATAAAATCAGTTTTCAACTGAAATACGACTAACCTATTTCAACATAATTTCCAAAAGTAAAATTTTTCACAAAAAAAGTAAATATGCCTTTTTGCAACACTTGTTTACGCTGGTTTAATCAAATGAAATGCTGCTAAAATATTGAAATAAGGAAGAAAAGTTGCATTTCAAGAAAATTATCACAAGAAGCAATTTATCAAACGCCCCCAAACACAAACGATGCAAGCCAAGTAGTAGTTCAAAAATAACAAACAACTAAATTGATTATCAGCACCTGATGCAAGTGTCAAATTCTGTTTATAATAAAAAGCATGATAACACTAAAAAGAATTCTAATCGAACTACGAAAGTGTAATATGAAAATGATTTTTTTTAAAAAAGAAATTAAACATTTCACATTATTAGCAAGAAAAAAAAATTAAAAAAAACATTAAGTTTCATATTATGACATTATTTATCAAAAATTATCATTAAAGTACTGCTTTTCTAGAGTTTCAATAGTAATTTGATTGTGCTAAACTAAAATTTAGTCGAATTCTATTGTATTCAAAAGCACTCTTTTTTTTTTTAATATATAATCTGCGCTTCATTCATTATCCTAAACTCAAGCATCTGTAAAATAATTATACATAAAATATTAAATACATCAAAATAATAGTGTTTATAAAATAACGGCAGAAAAAGCACAGCGTTACTGAACATGAGACAGTGATGACGGCGACAAGGAAATAAAAATTTAAAAAACCATTAAACTACAGTCAAATGATTTTTAGGTGAAATAAACGATTACGGTAATTGAATTTTCATCATTGTGATGCGGGAACTTTTACCTGGCGTATGTAAGTAAGAAGATATAGTTTTGTATATTCAAAAATTTATCATTCACATTCTTAAGCCTTTATTGAAATAATCACAATTATATTTATCTTCAGGCTTTTGCCAATAGGGTCATATGAAGTACAGTAGTAACACTAAAAATAAGATTTTATTTTTGATCGCTTGCTTTTGAATGTTCATCGCGCTTTTACTACCTACGCACTTCTTTATACTAGAGTGATATGTAATGGATGTTGCGCCGTTCATGCAATTCCGGTAATATTGTTGTTCTTTAATTAAGTTAAATTTAGATAATATTTCAACATAATTATTCATGTTTTTCATTCATTTACAAATTCGGTAAAATATTCAAAATGAAATTCTGTTAGGTGAAATATATCATTTTTTGAATATTTTACCCGGTATAAGTTTCACTTTGGATGATAGAGTCTTTAAGAATGAAAAAAGTTGAATGTACATTGAAAGAGAAATATTTCAGTTGACATTGCAGAACAGGTGCACTTCATGATAATTAATTTCTATCACTGAGGAGAAAAAATCTGCGGTTGAAATTATCTTTTTTCCAGTACATGATGTGAATTGCTTTTTCTGTAATATTAAATTTAAATAGTTCAGTTAGAATTTGTCATGTCAGATATTGGACGTAAGGAACTGTGTTGAGAGGTATACATACTGTTTTTACGGGAAACGGCTTTTTGAAAATTGTTGAACATTTATTGTTGAATTTTACTCAGAACAGCATCAATATTGCGAAATATTGATATAGCTACAATTTGTTGATGAAAATATATAGGCATTAATTAAATAATCAGAAAAAAAGAAAATAAAATTTACTTAAAAGCATTTAACAAAATCAATTATTGGTATTGCAGTTATGTTGATATTTATATTTTTGACTTGTAAGTGACATGTTAGTTTACTAAAATTAGCATGCATCTTTTATTTGTTTGTCTATGCAGATAAAAGTTAGCAGTAAAATATTGTAATACACTCTAAAAGGGGAAAAAGCAATGAAAACAATAACTCTGGAAAAGCATTGTTGCAATGAATTTCAATGCTATTTACTTGATCTTTGGTTTATGATGACTTTGTGTTTACATGCAGAGTGTTTGTTTTTCAGTCCTTTTAGCAACAGGAAGTTTAAAAAATGATGTAAATAGCAGTTCTGCTGATGCAATTCATGACATTATTTTATTGAATTTACGATGAATAAATTAGTTGTAAATAATATCCAGATCTGATTGAAAAGAAAAGCTGTGAAATATGACATTATTGATAAAACAGTATAAAGTATAAATGTTGTCAAGCGAACTGCACTTGGATTAGCAATTTAAATTTCATTAAAAATTAATTCAATTTTATTGAAAGAAGAAATGTTAGGCAGTGTTAAATGAAAATGAAAAAAAAGAGAAATGTATTAGCAGTTATGTTGACAGATATGAATATTGTATTGTCTGTATAGTGTAAGCAATTTAAAGTAAACTATAGTCAGGTATGGTCTGAAGATACGAGCAGTATGTACTGTAAATCATTATATGTAAATTTTTCACAAGCATTAATAGTTATTTGTTTTACCATATTAACTTTTCCTTTTTTGTCAAATGAAAGTATTATAATATAAAATAAAAATTGATATTTTTTTAACGACATACTGATAGCACTAGCAAGAAATGCAGCAGCAGTAGCAGCAAAATTAATTATGCAAAGCTTTTGTAAATTTAGAGTTTTTATTAAATTGATTTTTGGAAAAGAAATGTTCAATTTTGATTATAATATGATGAATTTATTTTTGGAAGATCATGAGCAAATATAATTGTAGATGATTCATTTGTTAATAAATGCGAATTGTTAGAAAGTCTTTATGTTTGTGCAAAATTGATCTAACGCTTTCACCACAGGAAAGAAGAAGCAAACAATAATGGCAATGAATTGTTGACATTAGCACAAGCATGCATCCGAGTGATTGATAAGAATTGTTGTTTTCATCTTTATTTGCTTATATTGAATTGGAATTGTGATTATCAGCAGCAGTTTGAGATTATTGCGCAACAAAATAGTGTTTATTTCAAATTGAAGACAGTCAACCATTATAAATGTTCAATGAAACGTTTAAAGTTATGAAGGCAACCGTCATTTGAAGTATCATTTGAATTTTTTCTAAAAATAAAATAACACAAAAGAAAGATAGCAAAAAGAAGAAGAAGAAGAAGAAGGAAAAATTGGACAAAAGTAAAACAATTTGTTCTTAGTTGTAAATAAATTAATGAATTTAAATTTAATCAGTAACGTCAGTGTAATTTTAATTTTAAAACGAATAAGTATTTTTTTTTCTATGTTTGTTTAATTGTTGACTTTCGATAATGTGAGGATATGTTTGGTGTATAGTGAATGTGTACGTGTGTGTGTATGTGTGTGTGTTAATTGTTTTCTTATGTATTATTTGAATATTGCCTCAGTTTGATGTGCAAGAATGGCGTTGAGATTCAATATTTGTTGTCGAAATGAATTGCAAAAGATGGTGATTTCTACAGCTTATGGTTTGTGGCTTGGAACGGTGATTGTCATTTGGTGCGTTTGGCAGGAGAAAATGAATTTGAAAATTTCCTTATCAATCGGTTTAAGCTGCGTTGTGCTTGTTGCATTTGTATCAGTGTTTTTCAAAAAAGCACAGCTTATTTCAAAATTGTCATTATTGAATATGGCCAGTTGTTCAGGTCGTGCGACAGTTTTAGCAGTTTTGTTTAGCCTTTGTGTGGGCGGACCTGGTGAAGGTATAATAGAGAACGTGGTACGCGTTAATGGTGCTATCAGTTGTGCCCAAAGTCGTGGTACCATTGAACAGCAGCATTTGCAGAGTGCGTACGATAATGCATTTTTTCGCATGTACAAACGTATAAATGATAGTGGGGAAATTTGGCAGAAAATTGCGACATCAGTCGACACAACCATCTTGCCTTTGTTGAATCACATGGGCACATTGAATCATCAAGTCGACTCGATACTCGCTTCTGAAAATGAAGTCAAAGCAAGCTGTATTGAAACATTGAATAATATATACCAGCATTGTAGTCAGCAAGTGGCCGCGGTAAAAGAGTATTGCGAAGATATATTGCAGATGTCAACGAGAAATCATTTATTCACTGAGGAACAGTTTCAATATCTAGAACAAATACGTCAAAATAATAATAATAATAATAATAATAATAATAATGGTAGTAGTGAAGTGATCAATGAAAAAGTGAAGATAAATTCGGATGCTTTTTATAAGCTTATTAATTTCCCTGCTAACTTTTGTCAACAGCTTAGTTTAACTCAGCCAATGTGTCGACCAATTAAATCTGCTGAAAGTGCTTGTCACAGTGCGTCGAACACTTACAAAAATTTAAAATCAAGTGCTGAAAATAGTTTAAAGTTAATGACAAAATTTCGACACTTTTTCTCTCATTCTCCACAACTAGACGATTCGATGTTTCAAGTTTCTGCTTCTCAAACTGCAATTGAGAATCAATGTGAAAACAGTTTCAGTAATTCATCCTTGTCTACAGTACGTTGGGTTATGTCAGTTGTGAAATATACATTTCTTTCAATTTCCCTTTTAACACCAATAATAGTGTCATGTTGGAATTATTTTCAAGAGTTATATTTTTCACATGATTTTGAGCAATTGAAAAAGTCGATTGTGAATGAAAAGTTCATCTCAATATCTGAATTTATTTACATTGCGATGCATTTGAGCTTCACAGCTTGCTTATTAACAATTGAACGACTCTTTTATGATGGAATTGTATTCAACAAACAACGTTATCGGCTTGATACAATGGAAAAATTAACATCAATCGACAGACAGAAGTTCCTCAGCGGAATTGAACTGTTGTTCAGTTCCATTGACAGAGTAGACACTGTACAAAGCATGCTTAAAGCACTTTTGAATTATTTTCACTCTTTAAAAGTTGTAGTCGACGATTCCATTTTCGGTTGTATGCCAATTCCAATACAACCGACTGCTATTGTATGGTTTATTATTATTTTTCTGTTGTACATTCTGACTGTATTGTTAACAGTTGTCGAACCGTACAGTTTAAGAAGGAAAATAGCAATGCTTGAACGATTGTCATCACAGCATCATTAAACATTATTATCTTACCGTGATCATCATTCTTGACTTGATTTATGTTAGAATTCTGCTTTAGAAGTGCACTTAATAATACTTTTCCACGAAAATTATTATTCAAACAATCAAACATCTCAACTATATTGTTAAAGGAATTTATTATAGTGTAACTTTTTCAATTTCGTCGTACGTATACACGTTTCCTGTTAAGTGATAATAATTTCAATCGTAAATCAAAACTGCATAAAACATCACATCAACTTCAAATTGAATGGAGTTGTTAAAATTTGGAAAACATTTTCACATTCACTCCAATAAATCAAACAGTGACATTAAATTGTAAAAACAACTAAGAAGATAAGTTTGAAATTCTGACCAATAATTTGTACAAGCCTGCGTTAGCTGTTCAGAGGTGCGTTTATTCAAATCGTTTTCAGTAATTATTGTATTGTTTTTTGATTTGCTTTCATGAAATGTATTTATTAGATGATGCGCTGCGCCAAGAGCCCAACTCATCTCCATACCACGTAATTTTTTCACAATCTATCAAATATAAAAACAAATACTTTGAAATTTATGCAATGTATAAATAGAAAAAAACAAAAGTTACTGTAATATTGCGATCAGCTGCAATACCATAACCATCAACTAGCAGCGAATAGATGTATGTTAGATCTAAACATTGCCAAGGTTTCCAGGAATCATTTTTAAACTTCTCTGTCCTTGAACATGCTAAATTGAAAATAAAATATTAACAAATTTTCATCCAACAACAAATTCATACATGCATACAACAATTATCCAAAATTATTTTTTCACTAATGAAAAATTCAGTTTATATCAAATGTTAAATAAATCATAACAGGCACTATAAGTATTATAAATTATAAAATTTAACTTTAATCAAATTTACCCTTTTTAGCAGCGACCAAAAACTGAGCAGCAGTGACATTCCCTCCTTGAGTGCTAATTATACCGATTCTTAAAGCATGATCGTAAAAATAACCAAATGCGTATAAATCGCCCAGAATGAAACGACCAGCCTCGTGTATAGAAGACAAATAAACATGCTTTCGAACATTTTTGTAACAGTTGTCAAAACCATATTCAGAACTGCCGCTGTAATACATAAGAAAGTATAATTAGGAAAATCATTAAAAAGAAAAAAAAACGGAATACTACAGTATTCTATAGTTTGTTTCTTGAAATTTCCAATTCAGCTCATCAGCAACAGCTATGCAAGGTGAAATCACTGTTCCTGTTGATTTTCCTGACATGCGCAAAATGTTAAGTCGAGAAGCCATGACGCCGTTTCCAAGATAACTGAAAAATAATTTTTTCTGCACATGGCATCTAGATGCATTGTAGTGCAGAATGGAATTACCTGTGCGAATAAAGTTTCACTTTTTTTGAAAACAATGTTATTTCTTTGATAAATGAGGATGGATACTGCTCCTCACTACCTCTCAAAATGAAAGTCACTTGAGTTGAACCGCCACCCAGATCAAAAGCTGCAGCACTTAATTTTTCACCGATCGTTAAACGCTGTGCTGTATACATTTGTTTGTTTATAATAAATATTATTGATCAGACAAACATTTTAATACCATTAGATTCTTGCATCAAACTTTCTAAACGATCCAATAAGTAATTCAGAGTAAACCAACCAAAAATGCCTTCATCAGTTCCATCAAGAACTGTAGCCGGATCTTCTCCAGTCAAAAACGGTGAATCACGCAAAACGGTTTCAATCTGTAATGCAGAACAACACTTGCAGAAATACGTATAATGCCATGAATGAAAAAAATATACAATCCAAAATACAAATCATTAGTGAAATGATATTTAATATTTGACATCATCTGAAAGGTTTATTATCAGTATAATTAGATAACCAAGGACTGTACTGAACAAATATATTGGGAAAGAAAATCAATTTTTTCATGCCATCCAGTAAAAATAGACAAATATTTAACATTTGATAAAACAAATGAATAAAGTTAACAAAACTGTCAATCACTTACTTCCTGCAATATGGTTTTAACGGTTTCTTTTGGAAGTAATCGAAAGCCGGCTGTAGCACGAAGAGCAACTGGACTATGTTTCCAAAGGCATTGAGGGATCGCAAGTTTTGCTTCTTCCATGAGATCAGCAACAACAGCAGCTGCCTAGATAATTTCAAAATCATTTCATTTGAAACTACAAATTTTGGAAGTGACAACATTTTTAAATAACTGCGATCATATATATATATATATATATATTTATTTATTTACAGTATTTTAAGTGAAATCAATAAATGAGATTTGCTCATCAAGAAAATCTTAAACGATTATCTTGATATTTATAGCTGAAATAATATATCGCAAGTCTCGAAAACTGTGATTTGTTAAAAAAATTTAATGCAGATAATAATAAATAAAAATGCTGTGTGCGTTTGAATAAGTGTTCGGAACAAACTTTCGGCATCTAATAGTGATAGAATAAAACTTACTTCTTTTGGAACTGACGAATATGAAGATAAACCAGGATTCCTTTCGACAAACAGTTCTTTTTGCAATTTAAAAGGAATAGCTGAATAGAAAAATATGTATTGCAACATAAAGAAATGCAACAATTTTACATGGGTTTGACGGATTATGTGAAAATTCAAAAATTTCCAATCTTGTTCCCGTGCTGCCAGCATCAATTATCATCGTGTAAAATCTACACGTTCCTTTTTCATGCTCGGCAAGATCTTCTGATGCACAATATTTTATTTCGTATTGCTCTTCTTCAAAAATGTGATGCATGGCTGAAAGAAATTCAAATTAATTTCAGTGGAAACTATGAAAACAAGAAATAAAATTTCATACAGTTTCCTTCGTGGTCAGCTGACACTATACAAATGAAATTACAAATCAACCATAAGAAACCGTGAATCATATTCTATTTTAAAAACGATAAAACCAACACTAAAAATATAGAAAATGAACATCAGCACTTGAGAAGAGCAATAAAGCTGTGACAATCTTATCTCACTTAATTAATTTCAAAAACAAAGAAATCAGTTGTTTACAAATCAAGCAGCCACTGATTATTTATGCAGTGTCAACAGTCTAATTAGGAAACATACTCCACATCAACTGATGAATAATTAAAACAGAAATTCATCATCTAAAAGCAAGGTAAGATTATAAATAAAATAACATCAAAAAAAGTTTTCACTATAATAAGTATACATCACCCAGTATAATAAAAAACAGTTAGGCAAATACCACGATAACAAAAGCAACTTTATGTGCATAAAAAATTTAATCAAGTATAAATTACAGTAATCTTAAAAAGAACTAGCTGTTTTTTTTATAAAAATAGGTAAATGATCGAATCTGGTTACTCAGAAATATAATTTAAAAAATATACTCTCCAAAAATAAAAATTTAAAAATTAAAATTTCACACTACTACTTACACAAAAATGCAAAAAAATAAGATGAAAATTACTATAGGGTTTTTACATCTAACCGACTTATCTAATTCTACAGTAAAGTTTCACATATACTTTAATATTATTGCGACACTGCTTTACGTCAGTGCTGAAAGTTTATTTGTCTTTTGCATTCTGTTTATTCGAAGAGGTAAATTTTAATTTTATAATTATTACTGGATGTGATTTCGCATCCGCGTCATTGGAAAATTGCGAGAAACGAAGTCATGTATATAGTAAATATCAAATAGAGCAGGAACGTTGAACTTGTTAAATAATGTGTTAATGACACTTAAAATGAGTAACTGGAACTGAGTTTAAAATTTCAGTTAATGTTTTTTTTTTATCAGTGATACTCTTCATTCTGTATCTGCGTGTAGGAAATGCAGAATGGTATTGATTATACTTTGGCAATGATATTGAATACACGTTAAGAGGAAGAAACCAAAATTTGTTAACAGTTTCAAATTCTAGGTTGATAGAAATTGATTTTCATTTGAACATGAAATTAAAAAACTGAAAATCATATTTTTGTAAATTGATTTTATATGGTGTTTTTAATCTGAAACGTTTGCGTATAATGTTCTACCTTATTCTTAATTTACAAAGTTAATTAGATAAAGAATTTTATAGTTTATTTTTTAGCAGACGAATTTAGACGTCTTTTGGCAACGGAATTCAAAGTTTCATGTTAAATACAAGATGCATTCAATGTAGTGATTTTAATAAAATGACCACAATTTTCGAATAAAACGTGATGTATTCTCCATGTTTTAAGTTTTATAATGAATGTTTGAAAAAATTGAAGTAATTGTTGCATTAGCATATATTTCAGTATCATTTTATAATTTTTTTTTAAGTAGACTGGTTTTCCTCATTATTTTTCATCCAGAAACAAGCTATTTTATGCTTCATCATTATATTCTGATTTGGAGTCAATCTACAGTTGATTAAGAAAAAATTAAGTTTTATATACAGTAGGAATAACTTACTGAATTCTCATTGTAAAGCAATGAATGCTTTAACCTCTGGTTTTCTGATTAATTTGACTTTATAATAAATGAAGTTGATTAATGAAAAAAAATTTTATTATAGCTTTTATCATATTTTGATATTATGATTATGTGAGTTTAATTTAATGATTGTTGCATCGAAAATATTATTTTTTTGATTGTATAAATTTTGTTCAGCTTTAGTGGTTATTTTAAAAGGTACTGTTTCAAAAAGTACAATGCCGACAATCACAATTAAAAGACGTCTGTTTAAAGATTATTTTGGAGATATTAGTAAGTATTGCTAATTTATTTAATGAATATATGAATTTTTTTCTGTTTTTAATTAAAATGATGGTTATAACATTAAATTTATTTATGTTCACGATATGCAATATTGTTGGAAATAAACATTTTTGTGTGTTTAAATTTTAAATGGATGATGGAATGGGTAGCAAACTTTTAGAGGATGAAGAACTAGATCAGTTGCTGTTTCGTTTTGGATTAGAGCTTGACGAAGTGGTAAGTGTGCTATTTGGATAGCGACAATTGTGGTGAAGATGAAATTGTTTAGACTACTGAAGTCTTTTCTGACGGAAGTGGAAAAAATGTGGAAGAAGTTGTTTTAAAAATCGAAATTCCTGCTAACAGGTTTGGCGCATCATTTCAACATAATGACATTTTGCATTTTAAAGTTTAACCGTGATATTATATATACTGAGCGGAAGCATTTGATTTAAGATGTGATTTACTTTGTTGGGAAGGTTTGATTCGTGCATTATTGATTTTCTATAAAAGCTGCGAACAACCGAAATACATGATTGCATCATCTAAAATGAAACCAACTATACAGTTAAAAGTGACCAAAGAAGTATTATTTGTGTTGCATATTTTTTTTAAACACGACCAATATTGCATTATGTTATTAAGGTGGAAACTATTCGTCCATATGTTGTTGCAGCAGTATTAAGGAATGTAACGTTCAATCGTGATGCATACGACAGTTTCATTGCGTTACAGGAGAAGCTTCATCAGAATATATGTCGCAAAAGGCAGTTGGTTGCCATTGGCACGCACGATTTGGACAAGGTCAAGGGACCATTTGTTTATTCAGCTAAGTCTCCACAGGAGATTTGTTTTAAACCATTAAATGAAAAGGAAAAGTTTACGGCTGCGCAATTAATGACACATTATTCAGTAAGTAATTCACTTTCCGTTACTCTGCAAATCTGTTTCGCTTTTTGTTTAGAAAGACAATCATCTTCGGCAGTATTTACACATTATTGAACATAGTCCTCTGTTTCCATATATTTGTGATTCAGAAGGTGCAATATTGTCCATGCCTCCGATTATTAACAGCGATCAATCTAAAATTACACTGCAAACGAAAAATATTCTTATTGAATGCACTGCTGTGGATTTGCATCGTGCACAAATTGTTCTTGATACCATTGTTTGCATGTTTAGCGTATACTGTGATCAACCATATCAGATAGATCCTGTTGAAGTGATTACTCCAGGCGGCATTCGTCAGACATACCCAGTGATATAAATTTTAAAATAATTTATACAAATGATAATTGATTATTATTGTGTATTAGATTCTCTCCTGTCGTACCGGAAGTGTTTCTACATCGAAAGTGAACAGAACCATCGGCGTAAAGTTAGTGTTATTGTAATTTTTTGTTTGATTTCATTAATTACTTTTTTCAGATTGCCCTCGGTTACAGTCGCACAACTTTTAAATCGTATGGGAATAAGTGCAGAAGTAGGAAGTGAAGATATGGTGCTTTACAGAATTCCTCCTACAAGACATGACATTCTTCATGAGTGTGATATTATTGAAGATGTTGCTATTGCATATGGTTACAATAACATTAAGAAGGAACTACCACCAGCTGCTGCTATAAGCGATCAGTTATATTTGAATAAAATTACAGAAGCAATGAGAAAAGAAATTGCTTGTGCAGGTTTCACAGAAATTTTAACATTTGCTTTGGTAAATACTTTTGTTGTTCTGATAACATACATATGTATATATATCATCATTTTATTGTAGTGTAGCCGAGCGGATGTATCAATGAAATTAAATCAACCAGAAGAATTAAATAGAGCTGTTGAAATTGCCAATCCAAAAACATTGGAATTTCAGGCAAGTTGTTTTATGTTTATCCATTTTGTGCTCTAAGAAATGAGTCTATTAATGAAAATCATGTAAATGAAAAATATCCATGATTGTATTATTAAAGATAGCAAGAACATTGCTGCTGCCGGGAATATTGAAAACGTTGGCTCATAACAAGGACAAAGCATTGCCATTAAAACTGTTTGAAATCCAAGATGTAGTAGAACGGAATGACAATTCAGGTACATGTGCAATTTATTTAAATAAAATTACTGAACCTGTATATATCAGGCAAGGATCCTGTGAATCGTCGTCATTTCTGTGCTGTTTATTATGGAAAAACATCTGGCTTTGAAACAATACATGGTTTGCTAGATCACTTTATGAGATTGTTGGAAGTTTCGTCAAATCCTGCTTTAGGATATTGCATTAAGGAAGATTTATGTCAGTATACATGCTAACATTATTCACACGTTATATAATATACGTTTATATTCTAGTACCGTTTTATTTTCCCGGCCGGTGTGCGTCGATCATGTTGCGTGGTGAGAAAAAGATTGGTCATATGGGCATTTTGCATCCGAGTGTTTGCAGAGCATTTGATTTAAATTTGGTTTGCTCTTGTTTGGAGTTGTGTTTTGAAGATGTTATTGAAACTAAAAGTGATGAAACAGCACTATTTTAAAAGTTCATTTTATTAATTTGGAAAAGTAAATTTTCATTTACGATTTATATGTAATATTGTAATCGTAAACATTATTTGCTGAACTCAGAAATACTGGAAATATTTTGATCTTACTGACTGTGCTGTTACACATAGACTGAACGTTGAAACTTGCATATGTTATATTTTAATTTAATAATGATTTTAAATCGTTATTTCAATAATAATAATAATAATAATGAATTTTTAAATTTTAGAAATAAGGTAAAGTGAAAATAAGTTTTTTTCATCAATAATGAGGGAAATAGAAGTGTTAACCTAAGTTTGATACAAATTTATGCGGAGAGATACTGCAGAGATTTTGTAACGTGATTGTTTTTTTAGTTTAGCAGTTGGTTATTCAAATGTACTTTTTTATTATATTGTTGGTTATTTGAAGAAAATATAAATACTTTGTGGATTTTGTGAGTTTTTCCAGTGTATCGAGCCGCTCTCCCGGGCGGGCTCGTTCGTCGCCTCAACAGGGCTGCTGCCACGGTCATCGCTAAGTGATGACGCGCCGGTGTCGACCTGCGGGTTCGTCTCCGCGTCCGTATTGTCCGTCCTAGTTCACGCTTTGTCGGTAACATTCTCGCATTCAAAAGGCAGAGCAAGAGTACAATATTTATTAGCAAATAACAACAACGACCACCACCGTATATCACAAGCACAAAACACACACACTACCGCTGCCAACCACACAACGTTCCACTGTAAACATTTCCTGATCTTCAAGTACCGGTCTGCTTACGGTAGCTTCCTTCTTCTTCCTCCTCTTCGTTATCTAGAGAAGTACAGCAGTTGTTAATTGTCGGCCTGCGTCTGCTACACCCGGTACATTGTGCATACATGTTTAAGAATGGCCACATTGCGCCAACAAAGCACATAATACCGATATATCGAAATGTTTGATAATACGAACATTTTTGGATTCTACGGCGAATTTTTTATTAGTTACGTTGTACGTGAATCTCATTATGACGAATATATTACAACGAAAAACTCGTTATAACGGCGGAATTTTTGTTTCCAAAGTGCAATTTTATTTTACATGAATATTATGGATTTTTCCTGTAGGCAGTCATTTATAACGATCATTAATGAACGTACATTCATACGTCAACCACAGAGGTCAATAAATAAAAATAATTCCTAGATGGACTTATTTGCAACGTACTGGTTTTAAGCTGAAGATAAGTGCTGGTCATTGCTACCCGTGGTATTGCGGATATAATAAAGGAATCCGTGAAATCAGTAATACTCCTTCCAAGTGATTTGAAGTTTGAAGAATATGCAACGGTTGACGATTAACTTCAAGTTACGTATCTCATATTTGACAGTGAAATCAAAACTTATATTGCTAAGATCAATGACGACGCCAGCAACAACAGTGAAAATAACTGTGATGGCGAAGAAATCGAAGACTCACCCGTATCAGTGAACGTGGCTTACTACTCCATGCAAACTTTACGAAAGTTTTTTTTTTATTATAGTTAATTTGTCAGGCAAAAAAAGATTCAACAAAGAATTATCAAATAGTTTTCTCTGAATTAAAAATTTCAGGCTAAATTCAGGTGGGTTTCGTTATTTTAGCGATTTCTTAATGAATTACACCAATTTCCTCTAAATCTCATTACAACGTAATATTCTTTACAGTGAAAAAATTATGCATCCCTTCTGAGTTCGTTGTAACTGAATGTTACTGTATTATATTTCCTTAAATATCACTGATCTTTTATTAATTTTTATTTAATTAATAATAAATTAAGATCAAAGAGTGTTGATGTTAGTAAAAAATGAAATAATTTATCAATCTACGTGTCGAAAACATGTCAAAGGTGAACTACGAAAAGCAATAAACATTCTTTGGCGTTACATCATATTCTGCTGTCGAAACCAGTGCAGAATATATTTTGGCAACGTAGTAAAAATGCAAATTTCAATACCAATGCACTTAATTTTACAACATATTCAGTATTGTACTAATATCATTAGAAACAATCACAGCGTATTTAGCTAGTAATATCAAATTTTTTAAAAATTGCTTATTACTTTCTCATAATTTCTTGATATGTTCATAATTTTCAATTTCAAGTCTGAATTTGGAATCATTATATTACTGTATAACACAAAAATTTTTTTTTAATTAAGGAATATATGTTCAAATAAACATAATATTATGGTTGTTATTAATAATTAAAAGAATTCGTCAGATATTTCTTGAAATTTTAAAATTGCATACCAAGCCGAATGATCTAATTGTATTGAAAAAAAATTTGAATAATGTTACGCCCGAGCAGTAGCAGATAAGAGTGACACTAGCGAAATGTAAATAAAAAGGGAGATGACTGATCAGAAATGGCTACGCTCGTGATAGTCAGTAAGCAGTTGGCAGCGTGCTAAGTTGTTGCTCTTTTTCCGTTCGCAGGCGTCTTCATACAAGCTTATTGTACTCCTTAGCCAAAAATCACCGTTCTTGGCAACTTATCCAACAAGCAGCAAGAGTAACAGGGTAAGTACAACCTTAATTAATTAATACTTAAATGAATGACAAACTGAATTATGAAAAATTTATGTTTCTTGTTAATTATATACGTTTTAAACTATTATCAAACTACAGCACAAAAGCCCACATATCAATCAGATTTCTCTAACTGAAGTTGTCGTTGATAGTGCACTAATGTTTTTTGGATCATTTTGTTTTCTACTTTGGCTTTTAAAAAAATAATTATAAAAAGTCAAACTACAGCTTTCTGGCGTTATAGCGCACACTTTAGACGCAAAATTATGCATAAACAAATTCAGCAAATACGTAATTGTAAAACTTTCTCGCTCCTTTGCCAATTTACGTTCATATTAAATTGAATATAACATTTAAACGGAACTTTCTCAAAAACGGTCACATTAAGGTGTAAAAATGTTCATTTTTCTAAAATGTTATAATTAAAAAACGCCAGAAATATTCATCCGTGACAACATTTCTTTTTTGAATATTGTGTAATAAAAAAGGGCATGGATAGTATTAAGTATATGACTGTTGTTATTCATTCACACGTTTGTTGAATCTTATTTTTGGCTTAAAAGAATTTACAGTTTGCTACCTTCATACGGTATGTTCATAAACAACAACTGACTTTTGCTGACGTCATCAGTTTCCACGGCAACTGATAACGTTCTGTAACGTTGTTGCATTTTCACAAATATGCAAAAATTGTTCAGCAAACAAACGCGCGTTATTATCAACATTGACCGAAATGCGTACGTATTATTTAATAATCATTTTCACTTTCCTGCATTATATAAATAACCAAAATTGTATTTTGCAATAAATTAATTAAAAATCTCTGAGAAAAATAAATGTTTACATTCACTAGTATAACCCTCATATTATGTTTGGGGTCACATTGAACCGTTTTGATTTTTAAGCCATTTGAGATGCCTTAAATTTATTTGTATGCCATTGAAATTTCACGACGTTTCCTCATTTCTTGCAAGAAAAATATTGCAAAAGTTTCAGCTTTGACTTCCTGTTTATGATGGCGCTATAAAAATTATAACGTTCATCATGTTCCGGGTCAAATCGATCCGATATAATTTACTATATACTGTATGATGTAATATTCTGTTTTCTCTTTTTTTTCTGTGACTATTTGTCTGAGTATTCTTAAAAGTGCCACTAAAAACTAAAGGTCGGTTATCCTCATTAAATATCATCAAAGTCAAACCCGATGCCACATGATATACTGCCTTTCGTGTGCACTCTATACGATCAGCAAGTGATCTCTGTCTGCCTCTTACTGTTATGAAAATTGTTCTCGACAACACTAATCGAAAAGGACAAGGTGTATTTTGAGATACTGGGAAACCGATGGATCAGATCGATCTTAATGCATATGTCGACGTGCAAACATTGGCAGGAGTATACATATCATCAGGAGAAGCAACGATTAGCCAGTAGAGTACAGAAACAGGAAGAGCAATATTTTTTGCTATCATGTCTTTGGATCGCTATCATTCTATTTTAAGAGTTAACCATTTCGACGACCGGGAGGCAAGGCAAATGGGACATCTAAATGACAAATTCTAACCCATAAGAACTTTATTGGACAAATGGGTTGTGCTTATGCCTAAATGCAGAACCCTCGTTCAAATTTAACGATTGATGAGCGCCTGATTGCTTTATGAGGACGTTGTCCATTCAAGCAATATATGCCAAGCAAACCAGCGAAATATGCCATCGAAATATGGACAGCATGTAATGCGCAGTCCACTTGCGTCGAATATGCAGGTCTACCCAGGAAAAGCACCTGGCGCTACACCTGAAAACAGTCAAGATATGAGAGTGGTCCTTGACATGACCAAAGGTTTGAAAGTTTACCATATCATATATGACAATTTTTTTACATCATAACAACTTGGAATGGAACTTCGCAAAATAAAGCTAAGAATGCTTGGTACAGATAAAACAAATAAGCCTGAACTACCAAAGGAATTGGCTGTCTGTACTGGAAGAGCTAAGTATTCATCTTCTAAGAGCTTCTTACATAACGAATTTGAAGAAGAATATCATCCTGTTCAGTACTATGCAACCCACAGTAAAGACAGCTCAAGGCAGGATAAAAAGCCTGATATAATCTTTGCGACAAAAGGAAAACTGGACAATCCAAATAAGGTACTCCTGACTTACACCAGCAAGATAAAGACAGCCCGCTGCCTGGTGGTGACTTCGGCAAATATAATTGATGTATATGAATACATTTCGTACGTATTAAGGATCGAAATTTGCAAATGATAGATTCAGAACAAAGCGTACCGGAGGCGGTTGCTAGCAAAACATTTTGGAAAACGGTTAATCAAAGATCAAAATTAAGCAAGAAAGAGAATGACGCGGCCGTCTAGTGCTGCAATATTTGTAGTGATATTTCAAAATAAGGTTTCTGAGGCGTCGATGAGAAAGCGCACTAATAGTGTCCAGAAACGGTCAAGATGCCGCTTACGCTCATCAAAAGCTGACGTCAAAACAGATATGACGTGCAAAAAATATAATACGCACAGGTGCAAACGACACAATTAATTTTTCTAAGAAATTCAAAGCGCAGTTGCGGCAAATCCCCATAGTATCTACAAGATTTGCATATTCGCATATGACTCCTCCATACTTTACCAACTTTAAGCTTAACATGCATTTATAACCCTTGTAGTAATTCATTAATGAAAAACTTAATTCAACGCCTATTTTCAACATGATATGCACAACACCGGTGAGGTTAGGTTGACCCCAGACAAAGCTAATGTTAAAGTTTTTAAACATAATAGAAGGGTAAAGCCAGTGGTTACAAAAATGAGGTTAAATCAAAAGAAAACCATGTAAAACTTCAGGGTAATGTAGTTTCAAAAAATAAAAAGCAGAACAAAACCTGCAATTCACAAATTACGCATACTTTTCAACCTGATTTTCAATAACCCAGCTAAAACAAAAGGGTACTGTGACCTCAACATTCCAAATTTGAAAACTATAAATTAGCTTTTTTGAGTAGAAAACCTTTAATACGTTAAATTTGGCGTGAAGGTGAGAATGTCGGTGTGTTGAAAAACTCAAAATATCTGAAACGGCAACATCACCAGAAAGCTGCAAGAATGTTACCCTAAAAATCAAAATGTTTTTTAGGTTTGAAAAATAGCTGCAAATTTTTGAAAGATGAAGATGAAAAACTGACGAACTTGAAGAAGCATCAAAATTGAAAAAAAAAGATGAAAAAGAAGCATTATGGAAAAGTAACTTTTGTCAAGAATTATTTTAGAAAAAAATGAAAAATAAGATAAGTGAACTTAAAATGTTACAGCATTGCAATATCTGAAAAAAAAGAAAGAAAGAAAAGGAAAATCAGAATGCTAAAAAACGTGGAACACTAATGAAGGAATGTAGCAGAACCACAAAATTTCAGAAGAAATAACTGATGCGTAATGTGGTAACTTTAAAATTTGATTACAGAAAATTAAATTCATGATGTTTTCATTCTAAAACATTTAGAATATAAAATTCAATTCATAGTTGCATTGCATTGCAATGCTCGATGCATAGCTGATATTCGCTTAGTGGCCGCCCTGATTTGTGGTGTTCGCTTAGGTGCCAGACCCACAGGTGATGTTCGCTTTCACCTGCAAAAACCACTCCCCATTGCTTTTGCTCACTTAGTAAAAATCTTGCTATTTATAGATTCCGGTACCTTTTCCATGACGAAGACGACGATGGTGGATCCCCATACAAAATGTCGTAATTTTTTTTGTTGTTTTTACTACTAACCCATTGATTCTTTTTTTTTTCACTTAGTTAACCTCTTGCTATTTATAGATTCCGGTACCTTTTCCATGACGAAGACGACGATGGTGGATCCCCATACAAAATGTCGTAATTTTTTTTGTTGTTTTTACTACTAACCCATTGATTCTTTTTTTTTNTGAACAGGAAATTCGCGACACCGTGGACAGGACCGTTCGAGATTGTCAAACAAGTCTCCGGATTAAATTATCGCATCCGGAGTATCAGCAACCCAAGACGAACCTTGCTAGTGCATGTCAATCGCTTAAAGCCATGCAAATTGACATCTGCAGAGCTGTGCAGCCTACGACAAAAGGAAAACGAAGATAAGAAACAAGTGCGACGCGATCACCAACCCAAGACCAAGCCCAGAATATATCGCCCACGACTGGTGTGGGCTGAAGAAGAGCATGGACGTGACAGCACGTCGCTACAAGCAACGGCAGCTCAGAGGTCGCAGCGGAAACGAAACCCGCCCGTGAGATACAACGATTACGTCCTTTATTGAGATCGCGAGGCGCGACTGCCAGAGAACACGGCGGTGTAACAGTATTAGTAACGTCGACAACCTAAGCATCTACAGTCGACAGCAGAGATATATTTTTGCATAAAGTTGCGCTGACCTTGACGTGTTAGCGAACTTAATATAGCCGTTTTGTGTACCTTGTGTGCGTGTGCGTTATCATTTTGTATAGTTATTCCTAACCGAATAAAACGTTGTCCCGTTAAATAAAACGACTGACTTTTTGATTAAAAAGCGTAAACGTTACATTGGCGACGAGGATGAGTAACCCCGGGAAGGAAGAATCTAGCAGAATATTGGAGACTGCTGTTCGTGGCAGGACGATTGCTGTCCCAGAGCAGTACGACGGTTCAAGCGATTGGGATGAATGGTTAGAACACTTCGAGGATGCCGCCGCTGTGAACGGCTGGAGTGAGGCAGAAAAATTGAGATGGTTACCACTTTCGTTGAGCCAAAAGGCGAGAAGCACATTCCGCCAGTTACCACATTCCACCCGGTCTTCATACCGAAGCTGCGTGACGTCTTTGAAAGAACGATTGGATCCCCCGAGCAACGCAGCCGTCTATCGTGCTGAGTTGGAAAACCGAAAAAGGCGTGCGCAGGAATCATGGTCAGACGTCGGTCGTGATATTCGACGTCTGGTAGAAAAGGCGTACCCGACGCTGTCTGACGACGCCAAAGATGTCATTGGACTGGATAAATTTCTCAACGCTTTGGACCGACCTGAACTGGTCCTGCTGGTGAAACAAAGGAACCCGAAGAACATAGAGGAAGCAGTGTGCGCAGCTCTAGAAGTGGAATCTTTCATGATAAGGCCATGCCCAGGTTTACTGATCGGTGCCACTAGCCAAACACCTTATAATGCGGATCAAGCAAAAAATGGGACATCAGCCGACATATCGCGCTTAACCAATTGCTTGGAACGCATGCAGCTGAGGCTGGAAGACATTGAGCAGCGCATGCAGGCGCTTCAACCACAGCAGCGTGACCGGCGAGGTGACTATTCGATGGAGACAGCCGCGAATGGACAGCGACCAGAGCGGCGTACGTGTTACCGCTGCGGAAGGGTTGGGCACCTCGCCCGAAACTGCGGAAAACCGTTAAACTGACCGCCCCTCCATCATTGGGTCAGGATGGCGGGGATGCAATCACGACCCGAAAACATCCGTACCATGGCAGTGACCTGATGGCAGTAGCAGGCAAGATCGACGGATGTCCAACGAATATACTTATAGATACTGGCTCAGCGGTTACACTTGTGCAGTCAGGCATGCCGACTGAGCCATGGCGTAACGGTAACTTGCTGGCCGCAGACGGCACGCACTTAACGGTAAGCGGGAAACGCTGGGCTAAACTTGAGATCGGCAATCAAGTATTTACCCATCCAGTGGTCATTGTGGAGAATCTTGTGCAGCAAGCACTTCTTGGCAGAGATTTCCTTCGACGATTCGGCTGCACGCTGAACATAGCAGACGCGGTGCTGCAAATTAACGAGGAAAGTGTTCGGTTGGTGGAGGCGACCACAGCCAGGAGTAAGGTCGATGTCATCATCGAAGAAGACGTCACTTTGGCCCCTTTCACGGAGTGCTGCGTCATGGCCAGAACGACCGCTGCTGGCAACTGTCATGGACCATGGTTGATAGAGCAACGACGTGAAGGTAGACTCCCGGTGGCCATTGCTAGAGCCGTGGTGCTCCCCAGGGAAGGGTGCGTACCTGTCCAACTGCTGAATCCGTCTGGAGATAGAGTAACTATCCATCGGGGAAAGGTTGTGGCAACAATCGAAGCCGTTGACCCACTGCCCTTGGGAAGATCCCCACAAACACACGCAGCGTTACCGACTGCAGTCGAGAAGCTGCTAGACGAAGTAGCACAGCGAACCACTAGCGAAGAACTGGATAACCTGAGAGCGTTGCTCACTGATTTTGCTGATGTATTCTCAACCTATGATGGTGACATCGGCAGAACCACACAGGCGGAACATCATATCAACACAGGGGATGCTCAACCCATACGACTGTGCCCTCGCAGAATCCCGTGGCACTTTCGTGAACAAATGAACGAGTTGCTCACGGATATGCTGAATAAAGACATCATCGAACCGTCGACGTCACCATGGACGGCTCCTGTCGTGCTGGTCAAGAAAAAGGATGGGAATGTAAGATTCTGCGTAGATTTCCGGAAACTCAATTTGGTAACAAAGAAAGACAGCTATCCACTACCGCGAATCGATGAGACGATCGATACGCTGGCCGGAGCAGAATGGTTTTCAACGTTGGACTTAACAAGCGGATACTGGCAAGTACCGGTGGCAAAAGAAGATAGAGAGAAGACGGCATTCTGCACACCGAAGGGGCTCTATCAATTCAAAGTGATGCCATTCGGATTGTGCAATGCACCAGCGACGTTTCAGCGAGTGATGGACTTGACACTGACTGGCCTCAAATGGAACAAATGTCTAGTGTACTTGGACGACGTAGTGATCTTTGGGAGAACATTTCAGGAACATCTCAATAATCTGGCAGAAGTACTGCAGCGCATCAGACAATCGGGCTTGAAACTGAAGCCAGCGAAATGCCGGTTATGCGCTAAAGAAATACTATTCTTGGGTCACATAGTGTCCAGAGACGGCGTAAGAACCGATCCAAGCAAGACAGAGAAAGTGGCGTCATGGCCAACCCCAACCAGCACGTCAGAGGTTCGCACCTTCCTGGGCCTTGCGAGCTACTACCGCCGATTCGTGAAATCATTTGCGAGTATAGCAAGACCCCTGCACCGTCTCACGGAACAAGGACGTCAATTCAGCTGGTCGAATGAAGCTGAAGAAGCGTTTCAACGTCTCAAACGAGCATTGACAACGGCCCCAATTCTAGCGTTTCCACGGTTTGATATTCCATTTATTATAGATACTGATGCGTCTGAAACCGGTATAGGAGCAGTCCTATCGCAAAAGCACGACCCTGAAGGTGAACGCGTGATCGCTTATGCAAGCAGAACACTGTCGAAGACAGAGAGGAAGTACTCGACGACGAGGAAAGAGCTGTTGAGCATCGTCTACTTCACTAAGCTCTTCCGACCGTACCTTGTTGGGCAGCGGTTCATCCTGCGCACTGATCATGACAGCCTGACATGGCTGCGCAATTTCAAAGAGCCGGAAGGTCAAGTAGCCAGATGGCTAGAACACCTACAAGAGTACGATATGGAAGTGGTTCATCGCAGAGGACGGCAACACAATAATGCTGACGCAATGTCCAGAAGGCCAGAGGTGACGAATGATAACGGGGATCACCGCACAACTGAAATGCCTTCGGCCGCAGTGGGAGCGGCGGCCGTTTCACTATCGTTGAAGGAAGGCACAGAGCCGTCGGAGGCACCGCAGGATGAAAACATCGAATGTGTTATCCGATTCCTCAGACGAGGACGGCGACCAACAAACAGCGAATGGCGGGAACTTAATAAGGACAGCCGAGACCTTGTGAAGCAATGGAAGCATCTGCGGCTAACGCCAGCGGGCCTAGCGGTAGTCGTAACCGGGAAGCCAACACGTTGGGTACCGCCTAAACATGCCCGTCTGAGCATTCTGGAACAACTACACAATGGAATCGGTGGCGGTCATCTAGGTGTCAAGAAAACGGCAGAAAAAGTAAAGATACGCTACTTTTGGCCAGGATGGTACCGTGACGTCAAGGCGTGGTGCGAAAGATGCGAAGCTTGCGCACGCAGGAAAACACCACCCATCGTGAACAAGGCCCCAATGGAAAGTATAGTGGTGGGTAACCCAATGGAAATCATCGCAGTCGACATATTGGGACCCGTACCAAGATCGAGAAATGGCAATAGCTACATCATGGTGGTGACTGATTATTTCACACGCTGGGTAGAAGCCTATGCATTGCCAAACCAGCAGGCGGAAACGGTTGCTCGCAAGCTGGTGCAGCAATTCGTATGCCGTTTCGGCACGCCGATGAAATTGCTATCTGACCAAGGGACACAATTCCAAGGTCGCCTTGTCACTGAACTCTGTAAGCTGCTGGGTATCGAGAAAATACGAACAACCGCCTACCACCCACAGTGTGATGGCATGGTGGAACGTTTTAATCGTACTTTGGCAATGATGCTCACGACAGCGATGGAGGAGGCACAAGACGACGACTGGGAAACGCAAATCCCACAGGTGTGCTTCGCCTACAATGCAAGCGTGCATGAAACCACAGGATACACACCCTTTGAAATGATGTTTGGGCGCCCTCCGCGACTCCCAGTGGATGCAGCGTTCAACACGAACTTGGGGCAAGCAACGACCACCAGCAAATACGTCGAAGAGTTGGCAGTCCACTTCCGGAACGCATTCGCGGCTGCCCGAAAAAACAGTGCTAAGCAACAGATGCGGCAAAAGTATTACTATGATCGGAAGACAGGAAATCCATTTTACGAGACCCATGAAGCAGTCTGGTTATACTGCCCAGCAAGCAAAAGCAAAATGAACAGGAAATTCGCGACACCGTGGACAGGACCGTTCGAGATTGTCAAACAAGTCTCCGGATTAAATTATCGCATCCGGAGTATCAGCAACCCAAGACGAACCTTGCTAGTGCATGTCAATCGCTTAAAGCCATGCAAATTGACATCTGCAGAGCTGTGCAGCCTACGACAAAAGGAAAACGAAGATAAGAAACAAGTGCGACGCGATCACCAACCCAAGACCAAGCCCAGAATATATCGCCCACGACTGGTGTGGGCTGAAGAAGAGCATGGACGTGACAGCACGTCGCTACAAGCAACGGCAGCTCAGAGGTCGCAGCGGAAACGAAACCCGCCCGTGAGATACAACGATTACGTCCTTTATTGAGATCGCGAGGCGCGACTGCCAGAGAACACGGCGGTGTAANAGGAGCAATAACTTCACATTTACAAATAGGTTTGTTGTGAAAAAATGCCCATTTAAATAAAATAGTGGAAAATGTAGGTTTGAATTATATTTTTTGGTACCAGCGTTACTTGTTGATCTTCAATTAGGTTTAGGTTTGTCTGATTTATGTTGTTTTCGTGAAAATATGGCCGAATTGTCACAATATCAGCATCAGCTTCCTTGTGAGTAAATTCCTGGGAAAGCAGTAGTTGTTTTGGCTTTGGGCTAGCTCACGTTGTTTGTGATACCTGTGCTTATTCTCATATAGCAAACAATAAACTTTGTTGAATAGCAAAAGTTATGGCTGATGATGAACGTAAAGCAGCAGGGAACGCGCCTATTGTACACTTAAGGACTATATAATGCAAACAGTAAATCCCGTGGACCTCAGCAAAATGGTGCACTCAACAAAGTTGTGCACTTATCCATTATTTTACCGTATAATTAACTACAGGAAATTTTGTTGGGCTAAAATCTCGTGCACTTAAGGGAAATGTGCACTGATCCAAAGTGCACTTAACCAAGTTCGACTGTAATTATAACCAAGAAAAAATTTCAATATGTTTTAATGTTATTGTAGCCAAACGGAAGTTTAATTATTTTTTGAAGTCAGTTTTTCTAAATGAAATTTACTTTTCAATGCCCAACAACAACAATATCAATAGTAAATAAGAGAGAATAAGGTGAATAATGAACAACAGGAAATAACACATAATAACAACAATGATAATAACATATAATACAAAAAATATAATACAAAACCACCACTTGAAAGGCGGCATTAAATCGGCTCTACATTAAAGCTTCAAGAAACTGCTTCAAGGTACGCCAGCTGCAACTCGTCGTTGCTTTTCAGCGTACCTATTGCTTATTTGTCTAATGGAACCAGCAGCAGGATTTCTTGAAAGCAGCTACTTAATTAGCATTTCCATCACGTCTTGCCTTCTTCCTGTAACACCCGTTTCTCAGGGTAACACCCATGTCAACTTGCGGTACAGGAAAGAAAGTGGTGACCAGGAGCATTTTTATGTTTCTTCTTGAGCGTTCATCGCTGCGATATCGCGTTTTCAATCCCAACTCACCGACTTTCCTATGTACCGCTTGCTAGAAGTGGAAGTAGCAGTCCTGTACCCGCGCATTCGGAAAGTAGCCCCGAATCTAAGATCTCAGGGCTGTACTAAATCGCAGATGATAGTATCTGGTTTGAGGTCGACCTCTAGAGCTGCCGCTCTGGTTATTAAAGCTTGGAATAAAAACCCGCATGTGTCAATGTCTTTACTCGTACATAAACCATAGACTGCTGGCACCAGTTTACCGGCCGCAAAGGCATGGATGGTAAACAGTTGTTGATACCATTGTGGTACAACCTTGAATGTACCATCCATGCCCCATGTTTTCGTGGCTGCCTGCAGTCTAATGCTATTGGCCGTTGAGAAGACCAGGATATGCTTTGACGCACTCTGCGGAAACAGAAACGCCATCCCAGATGTCGTTATTGTAAATGCAGGCGCAAAAACAAGATCCCAACGATCTCTGGGAAATTTGGGAAAGCGTTTCGCCCGTTGTTTATACATTACACTCCTGACTTCTTTAAAAATTGGAAACTGGCCGCATGTTGATGGCTCAGTGGAGGCGGCAGCGGCTTCTTCATCGTAAATTTGCGGGATGGTCTTCGATTCTACTGCACTACGCTTTTTTCAACATAACCCGTTTTTCCATTTTATACGCTGTGTGCTCATCCACCGTACCAGCAGCCTCACAACAGCCTCTTTGGCAAAAATCAATATATCATTGGTCGATGAATGATACATTTAAACTTGTGCACCGGATTTTATTCTTGTTCGCACAGCAGTGAGCCGCAGATCCTGCCGCCTGGCCGGAAGTCATATGTATCTCCCTGCCCGGCTGTAGTACATTGTGTGCTGGGCCTGGTCCCACGTTGGAAAATAAGCGGCAGTATCTAAGCTGCTGGAGGCACTGCTTCGCAGCTCCTCTGCGGCCAGCCGTCTCAATTCATTAAGCTGCTGCTGATGACAAAATGTCTGAGGGTACACTCGGCTGCCAGCTGCATGCTGACTGGTTCGCATTACTTGTGTAGCTTCCAGATTTGTGGACAGTGTGCCACGGAATTAAACACATCACTAAACTGGAAAAGAAATGGCTCGCTTGTGATATTACAACGACAATAACGTGGTATGTTGAGACAATTCTGCTTACCTCAGCACACATCCAATATTTATAAGTACGATTTGTCCGCTTCAGGGTGTAGCACTGTCCTCTGTATATTTGATTCCTTTGGTTTTTATGCAAACTGAATTTCGTCGCTCGTGTTGGAAATACTTGACCTCGCGTGTAGGACTTTTCAATTCTACCACAATTCATCATTTACCTTTGTACTGAAATCGCCTTTACCAATTCATTTGACGTGACGAGAGACACGAATAATTTCTGACAGAGGCCTATGCACCATATTTATCAAACTCATAGAGGAAAGTCGTATTATGATTAAATGGCGGAAATAATCAAGGCGGTCATCCCTAGTTCGCCCGAAGTCGATCATCCCTAGTTATCATGATTGTGAGGTAAACATAACCAAAAGACCGGACAGCAGAAATTGACTTGCCTGTGTGCATACAGCGTAAATGAATGGCCGCCGGTGTGCACACAGCCAGTGTGCGGACATGGTCTGAAAAACTACGGTCAAAACTCGTTGAGCGCTCCAAGGATTCGACCAAAGTTTAGCTGGCTTCTTAGCCCGTAGGTGGGTCAATCGACATCCCAAGGGACTCGAACTTCTAGAACCGCCATAATGTTTCGTCTACTTCACAGTCAGCGTCCGTTGTCCTACATGTCGACCATGTTCCAGGACACAGATTATCCTGCTTAGAGTCGTCTAGATGAGCATTTGTCCGTGGCTCAGGTTTCTCTCGATGTGGTTTCTGATAAACTGATAGAATTGATCCATGCCAATCAACATATCCACCCACTTCCGTCTTCACGATCCGTTGTCTTGTGGCGGTCTGGAAGTCCAAGTCAGTCTGTCTATCCACGCTGGATGAGGACTGTCCCCACAACCTAGGGAATGCAACTACATCACCGCCGAATTTTGAGAGCCGCAACTCCAGCAGTCTCCCCTTCCTGTCCTTTACCAAGACACGGGCAAGGTTTACTTCCACTTTCGGCGTCTGCTGTGTTCTCAGACTTCTGATTTGTTCCTGCGCGAGCAGCCTCGTCAAGCTCACTCCATCGTACCACTTCATCCACTCACTCTTCGATGCCGAGTTCCTAATCCAGCTTCTCCTGTATGATGTTGCTATAAGCGTTTTCCTCGCATCTTCGTTGCAGCGGCCTGACCATGAAATTCAGCCGCGGTTTTCTCGACTCAGTCTTCTTTGTAATCGTGTCGACCCTCATTCCCACGGGTTTCCACTTTGATCAGTCGCGTAAGACCAAATGTTGGCGAAAAAATTCCCATTGCTTTCTCGCAGTTGGATTTTGCATGCCTCGGGCCGTGAAATTCAATTATGGCTGATCGATTGCGATCGTTTCGCTTTCACAGACAATCGCATGTCAACAAAACTGAGTTGAATAATTGCATTGTTAACTTAAGGCAAGACAAAGAGGCGCAAACATCGTGTGCAACGTCACAACACAACAGATAAATTGCAAGGTCTAACACCAACAACTCACACGCTCAAGTCTTACTGTACTTACTGAAAGTCAGGTTCGACTCAAATACAGAACATCGGTGTTCCGTCGTTAATTTTTGCTGTTTCATAGTAAACCAATTAAAGCGATTAGTAGATCATCTGATAGATCACTCTTAATAACAAGAATTATAATTTTCACGTTTTTTAACCCTTCTCTTAAATATCAAACTTCATTTAGTTTGAAATTATTTTTATTAAACGGCTTTTATTTTTCAAAATTCAGTAATATATTTGTAGAATGTTTATTATTTCCTTAACCTCCTGATTATAAATATAATCCATTTTTAAGCCAGTTTTTTAGACAGTGCGCCACGGCAGCCTCTTGATCTCTAAATTGGAAAAGAAATGGCTCGCTTGTGATATTACAATGATAATAACGTTGTATGTTGAGACAATTCTGCTTACCTCAGCACACATTTAATATTTATAAGTACGATTTGTCCGCTTCAGGGCGTAACATTTTCCTCTGTATACTAAGTTTTGTAGGTTCCTTTTTGTAGTCACAAACTGAATTTCATCATTTGTCTTCGTCATTAAAAAAAATCTCAAAGCAACGATAAGGAAAAGAACACAAGGAAGTTAACGCTAAATACAGCAATGAGATAAAATAGAAATAGCAGTCTTGAATTTTCTTTTAAATTGCTTTTGCTCTATTCCGGTTTTTTGTCTAGCTCAGTCAGTTGTGTCTAGCTTTATGCTCAATATGACTCTGCTTCCGACTTTCTGATGTACATCTCGTTCATTCTAATATTACTAATATTGCCATTGACATCTATGAAAAATACAGCCCGTTTCCAGTTCAGAATTTCAGCAGCTTGTGCGATTCGTTTGTCAACATCCTTCTTCAGACGATTGACTCGAACCTTTATATCGCGTCGTCTATTCTTCAACGTTTCTATTCATGCCCTCATTTCTACCGTTTACTTAATTCCTGGCTCCTACCACCATACAGACCATATTTTGAACAACATTATGCAAGATTTTTGCATTTTATCTCTATAATCGAGAAATGGCCACAACTGATAATACCATTAGGTTGGTACTTCAGGATTTATTGACATACAATACATATCATAACAAAACTTACATACATAAATAGTATATAACCTTTATTGATCATTAAACATAATGCATACATTTACAATAAATTAATATGCTATACAGAGCACTGTTTGCATTTACAAATTTTTAATTTCAACAATTTATGAATCAATTTTGGTTATATGTCTATACACAAATTTCAGATATTATATCAGTACGATATTGATCATTTTTTATAATTTTCACATTATTTGGATTTTTTGTATTTAAAGTAATATATTACAGTATAAACTGTTTTTTTTCTTGAATTACTTATTTTAACTGAAAATATGTAATAGAATAAGGAACAGATCCGTGACAGACACAGACAAGCATGCATTCAAGTTTCAAAATAAAATACAATCAGCATCCTGGACAGCTGTGCATTGTTTCATGAATGAGCAAATCACAATTAATGCAAAAGTCTTGTCTGCAATCTGGACATACGTATGACTTAAAAGTTTCATTATCATTATTATTAAATTTACCACATCAAACATTACCTTCACTTCAATCGCAGAAAAGCAACCGGCACAGTACAATCTAAAAGCAAAATAATTATCATCAAAAATATTCAAATTTCATTCGAGTAATAAACAGCGATGGTACAACTTAAAAACCTTTTTGTTCTTATTTTCAACATATTTTAATAAGTCAATTATACACAAATAAGCAGTACTTTAAAAAATATCTTTTAAAAAGTCAAACTATTACTTATAATATAAAAGAAATTAAAGAAAATACTCTTTTTTCATATGCTTATCAATGGCTTTTTCTTCGAATGGCAAAATTGGATAAAGATGTTGATAAGACCTAGCTAAATGAGGAGCAGATGCAAGAACAAGACCTAAAATTCAACGTACCAAGAATTAGTACTCATGAAATGTAAACTAAATGAATGAAATAGGAATTGCATGAATTTAAGACATTTAAAATTCTGTGAAAATAAAAATTTTTCTGGCAGAATAATAACGTACCACAAATTTGACATTCCATAGGAACAAAACAATATTTGAAATTACACTGCGGACAAATGAAACCCACGCAAGTAAGTTTCCCAATACCTTCTCCATGCTTCATGTGGCTAAAAAATTGCGTAATTAATATCATTACTTAAACATAAATCAACATACCAAATACAAAATGACCAACTTTTCGCGTCATCAATCCTCTTCGGAAATCCTAAACTTGAAATATTAAAATTATAACAAATGATTTGAGAAACGCTATTACCCATTCTAATCAGATTGGCATTAAGTTGCGTCTAAAGAAAGAAAGAAAGAAAGAAAATAATCCAACAAACAACAACAAACAAATTCAACAAATAATCATAAATACCGTAGCAACAGGAGGAAGTGCAAACACTGAAAGTAAAGTTTTCAAGTCATCTTCGTCAATGATTACCGCATATTTTCCTGAATTAAAAGAAAACTTTAAAAAGTAAAAAACTAAACAAAATATTAAAGTACCATTCGTAGCTTTTGCTATTCGTTTACAAATGTACATTTCAGCAGAAAGTGCAATAAAATTGCAACGAATATTATTTCTTTTCAGAATCTATAAATTATACAAAAATTAACAGTAATAAAAAAAAATTATAAAACTTACTTCCAAAGATTCTTCTATATCACCCGGATCGCAAGTGCTCAAACTGCCCATTATAACAAGTACTTCGCGGCTACTATGACTGGGCATATGTCTATGAGAAATAATGTTGAATACTATGTATTAAAAAGTTAAATATTTATAATTTTACGAATATCACCAAATATTTCAACAGATGTAAGTTAACCGCAATTAAACCTCAATCAAATTCTTACCTTAACAGTTCGTTCGCAGTTTCTAATGAATTTTGAAGAGAAAACTCCCCGCTAGGAATTTCTTCAGCTATTGTTTTCAGAAACTCTTTAAGTTTCCTGGCACTTCCTAAAATTTGAAAAAGACATAACTGCAATCCTTTTTAAACAAATAATGTACCGAAATCTGATACCTGTAAAATCGGCTAATTTGTCCGTTTTCTTGTCTTTTGCTGTAATTATGCATATCTGGCCAATTGGATTTTGATCAAAAAAATCATCAACAAATAAGGATAGTGCCTTAAATAAGAAAAAACCTTAAACTATTACAATTTAACCCTACTACATTTTCTACTGACCTTAATTACAGATATAAAGCGGGATGGCAACAAATCTTTTTCAATCATAACACTTGAACAATCAAGAAGAATACATAAGTGACGTAACTAAATAAAAACATCACATTAAACAGAGAAAGTTAATAATTCACTGTTAGTACGTACAATACCAAGACGCACGCCTTTAACTCTATCAATTATATGCTTTCTTTTAGCCAAATGTGTGATGGCAGCAACACTGCTTTGAATGGAACCTGCATCATCTTGCTCCAAAACTTCCCTATAGTATAAATATCATATGTATGTTACACAATAATTTCATTATTTTAAAAATAATATTTTCAACTGAATAACTTTCATTTATTACTAACTCACCAACTCTTTTCATATGCTTTTTCCCATCGATAACTGCCATCGACCATCTTCTCTCCATCCATTGCGAATAGATAAATGCTCTGCTAAATATTGCAATAGTTTAAATAATACACGCGTTTTGTGATTTAAAGAATAAATACACGAAATATATTTCACTAATAAAGTGCAAAAATAATCAGAATTTAAAATTAAACTGCTACAGTAATAAGAAGATAATAAAGTCTAAAAAATCAAATATTGCAGATAAAAAATATCAAGCAGACAAATTCTAATTAAATATTAAAAAAATAATTTTTTGCTTTTAGTATAACGCATTCAATTTTTTAATAATTCGCGTTTTTATTACTTGTTTTGATAAGCTATATCAAAATTATGCATCATTTGAAAAATATTGTCAAAATACGCCATTTTCGAATGGCATTTTATCATTTGTGATAGCTTTGAGTGAAAACAAGTAATAATGTGTTAATAAATCAAAGAAAAATATAACTGTATCAATGCAATCTAGAATATAATAGAAGTGATCAACGAAACTGCTTTCATTAAACGATGTGTTTTATTTTTACTTCAAACAATCAACAACAGATCGACAAATTAGGCCAAATCACAGGTCAAAATTGTTGTATAATTTTTTTCAGTAACGCCTATACAATTAATAGCAAATATATATATTTAGTTAAAATAAAATATATATTCATAATAGTTATTTATGAAAGTTATGACCAGATCTTGAATAATAACTTTTTAATTGTTTACAATTTTTAAACCTGATAATCACTTACTGTTGTTATTTATCTTTTATTCATACAGTTTTATTGTACGAAAGTGAACAGCTTGTATTTATTGTATTCATTAAAAATAGAATCATGATGGAGTGTGATGACGAAGGTTTGTAGAAAATTTTTTGTTATTACTGAATGTGGTGGCCATTTTACTTTTATGTCTTTGTGCATGTAATGCTTCTTAAGTTACAATGAATGCTTTCGTTCTTTTTGTTATTTTACTTTTATGTTTTTTTTTTCTTGAAATTTTCATTTCTAGATTAATATACTTTAATGCAGTTGCTGTATTATTAGTTTCTAGAGATTGAGTATTCATTGACTTTCTCATCTTTCAGAAGTATGTTTGCACTTTAGATGTATTTGAATTTCTTTATGGTTTTGAATTATAGTAGACTGACTGTAAATGAAATGAGAGATAAGAAATGGATTGCTTTTATAGATTTTCTTTAGCTGTTGTTTTAACATGAATGATTATTTGCAGAATATTCAAACTGTAGCAACGGTGCTTCCGAAAGCGAAATTGCTACATTGGCAGTAGAATCGGTTCAAGATCATTTTCGAATTGCAACATTTAATTTCAAAGTAAAGTATGATGTTAAATAGTTGTATAAAGTATGAGCATAGTTGTATGCAGATGGCTGAAAAAAAGTGGATGGTAATTGAAGATGGGAATGGAAAACAAATTGAATGGCTACAAAAACTCTGTGATGACAAGCAGCGTATTTTGGATGATACCAGAAAAGAAATGGTAATCTTTTTTTCTTATCTTAAATGGAATATTGTTCATGGAAAACTGTTAGACCAAAATGAGAGAAAAGCAAATTGCTGAGCTTGCAATTATGGAAGGAAGATTGAATGGTGCCGAAGCTGTAAATGAAAAGTTGAAGTATGAAGTGCAATTACTGAGGGAAGGTTGGCAGAGTGCTATCAAGCGTCACAAAGAAGTATAATTGTAATTTTAACATGAATGATATGATTATACAATTTTATTTCTATAAATAGGAATTAGATGCTAAAAACAACGAAATTGATTTACACCGGCGGCAGATTGAAGATATTGAAAGTCTGAAAAACATTTTTAATGTAAGAAAGTTGCATGTTGTTTATAAAAGTGCATATCATGAGTGTTGTATAGGGTAAAATTAATGATATCACGGCAGAAACTTGTTTAATATTGAAATCGAATGCTGATTTGAAGCAAAAATATTTATCTGCTGTTGAAGGTAATGTGAGCATATTTTAATTTTTTTCATTGACTTATGTAAAATGTTGAAATTGAAATTATTGATTTAGAGATAGAAGAGAAAAATCGCGAACTGAAAACTGTTAAGAATTTTCTTCATGAAAAAGGTAAATCATATAAATTTATTCAATTCTTATTGATATCAAATAACAATTGATGGATTTATGAGATTGTTTTAAAATTGTTTAGAAAATACCATTGCTGTTTTGAATGAGAAGCTGCTGCTGAATGAACATGTTGAAAAAGGTAGAAGATGTGCAGTGTATTATTTGTATTATTTATTGTTGATATAAGCTTCAGTTTTGATGGAAAGTGAAGTTCTGTTTGGCGAATTTGATTTACCAGCAACATCTACAGCATATTTTTTGAAAAATGCCAAATTGTCTGCATGCCAGCTAAATGATTTATATTTGCAATGTCGAGAATCTTTGAAGAAGATAGTTGCCGAAAATACCACTCTGAAGAAAGATTTGTTAAACATCACCAATGTCAGTCAGATATGATGATAATTTTACATTTATAATTTTGTAACATTTGCTACTTGTTGTAGGTTTGCAAGTCTGATCTGAAGCCAAAATTAGAAGCAGAAGTGCAGCGTCGAAAGAAATTAGAAATTGAATGCAACGAATTTAAATGTTTAATCAAAGAATTGCAATCGAAAATTTCCCGAGATGAATGCGGGGCGGGGGATATTTTGAAAAGTGAAAACGTTTTTGACCAAAATTTTGCCCAACGGTAAGTTGCTTTTGGTATATTTTTTTAAAAAAATGAATGATTTTTATCTTGTATGAAATACGACGAACATTGGATGGAAAAAAAAGTAATGGCAAATTCTGAGCTAAACAATTATCTAAAAAACAGTCTGTAATTTCCCGTGTATAGATTCTGTTGATAAGTGTTTTTTTTTTAATTGAAAAATTCTGAATTTCCTGTCTGTCTGAATATATTTGATATTTTATCAATGAACAAATGAAAATTGGACAGTTGATCGTTGTTGTTTTTTTTCGTGCATTGCAGCAAAAGTGAGGGCAATTTGTGTGGTAGAAAAGAAGAAGTGTACAGTGATGTGAAGAGTGTGTTGCATAAGGATGCGGTAGATTCGACAAGTGGACAACAGTCGCTGTATAGCGAGGTTGGTAGTTTGCGTTCTTTGTTGGAAATTGAACGTTCGCGTTATGCAGCAGTTGAACAACTGTTGAACGAGTGTAGAAGTGAATTGGAAAAGGTGAACAAAGAGAGGGATGTGTTGAAAACTGAAATGGGTCGTCTGAGGGGTGTGGAGTCGGGTCTGAAGCACAGATTGGCAGAATTGAGTGGAGAAAGTGCTCAACTGGTGGAATTGACCGCGGCCAAGAAACGCTGCGAGAAAGCTGTTGAAGAAATGACAAGCCGGTTGATGATGGTCGAAGCGCGTCCGTTGCCTCCGTCACCGGAAATCCAATTGAATCTTCATCGACCGGAAACTATGGATGATGGTCAGTGTGGAAAATTGCAAATGGAAAATGCAATTTTATTAGCAACAATGGATCAGCTTGTGGAACAAAATAAGCAAGAGTTGCAGAGATACGCTGAAAACAGGCAACAGCTTTGCGATCGGGTGAATCAGCTGGAGAGGGAGAATGGAAAATTGATGGCGGAATTGTCGTCTGGAAATCGTGCTTCTGGTGATGTTACTGCTGGTGGTGATGCTACTGCTGCTGGTGGTGATGCTACTGCTGCTGGTGGTGGTGGTGGTGGTTCCAGAGCGGGTTCAAACTTGGCCCAGAGCAGAGCGGACGTTGTTGTCTTTGATGCGATGACGACATCCATATGCGAAGAAGGTGACGAGAATGGCGAGCCGACGTTGGATCAACTGCAGAGGTGCTTGATGCGTTACAAATGCGTTGAAGAGCAGAGAAAGGCTGAAGAAGTTGAAAGGCAACAGTGTGGCATTGTGGGCTCCGACTTGCTCGAAGCATTCGATCGCCAACGCCAGCTCACCGACCGACTGGCCGACTGTGAATCCGCGTTGACCAGAGCTGAACACCAACACACTGCCGCCAGACGTCGGGCAAGATGCGCTGGCTGGCAAGCCGAATCCTGGCGACGAAAATGGTCGATTCAGTGTGCACAGTTGTCACGGTTGAGACGGAAGTTGGTTGTCTCGAAGCGGGAAATTGTCCAGCTGAAGGATGCTTTGAAATTGTCGGAGCAGAAAATTGCAAGCCACACGGATAGCTGGAAGAAGGAAAAGAAGGCGGTCAGGGAGCATTTTCAACGCAAGTTGCGTGAATATGAGAAGAACGAAATTCACATGAATCGTCTGCTGCCGGAACTTGAGCGACAACTGGCGGTGAAGCAGAAGACGCTGTTCGATACCGAGATGGCGTTGCAAGAGGCTCGTACGGATTGTTCTATAGAAGTGAAACGCCGTCAAGATGCCGAGTCGCAGTTGGAACAGTTCATCGGAGTGGTGGTTGATGTGGAAGATGTTTCGTCAAATGTGGACATATTGAAGCAACAACTGATTAAATCTCAGGCAATGGTTGCCCATTTGGAAGCGCAACTGGAATCCCAACGACAACTGGAAGCGGCACTGATCAGTCGTTTGGATCGTCTGCGTCAATGTTCCAACACAGCCTTTTATGCCCAGTGTCGGCGCAATGCTCTGAAACGTAGTTTGTACTTTTGCAAAGGGGCGTTGGCCAAGGCGGAGAAGAAATGTCAACGGCTCAGTGCTGGAAAGCGTTATATTTTATTGCTGACCGAAGGGATGCGTTCATTTTTGAAAAAGTTGGAAATTACTGACATTGAATTGGATGGTAAATTTTCACTGCTGGATCAACGATTCCAAGAATTGAGCAACAATCGGATGCACATGGCCAGAGAAAGACTGTACCAGACGGAGATGAGCGTCAGAACGGAATTGGCTAGTCGTGCCGAAGCTGAAAAACAACTGACGGACTTGTTGAATCGTGCCGAGCAGAAGATAAGCGAACTGATGGGAAAAAGCGCTGATGACCAGGTTAATGAAATGGAAGTGGTTCACGAATGCCAACTTGTCGAAGCGGATAAGTCGTTGCCAGAAACCGTCATCACCCAACAAGCAGCTGGCAACGATGCCCCACAATCGTCATCACCAACTCGTGCTGACGAACATCCAATGGAGGAGGAACAATCAACTGCTCCAACCGTGCAAAAGACTGTCGAGTTAGTCAGTGATGATCCGTCTCCAAAGAAATCTTCACCCACTGGAGCAGTTAGCGTTAAGCCGGCTCCTGTTACCAGAGAGAAGCCGGGAAAATTTAACGAACGCAAAACTGCTACTTCAGTTGCTGTTTCAAGCCCACCTGTTTCAGGTAAATCATTATTTTTCTGCTTATTTCAAGTTAGTGAACCAAGTTCTTGAATTGTGCAAGTGAATGCAAGTATGAAAATGATTTTCACGTGGGGAATTTTTTGTATGTTTAATTATTAATTTAGCAGACTTTTAACAGAAATTATTCACTTTTTCAAGTATTAAATTGATTTAATAGGAAATTGAAAGACTGTAATTAAAATTAAACAAATAAACAGATTTAATTTTAAAAGTAATTTATCGATTGTTTAATTTAAATGAAAATTTTATGTTGTTTTTTGGCATTTATTTTAAATTTATGAAAACGTCGTTAGCCTGCATTTTCTGTGCACACGAACATCAAAATTCAACATTTCAATGTTAACAAAGAATTAATTTAAAAAAGCAACTAAAACAGAAGCTGATAATGGTAAATGATGCATTTTCTAATGTTAATATCTTTTGGTTTTATCGCAGATAATTGTGCATTACTTTATTTTAACATTTGTTTATTCATTTACGGCGAATGATGTTGCGTTGGTTTGTGAATAACGTTAATTATTTGTTCCGTTGTTAGTTGTTAATATCTTTTACCGCATTGCAATCTCGTGCTATATTAATTGACGAGTCACTTTTATTTTAACCATATGCAATTGCAGTAAAAATTGCTAGTTTTTTGGGTTTCATGAACTTTTATTTATAAGTAGCTCTTGAAGATTTATGAATAGTAATAATTGGGATGATTCTGTTCAGAAATGTTTTGGATTTGATTGTCCAATGTGTGATACCAGTGATAGAATAAAAGTTGTACTTAGGTTCCACTTGGCCACGTACAGCTATTACTCCGCAGAAGCAGAAATCTAACATACCTTCACTACTGTCACCAGAATGCTTATTGCAGCCTGTTCAATTGATGGGAAGAAACTTTCATCATGGTAATACAAATCAAAATTATCTATTTTGATGCTTAATAGTTTTTTGTTTAATAGTTCCAGCTGTGCCATTTCATCCCGGAATGGAATTGCTTAATCCATTGCAAGTATGGCATTTATAACATACGCCTGTTGGCGTATGTTGCATTTTTGATTTTCTAATTTGATAATTTTTAGCCTTCAGATCTACCACCGCAAACACTTCGGCGTCCTATTAGAAATTGTAAGAAATTTTAACATTCGTAAATGCAATAAATAGTACATTTGTGTAAAGAATTGCAAGTACTAATGTATGAAGTTGATTATGATAATTAATTGATCAAATGTATTAATTAATGCACTACTTTGTTTTATTTGTTGCTAATATTAATCAATTATTACTGAGTGATGAACATTGTCACACTTTTAAATATAATGTTCGTGTGTTTTTATTTCTCAGTTTTGGAATTTTTTTTTTACTTATAGACAGTAACTTAGTCTCAGTGCAGTTGGTTTCTTGTGATCCAGCATCGATGCGACATGCGACCGGTCGTGTCAGAGGAGTAGGCGTTCATGTAGCTCCACAGACGAGTGTTGCCCAAGAATTGATGGCCAATGCTATTGCAAATCAGCAAATGCAAAGTACAACTTTGGACACCAATCGTAGTTCTAGACGACGTCCAATAGTCTGGGAATCGACCGATGAACAACAATTAGAGCGATCACCGAGGGGTCGTGCTAGGGGTCGTCCACGCAAAAGAACTCCTAGACGTTTTCCTCATTAGATATTTTTATTTATTCATTTATTTAAAAGAAGTTTTTTTTTAAAAAAATGATGAATTCCACGTTTCAATTTATTTGTATAATAAAATGAAGTAGTAAATTTTTGCATTGAAATAATTACATGAAACAAAGAAAAAGTTTATTTTTGGTTCTGTGAGCGTTGAAAGTTTACAATGATGTTCATATTTATTGAATTAACGGCAAACATGGCAATGTAGGCTGTATGGAATGTTGTATTGTGGAATGAATTCAAAAAATGAAAAGAAGATAAGATCCAAACATTCAGAGCAATGTTTTGGTTTTGTTCAGTTCTTTGTGGAAGGTTTTTAGAAGAGATGTGCATTGAATACAGAGGATAACTTTATGCAGTTGTCGATGATCCGATCAATAGTGCTTGATGGGATTATTGGTAATTTTTCTTGTCTTTGACGTCTCGTAACGTCGTTGAAACGATAGGTGACGTGGAATTGGGAATTTTTTCATCCTGCGTTGTTTTTTATCCTGTAAAGCACGTTTCTTTCTTGACAATACAGCTGGTGAGCAGATGAGAGCAAAGTTTGTCAACGGCGTTTTGATCAATGGTGACAAAACTCGAGGTGTCAATATGACAGCTGAAGTTGTGGCACCAGACAGAATGAAAGGACTGAGAACAAAAGGACTAAGTATAAGAGGTGTCAACGCACTTGGTGACAGTATGATGGGATTTAATACGTTTGGCGATAGAACTATCGGATTGAGAATGAAAGGGTTGAGAATGATTGGACAAAGCACTAGTGGCGAGATGATTAGCGGAAACATCACCACAGGCGAAAGTATTGAAGAGCTGATCACTTTTGGCGACAATGTCAATGTACCGAGCGCGAAAGGTGACAATATGATTGGTCCAAGCACTGCGGGTGATAAAACAGCCGTCGACAGCAGAATTGGACTTAGAATTACAGGAGCACGAGCACTCGGTGCTAGGTGAACTTTTTTCAAAAATATCGGCTCCAAAATGAAGCTTCTTTTTGTTCTGGATTTTTCTCCCATTTTTCTGATATGATTCATCAAAGCAATCCGACGTTCTGTGTTGTTCAACTTTGCGTACAGTTTTTTGTCAAACTTTAAGCTAGTAATGTTGAACGGATTTTCATCTCCATAAATTAGATCCAACTGCTGCTCTTCAAGAAAGGCAAAACCATCATTGGTCATATCGTTGTGCTGATTTTGGGTTAAACTTTTTTCCAATTGTTTGAACACCTTTTGCGTTTCTGGTATCCGATGTGCCTCAGGGGTGTCTTCTAGCAAATATTCGCCGACTGGTTTGGAAAATAATTCCAAAGTTTCTAACAATGTTCTCGGTTGATTTGGCATTATTTCATCTTGTAGTGAAAGAATATCACCAGCACCAGTTACATCCATAATCATTTCAATCAATACTTCTTGATCGGCTTTGTGCATTGATTGGAAAAGCTGCGGAAGGGGCAACAAATTGTTGGGATCATCATTTTCGAATAAACTGAAAAGATCAGGCGAAAGCAAGTTGATCATGTCTCGTTGATGTGGAGTGATAGACAAGATTCTTGGTGACAGTAATCGTGTCGGAGGCGATTTCGTAGAATTGTCTTTGAATGTGCTCACGATCATGCCTTTAACTAGTTGCATCATATCGTATTGCCATTTTGGTAGAGTTAGTGGATTTCCGTTTGTAACGGCATTGGTGATCATTTTCTCCGTGTCAGTGATCGCTTTGCGCAAATAGTTCCATCCAAATATTTCTGACTCTGAATCATCATTAATATTGCCACTCAAGAGTCGTTTTGTCAAACGTATTAATTTTTGGCGTCGTTCCGGTTCACTGATAATTTTTGTATCGCTTATGTTCATTTTTTCTTTCACCAAGCGAACTACTTCTGAAGCAGGTGCATGCATGCTCAATTTCTGCGTAATGCTTGTTAACACTTTTAACAAGCGATGGCTTTCAGCTTCTTCGGTAAATTTTTTCACGGCAAATCGATTCATCGCTTCCATTTGCTGTAGCTGTTTGCTCTCTAATGTCACTTGTCGAGGAAAGCGTCGCTTTAGCTTAATTTTTAAAATGATTAATAAAGTATTTAGCTTGAACTTTTTTCCATAAATTATATTTAATAAACACGAATGTTTTTGAATTTCAAAATTATTCATCATTCGATAAATAACTAATTACTTATTATCTGCAATCAATAAAATGTAAATTTTTAAAATATATTCTTGGAAAAATTGAATTCATTGAAGCGTTATCACAAAATAGTATCTATTTACAAACAATTTCTGCACCTAATATTTCCCCTATTGCTTTGAACATATAGGCATGCAATTTTAAAAATATTAACTATCTATCCATTTGTTTATTGCATGCAACATTTATTGCACATGCAGTTTAGCAAAAATTATATCATTAATTAATGCATTACTGATTCAAGTGAACTTTCGTTTAATTGAAGCAAAGCTTAAAAAGTAGCATTTAAAAACTGTGAAAAATTACCTTGAAAGATCCTATCCAGGTTTCGTTAATGGATGCAACCGTAGAAACATTTTGTGACTTAGCGGATGATTTAATCCTGGTTTTGGATTGAGGTATGTATTGTAAATATGGCAGCATGCACTCTGCATATTCTTCTGCTGTATTGGCATTGAAAGTGCAATCGGAAAATTGAACTTTTTCAACTTCGTCAATATATTGAGTTTGTTTTGAAGCAACCAAATTTAATAAAGCAAGTTCTGCCTGCTTGTGCAAATGGGCTCGCAGCAGAGGTTTTCCCTCAGGTCCGGGAGGTATCGTAACGTAGGGTTGCTTCATCTGCATTCGGCACAAAGCTAAACAATTTTACAATTTGTCAAGCAGATTTGAAACAGTCGTTGCATTTATTTAAAAGAAAAAGGTTTTTGAAAGTAAAAAAAAATAAGTAATATAATTAAAATTAAATTTACCTGAATTTACCTTAAAATTAAATTAAAATTTCTTCATTTTGAAAAGTTTTATTAGAGGTAAATGTAAGGTTTCGTTAAAATTTTTATTGATAGCAGTTAATCAAAAATTATTAAAATAGTAAAAGTTGTTTGATACTTTAGAAATATTTCTCACATATTTCAATGTAAAGTATGTTTAAAAAAGCAGAAGCAGCTGATATGGTAGCCTCATTTTTGAAAATATAAGCAGCTTGCACTAATGTTTACAATTTTCATTAACACAACACAGCAATATACGTTTCAGAAATTTCAAATGGACTTTCAAAGCTGAAATTTTTGCTACTTTATTCAGTATTTCGCTCTGTTTTAGAAAACATATTACTTTAAAATACAGGAATAAAATTGAAATTGAATGAGAATATTTTAATATCTAGCTAAGCAAACATCAAATCAACATTTTAAATCAGCAAATATCACATCTGTTTAAAGCAAAATAAAACGTGCATTAACTGTTACTAAAAAATTCAGCTATTTTATTCCATTCACAATATGCATGTCCATATGCGCATGAAAGCAACCATAACTTCCATTGACTTACTGTACTGAATAAATTATTATTTTAATTTACTTTTTCCAAATAAATAAATATACCCTACCTGCAGCTCAGCAAAATAAGATAAATATGGCTTTGAACACTTCAGCATGCTGTTGCCGCCAAGTAAATTACTTAATGCCATTTTATTAATTTAAACTACAAATAAATAATTTAAATAATACTTTTGCTTGTAACTTTTAGAAATTGAATTTTTAATAACTTTGCTTCACAGTCTTCACGTCTTGTCATAATTTCATCAATCAGATAATTATTTTAGTCATTAAATTTTTTTATCATTCATATTTTACAACTCTGATCTTAATTATGAAATGCATAATATTTTTTCAAATGACGATCTTTAAATATATTTAATATAAAATATTTTAACTTTCAATCGTCGTTAATTTGAAATGAAATTATTTTTTAACTTTAAGAAAAATCCGAATAAAGAATAATGTTGCAATTTTAATAAAATCTTCAAATAAATTTAATTGTGCAAGAAAGCATAATCTTAACAATGTAACAAATAGTAAATTTGCAAATTGTATTTACATCAAATATTGCATGGCAAACATTTTTGCCACTTGCATGCTGCTTCACATATGGCCAAAGATTTTACATTAAACTACAAAGCAACAAATTGAATTGTATACATTTAAACAAAACAAATTATTATAAGTAATTTTATTAAAATGTATTAACCTGCATGTAATCCTTGCTTTAGCATTTTGAAATCTTTTGTTTATATATTTTACAAAAGATTGGCGCTTTAATTTTAAAATTCAGCAAACACAAATAAACGCATTCATGTCATCAATGCCAAGTACAATTTTATTTTCAATGTATAACCTTTCTGGACAGCTTATGTTGAATATTCAGTAAATACTAGTTGCTAACTGAAACAAAACTGCACAGATAAAATTCAACTATATTCATTAAAGATAAAATTATTATTATTATTACCATTAAAATAATTATTACTTATTAGATATTATTTAATGTTAAATAATAATAATTACTATTGAAAAATGAACTAAATTTGATGGAAAATATAAGTAAAGAGAAAATTACCTTTTTGAATAGACGTTCCTAATATGAATAACAAAGAGTAATAGGATATGAACATCATATTTACATTAAACGTTTCAAAATGAAGTAGCAGTTCCAAAACCAGCAATAAGCATGAAGAATTGTGATCTCATTTACATAAGTTTGAATATAAAATTCAGGTCATCATTCACACAGCAGTGACCTAAATAGGATGCCAATGTCATTGTCATTGGCAGCTAACAAAATAATTCAGGGATGTTCTCCTAACGGCGCACTGCAAGAGTCCAAGCTCATCAATCAGCGTCAACTTGATGAATTAAGGTTAACAAAAATAACAACTTTAACTCGGCTTACCAATAGTGATGCCAACAGAGATCAATAACGCTGCATTGTGTGCGAAATTCAAAAATCAGAAAACACCATTTGCCTGTTTCACTTTGCTTATGAAAAGAAACAAAATTTTGAAAATTGAATTTTTAAATGCAAATCAATAAAGTTACAAGTGCACGACTTTGTATTTTTAACTTTTAATTTTTGACTATTTTCTAGAAAGAAAGTTCAGTTTAAGTATTGAAAACTCTTTCTGGTCAAGCTCCTGAACTAATTATCTTGAAATTAATTTCGTTGTGGAGTATACATTCAAAGTTTTACAAGGTTTTGCTCTATTTTTTTGTAGTTTACCTTTTAGTAATTTAAAGGCGTACGGATGTTTTTATTAACCAATGCACCAAAGGAGAGATTTTTCACAAAAGCACATCATGCAGACTGAAGAGAAATAATACTTCAGTCGCGCATACTGGATTTCAGTACTGCAGAACATGTCTACAACCTTTTGGCATGTCAAAGTAGAATATTTTTAATGTAACACAGAAGGCAAGTACAAACTGATGCAAACCTGAGCCAAAACAAAGGCGAAAGCTACCCTAAGAAGCAATTTAGCATCTGTTTGCGATGAAGAGGTTGTGAAATCACTTTCCGTGGAGTAAAATGCGCAACATCAAGAACGCAGGAAAACCAAAGCAAAAACTCTATTCCTATCTTTTTTCAGATTTGGCAATATCAGATGATTCTGCGACATTTCTCGACGATAAATAAATGTTCTGCATGTATGAGAATTTGAAATTATTAACTTGTATGCGCAGAGCATAGAGAAACATCAGTTTAAAAACAACAGTGAATTCATTTTAGCAATTATTCACGGTTCATGACTTTTTGAACCGTAAATTTTGGCGCTTGTTTATTGCAGGTCAAAAAGCAAACTCTTTTAAATGTATTGTTATATTTTTTATGCACTACACCTGAAGCCGGAATAAAAAAAATTACATGTAATTTTGAAATTATCCAAAAAATGCTTCTTTCAGTTTGCACAAGCCGTTGTGCATAATGTAGCTGCATAATGTCAAACTGAAAATTGTTTGCCAACGTAAAACGAGAATAGGTGCGATGTTGACATTCCTGACTGACTCCTGTTTTCTACGTGTTACAAAGTTAGGAATAATGTGGTAATTTCAATGATTAAAAAGACGGTTGTTTTGCATATGCATATATATTTCTAACAAAAATGAGGGCAGAATGAAAAAATTACCACATTATAGAAGATGCATAATATAAGCAAGAGCATTAACGGCCATTTAAAAGAGTTAAAAGCTTTGTAAAATAGTAGAAAACTGCAACGCTGTTCTCCTATAAGTTATTGCACCATTTAGTTAAATGAGTGGAGATGCCTAGAACTTCAAAAATTGAATATAGCTGCTGAACCCACGTTATATACTGCTGTGCGTGAACATATTTCATCTGAATTGCAGTGAAAGTGTATTGTAGAAGACTAAGCCATTATCAATACCAATCAATCAATTTTATCTAATAACAAATTTTTACATTCAGATAAGTGAAAACATGATAAATTGCCCAGCATGATAGCAGCTCAGCATATGAAAAACATGTTTTTAAAGTTGTATGAACTAAATAATTGAAAGTAGTAAAACTGCAGAATGACATTGTCATGTTTAGAATGAGTGTTAAAAAGAAAAAGTAAAAACTGGAATAGATATTCATCTTAAGCATTGCGTTGCAAATTGCAAATCAGCAATTGTACTTCAAAATGTTTATTGCACTTTACAAAAATCAAAAAATTAAATTTAATGTCAAAAAAGTATCTTTGCAAAAATTAAATGGAATATAATTAATAATTTTCACGGCTATATGTGGCGATAGTGACCACCTAGGGCAGGCAGTACACGTAACCTGTAGTTTGAAATTCATTGTCGATATTCATGCACATTTGACCAAACTGACATTAATAGATGAGCTCAAAATCAGAACCAGAGTGTGCTATTAGGAGAACATCCCATGATTTAGGTCTCATTCATTTGAACTGAAATTGAGAACATTAGTAAAGTCATGAAAGTTAAAAAATATTCTTAAATCTATCTGAAAATCAGTTTAGCATTTCTTCAATTAAAGTTGCAAATATTTTGCATTAATTTTATATTTATTCATTTTTATAAATACATAGAACTAACAAAACACCAATTACGTAATTATAAAACAGTTTTTGTAAATATTAAATAATAATGATAAGCAAGAACAATAAGTTTATCCGTAGACCTTGCAAATATGTAATAAATGATCATTTAACAGTGAATGCATTCTCATATTGATGAAATTGAAAATGCAGTTTTAAATTCAACAAGTAAAATTGTTTATACACAAATGTGCAGAATTATTTTAATTTAATTTAAAAACATTTTATTAAATAATTCAATTCAATTCATAGAACTTGAAGTGGGATGGCAAAACACCATCACTTGGTCACTAGTTCGAATTCTCAACGTGACCTGCAATCATCATTAGTTAGTCAGTATGTTTGAAAACCAGCGGTCACGCCTACCTGACCGAAAGCACATTGACTACTCATTTATAGGTAAGCAATTTATTTAACACCTCAGATAGTGCGGAATAAAATTATAAGCGTTTATTAAAAGCAAAAAACTGTAAACATTCCAAACTAAAGGACACATTTTTATTGATATCAGTAATATAAGAAATGGAAGTAATTGTAAAAAATAAAATTCTTTTTTAATTTACTATAGCAGAATATTAGTTTCAATATCAATATGCCACAACAATGGAGACTAAATCCATGAATACATAAATATTTTAGCATTCACTGAAGCATTTAGCACGAATATAGATAAAAATCATCTATATTCATGCTGAATATTCAAATATCCATACCTCATACTTTCGATACGTGTAATACATAAAACATTTGAAAAGCATCATTAAATAAATTCTGATGAATAAGAGTACAAAAATGTTGAGAAATAAAATAACTGAAATTTTTTAAATAAAAACAAACTGAAAATTTGAATCACAGAGGAAATTAAAATTCACACAGTTGTAACGTTAAGCTCGAGAAACTTAAGAAAGTTTACATGTGTTCAACAAAAACAAACAGTTTTATAGGCACAGAAACTGGCAACTAATTTAGCTAACAAATTCAGCCATGAGCTTGCTAAAAATATGTATTTATTTATGTATTTATAAAAACCACAACACAACAAATACGCACAATAATAATAAATATAACATAACTTATATGAAACAACCGCTTTTGCATATTATGCAGATCTGATTTTCCTGTGATATAGCTGTTTTTATTTTAAACATTTATTCACAAGATAAAGCATATACTTTCTTTTACTTTTTCAGCTTATGAAAACAAAGTAGAAAGAATTACTATCAAGACTAACACGGGAAAGAATAATGTTACCAATAAGATAAGACCAAGGCATAAGAAAATTTTTCTCAAAGCTTTTAGAAAAAATGATGAAGCGCCTCGTTCTAATCGTGATACATTATTTTTTTCATTTTTTAAAGTTTTTATAAGATGTCGAAGTGAGTTATCAACTGGCCTCCATCCCAGTGAAAGGCTGTTGCTTTTGGAATCAAAGTTCAAAGCTCCTACATGAGATTTCTTTTTATCGAACACAGTTATGATCACTGTTTCAAGCCATGCTGTATCAGTATCTGCTGGGTCAAAAGGGGAAGTCAAAGGAATCTGAAATTATTCTTATTAAAATTACTTACATCATCACTGAAAGACTTACAATGCGGGCATCTTTTTTTAAAGCTTTCATCTTTTTAAGTGCACTTTTTGCATCCATTCCCGCAGAAATAAACATATCTGTTAACAGCTTTTCTAGTTTTTCACCAAATGGCTGCTTTTTGTATTCATTAACATAAAACTACAAAAGATACAACAAATTGATGTAAATGTTTAAGAGCATACTTTATGCATACTTGCGGAGGGCGAAACTGATTACTTCCATCAATAATTGACAGTAGTTCTTCTTGTTTTCCAGATCGTCTACAATTATAAATTGTTTTTAAATTGAAAAAAAGTAATTTTGTAAAGAAAAAATTAATATAAAATTTATAATAAACAATACGATTAAATGTAGAGCAATATAATCATGAAAACTTGGCATATAATTATTACATAACTGTTAATTTCAAAACTTCCATATTGAACGTTGTTTAATAAACATTGTTTAATAATTTTCTTTGTAATCCATTTCATGAAATTGAAAGCATTGTAAAAGTATATTATTTTGAGCAACAGTAAAAATTATTTTTATAAATGTGCAATGCAAATTCAAAAGTAAATGTAATATATTTTACCTCTAGTATTTTAATAATATTTTTACTTCAAAGGGATTTTACTCTATTAGTTTTTTGAATATTTTCAACGGAACGTGTAGCTAGAATATTGAAGATAATTGTAGAACAGCTTACCGTCCAATAAGAACCATTATTTTAATATTTTTTCCCAATTTTGGTAAAATCCCAAGACCCACCGAGCCTGTGCGACCGTATGGATGTCGCGGAAGTTTTCCAAGAAATTTACTAAACTTAAATAATTACTTCAATAACAAAACTTCTACTTATGTGTTAAATGTTACGACGGCATAGATGAAGCTACGGGTTCGTAAACTACCAGTTCTTTTTTCCAACTTCTATTTTTGCCAGGTATGTGCAGCGTAAAGTTCTACATAATAAGTTGATTATTTTATGCAAAACAGAATTAACAGTACCATTGTTCCATGATAACGATTCATTTCACACAGTGTTGTCTTTTTTGGAATCTCTATCTAAAATTTTTTGTTTATAATGTAATTTCATGAGCAATTTTTATTTTTTAATTCTTTAGGATGATTATAAAAACTAAGTACTCAATTATGAGTTAATTTTAATCATCTTAATTTGCAAAATGATAAGTATACAGAGGTAATTATTGATTATTGCTCTGCTAAATGACATACGCATGCTTCATTGTTCAACTGATAAAATATATGTCAGACTTAATGTTAAAAAAGTATTAATTAAAATTAATTAATAAAAATTAATATAAAGTTTAGAAAGCTGTGCTTAAAATCTGCAGCCCACAAAAAAGCAATAAACTATGTATTGATAGACTAACAGTATCGTAAAAATGATATGTTCACATTGCAAAATATGAACATAATGAATCTGATGGATAATTTTACAGAAAACTTGAATATTAGCAAAGCTTATTGTAATAGAGTGAAGTTACGAAGCTAAAAAGTAAGTAATGCTGAGATGAAAAGAATTCTTTGTTGCACAGGTCGGTGAGTGCTATTTTCTGCCCTATATGACTTCATGTGTCTGCGTGTGATTTCAATTTTGTGATTTCCCGCAGAATATAAAATCTGATATTGTTACACAAATATTAAAGTGACAACACTTTAAATAATAATAGCTATTTCACTAGCAGATGCAGAAGTACAATATGAAAGTGATATTAAACATATTTAGATAAGTTTTTACGATAAGAAAGCTCTGACAGATTTTCAGCGACCAGCATTTATCAGTAACAGATTCAACAACCTGGTAAATAGCAGGAATTAATTCTAACGGCTTTCTAACGGAGTTTTAATTGATAAAATAAAGTTCACAAGCTTAATAAATGTTTAACAAAATCAAAGAGTCGTGATACTTCGAAAAGTTAATTTAGAAAAATTTTGTAGATATTAAAATAAAAACATATTTACCTTTAATTTATAATCACATACCGCACCTAAAACATCCTTCAATCTTCCATTGTGAAATCTGCTGATTGTTAGACAGTTTAAAAAGTTTTTAGATTTTACATCACAAGAAGTTTCGATTTTGCTTTGTGCTATCTAAAGAGACAAATTAAAGAAATAAATTAAAATTTAAAGAAAAATTAAAGTAAACTTTCCAAAATGATAAAAGAGTATCATCTAAATTTTATTAAATTAAATGGAACTTAGTATCTTTTACTGAATATTTTTAAATATTTTTCTTTATTGAAAATTATATTTATTTTAAGAGTCATAAAAAGTAAAGTGAATATGTATGTTTACTTACTTATTTTTTTTATTAACTTAAGCTTATTCATGCGTATAAACAGCAATTTAAACTTCAGTATGATCATCTACTTAGAAATATTAACACGTTGTAATGAAATTAACACTACGTAAGATTGTTACACCACGCAACAAATACTTTTCAAAATTGTTCTTTGAATGATATTTTAAATCTAAATTTAACATAATAATAATTAACATCATTATTATATCTTACCTGACTTAATTTGCAATTCGTTTTTCCTAGTTTCATTAAAAAAATAAATACATCATTTCCACATTTTTCAGCATTAGTTACTTTGCTCAGTTTAAAATATTTTTCATTTGCTTTTTTTCTTGAAATTTTTTCATTTAAAACTTTGTTCAGTTGCTCAGCTAATGTCAAGGCTTCTTTATTAGGCAGTTTCTGTGATTCTATTGGCTGGAGCGCCTCCATATCAATACCACCAATACCAGCTAATGTATGTGCAGTTTTCATTTTTTCTATTGAGCATACGTCATCCTCTTTGTCATCCCTGTCAGAAAGTACGTTGTCTTTTGTCAACTCTGTCATAATGTCCTGCACATCTGTGTTTGTAGAAGGCAAACTATTACTCTAAACTGATATAAGGATTAAAAAAAATTAAAAGTATTGCAGAAATTATTATATTTATCTTATTTTTATCAAGAATTCTATTTGTTTTTTGTTTTAATTTGATTCACATTCATCCTGTTGGACTATTTTTATCTGTCTGCCTGTTGGAAGCATGCACTAAGAGTAATGTTTCTACTTTGTTTCAATAATGTTGACAGAAGCTTCAAGTATATTGATAAAAGACTACTGGCTCTTGAATAATTCCGTTTATAATAGGATATAGATATAAATAATGCGATATAGAAGCGTTATGGCATTTGATGGGTGCTGAAAGTTTGTCCAAATATGAATAAATATTATAATATTAATTTCATATTGTCAAATAGCTTTTTTAAAACAAATTAATTTATCATCATCACTCAATAATTAATGAAAAACTTTGAAAATGACCTGCGAAAATGACCGGCTAAAACTTTATCAGTCCTTGTCTGAAAATCACATGTTACATCAGATATGACTCAAAATGAGCAACACCTGTACATTTTAATTCATATAAAATTACAATTAAGATAACTGACAAATAGCCAGAAAACAAGAATAAAAACTTTTAAAATCAAAAGATGTAAAAGTTAAAAAACGTAATTCAGAATTTTCAAACTTATTCAATGAAGACATAAATTAAATTCGAGGAACATGGTTAGCTGAAGCCAAATACTGAATTGGTAGATAATACAACAAACAATAGCAGTCACATTTAAATGTTCTTAAGAACAGAGCAGACATAGAAGTTTGGCGAGTAGAAAAAGAATGAAGCAGCATTAGCAGCATTCCTTTAGGCGTATGATTACAGGACAATACAAAATCAGAAAAAAATGATATATTATCTGAATTCCTAATAAAATGAACAGGATTATTCATAGTAAAAGGAAAAAATATTAGGAAAATAATAAGTGAAAGAAAACTTGGAATGCTAAGAATAGAATTTATCCACTGCGAATGCTACAGGTGGCGATCGTTTGCAATTGTTGTTAGTTGGAAAATCAAAACATCACGAGCCATGATTGGAGTGCACAAGTTGCCTGTAGTTTATGATTATCAGCCAAAAGCCTGGATGACAGGAGATATTTTTTTCTGCTAGTATGATGAAATATTTTTTCCTTACGTTAAAAAATACCAGCAGAAGACAAAAAAATCAGGAAAGATGCTACTCATAATTGACAATGCACCTTGTCATCCCAGTTGCAAATTGCTAGACCGTGAAAACGGCCTGTTCAGGGTTGTGTTTTTGCCATCTAATCCATCGTTGCTTATTCAGCCAATAGATCAAACTATTATTCAAACGGAATCAACGGAAATATTATTTAAAGTTTAAAAAAACGGTATAAGAAAGAAATCTTGCAAGCAATTGTCCTTTCAGATGCTGATGGAGACGATTTGGTGTCGCAACTTAGGAGCATAAATTTGAAAGATTGCTGCTATATGATTGCGCAAGCGTGGGACTCGATGTCAGGATCTACTTTGCGCGTCAAGGAATAAACTTCTTGGTTACCATGAAGACTGTGTAAACCAATCAACAGGCTGTGATGATTACTGTACAGCTGTAATAGAAATGTTCAAGAAATTTAAGTTATCGCGGGCCGAAGTTGAACAGTGGCTAGCTGATAATGATACCCCATTATTTGAAATATTAACTGACGATGAAATACTTAGGGCAATGAAAAAGATGAAAATAACGATGTCGATGTGTCTGATAAGCCAAATGAAGGGCCGAGCCATTCAGAAGCCTATTCCTGCCTTACAGTCGGCTTGAAGTGGATGGAGAAGCAGAAAGAAATCAGCGTTACTCAGCTGATGTTAATGAGATAGATTGGTGATGTCGCTGCAAAGAATAAGCTTTCTTCGTTCAAATAGAAACTTATTACTGATTATATAGAATATGACTTAAACTAAACCTAGTGCTTTTTGAATGTACCGCTGAAAAATACAATCGACCGTGTTAATAAACGCTCATGCAATTTAAGCGAGTAAAGGGCAAATAACGTCGTATAATAGACAGAATGTCTACTATTCAGTGTCTGATTGAGGATAGCAGCTATAAACGCTTCAATTATGTGCATGCATTTTAAAAATTAAAAATGCTTGATTATCTGAAAATTCGACTATCCCAAGGACCCTCAGAAATTGTGTGTTCAGATAATCAGAGTTTCACTGTATAATTAATGTTTAAAATCACTTTTATGTGGATTGTAAAATGTAAAATGTCAAATTCTTACCTTGCCTTCAACAATACATCCAGTGATCTATAACATTTCAAAATTATTGAAGTAGATGTACTTAATTTTTTAATTATTTGCGTAATTGTGCATTTTAATTTTATCATGAATTTGATTTTAAATGTAAATTTATGATAAACCTATTTAGTAAGTATTTGTAAGCACTGTAATTAGTAAGTACTTGCTTAGTTAGTAAACTGTTTTTTATTTTGTCAAATACAGATGAATTATACATGACAAATTAATACGTTAATATTTTCCTTTTCATTTCCACTTTTTATGAAATTATAAACTTAAATAAATATATATATTCTACAAAAATGTAATGTTGAATTTATATTAAAATTTCATTAATGTTTCATTTTGAAACACTGAAAACATTCGCTATAAGTTATTTATATTCTAAGTAATTAAACATATATGTATATGCTATACGGTGATGAATTTATTATAAGTTGATATAAAAGTTAATATAAATAACATAACTTTCATAACTCATGTTGCCTACCATTATTATGAGCAAAGTGAAGCTCATTATTTTCTCACATTCACGTCTTTGCATATTTTAAAATAATTGTGCAGCACTAAATAATTACAGATAAAAAGACCTTTTTATATGACTTTTTATTGTTTATTTTCTATACGTATCATCATGAAAACACAGTGATGCATTTCTCTATTAAGGCAACAGATGATGTAGAAAGCAGATTTATAGGTGGTAATAAACAAATGCAAGCAGCTGAAATATTATGTTATTATTGCGAATCAGATGTTTATGTTACTGATAAAATATTTTAATGTAATTTATAAATAATAAACTAAACATTACTATGAAAATGTGTGAGCTTCTTTGATATGTTTGTAGCACTGTTTTCAAAGCTTCAAGCAGGAAGCAATGAAATTCCTGCATACTGCAAAATATTTATTTAATAATTATCATTTACTTTAATGATTACATTTCATGCCTTTCTATTTTACGCTATAACAAAGGAAAGAAAACAAATTATTTGCATTATAAAACAGTGAATGAACTTTAGTATAAGAAATTTTCAGAACAGTGATATATCAACAGAAAAGTGTAAAAGAATAAGTTGCTTGTTATTAAAAAATGCATCATCAAATTATTGCTTTCTGATCCAAAGTTCAGTCAAACGACTACATCAGATCAAAATATTTGCAAATGCCTATGTTCCTGTAATCCATAAATCATATGATAATAGTATAAAATAATTGTGTATGCTGTGCTTCAATGTAGGTTTATATCATTATGACTGATATGATTTTTCATACTTGTTGAGATCTTTTTCTGTAAACCGCATAATTAATGCAAAATCATTTCTGAATTAAAAAATAATAAAATTCGATTATCAAAAGATGCTTAACATTAACGACACGTTGTTGCATAATTTTATTTATTTTCTCATGCTATGCTTCTCTTCATTGTTTCTAAGATAATTTATTATAAATAAAGTAAAGTCAGATTTACTGACATCTTAAAGCGTTAATTTTCAATGGCTTGGATTTTCCAAGCTAATAATCTTTACAGCACTTCATTTATTGTTTATTACATAATTGGAAATATATTTATTTGCTAATTTTATCATTGCTCACTTATTTTACCATCCTAAACAATTTTCTAACATGCAGTTTGTTACAATTTTGTCATAAATGCAATGATAACAAATTTTCTGAAATAACAATTTAAAATATTTCATTATTTGATTTCATCATTTTAACCTAACAAAATGTTTCTTTTCATGCAAGCATTACTCTGACACTGCTGTCTTAGCAAAATATTGTGCTGACCATTCTGAAGCCATATTTTTGGTCGAATTTCTGCATTTGTCAACGCTGCGCTTTAGCGCTTTATCATAACGCTCACATAGGCACAAATCTTTTATAAATATTTGAGACTATATTAGCAACAATGAAATACATAGAAATTAACATAAAAATTATAAAAATATGCAAAATGCATAAGCAACAAACAACGTTGACGTTTAGATTATTAGGTTTGAATGGATTGCATTCTGATAATGTCGAATTTTTCTTCTATTACCTGCTCGTGCAATTTAGTAACTTTTTTAAATTAGTTGTTGTAGTAATATAATATAATTTTACTTTTTAGCTTTCGCTTTACTAATATTTTCACTGACTCATTTATAACAACCTCTCTGTAAGGTTTGACATTTAAAATTAATATATTACATATTTTAACTTAAGTAAGTAGTTATGAAATTTGCCTTTGATTTCAATATTTGAAATGCACAGACAAGCAGCAAAAAAACATTTTGCTAATTTTACATATGGATTTGTCTCCATTCTTTTAGTAAAAAATACATAAATTTAAAGAAGCAAAACTTGAAAAAAAATTTACTTGGTTCAGTTGACTGAAATTTACTTAGCTTACATTAAACAACTGTTTAAATAGCGACACTTTTAGACACCAAAATGATTTCCTTTTTAATCACAAAAAAGCATTTTAACAAAGATAAGTTGTACTTTGGAGCTTCTTTATCTATAAGCAGCAACTTTAGGAACTAAGTAATTGCAACCACTGATAAAAGATA
>JYDO01000067.1:174001-211611 GCA_001447755.1 Trichinella papuae
CCCTCCATGATTCATGATATGATTAGCTGATAATTTCTAATATTTCATTAACTAATATTTTGTAATTGCTGCAATATTAAAACTTTCACTGGATAAAATATTTCTATTACGATTTCCATAACTTTAAGTGTAATTTTTAATAATTCTAAATTTTTATTAAAATTATATATTCACTTTATCAAGTTTTATCACTCATTAAACTATTGCTCTAAATTCCCCTTATTTATATCTGATGCTTTACATTTTCAACTTTTTAATAAGTAGTTTTTTATAAACAATTCTTTTTATTAAAGTATATTTTATTGAGGCAAAGAATTTTCCATCACTCAACAACAATGAACAGTAATCAATCATACAGCAAGTAATATTATCAAGGATACAAATATTCAATAGAACAACTGTTACGTGGTTGCTTGCTCATACAGTCTTCGTGTCTCAGACTGTTTATTCTTACATCTAACAGCGCAATCTCTAGGCATATTCGCTTCAGAATAACACACGGAGAAAGTTTATTCAAGTTAACAAATAATGCGGAATATGAACAGTATCTCTTATAGTCGCCGACTTTCAGAAAAACTGCTGTTACGGGTTGCTAGGCTTCTTTTATGCTTTGTCGCTAACCCAGTCGCACAGATTCTGATTGTTACTGCTTTATGCTCAGCAGTATCTAATTTATGGAGCTAGAAAATAACACAGCATGTTTATGATCGTCTGCCCTGTAAGCCCGGGTGTGCGTGCCGCCGCTGTGTGGTCCTCGTACAAGGGATCGAGGGTCGCCGTTGTCATATTACCAGAGCACGCTGGCATGGGTAAATAGAGTTGCTTTAAATTCCTGAAAAGTAAAACTGGGCCAGCTGATTACATTTGCCCACGCAGTGACACCCAACCATCATCATGCATGGTCATCAGGTGCAGTGTATCCTTTATAGCACAGCAGGCGGTGAGATATAATACTACTAATAATGCTGCACAATAACAAGGATAACAATAAAACACGACAAAAAGCCGTATCAAACAGAAAAAAAGAGAACAGACAGTCAAAAACTACAATATATAATACAAAACAACTTGAAAGACGGCTTAAATAAGCGGCTCAGGCGTTAAGTATGATACAGCAATAAAGAACTGCCATTACATTCATCCATATATTGTTCAACCCGTCGCTGCTTCTCAGCATACACATAGTGGATACAAAAATCAATTATCAAATACATTTGAACATTAAAATATAAGTTTTAACAAAATAAATAACCACATAACAATCTTAGATCAACGAGACAAATATCATCAATAAGAATCAATAGATACAATGGTTAGATTATTCATTATATTCGTTATGGTTTTGTGTGTAAACCAAAGGAAGCAACAAAAAATTGCACATATCAGCAAAGTTTTGTAATTTTAAAGTAAATCCATAATATAAGTTACTGCAGAGTTGATAAAAAGATTAAAAACAAGTTCACAATTATGCAACATTAATGGTATAGTATAAACTTTGCCCATGAACTATTTTTATTCTTACTACATGCATTATCTATATATTTTATTCTACAATGAAAAATATTTCGGATAATCTATCACTTTTAATTTGTTTTGCCTCAACAAACACATATTTACTCATATATTTACTTCTATAATTAGTGTAGCAGGTTTAATATTTCATTATTAAGTTATTTTTCTTATATATGCATTTTAAACTAAAATTTATTCAAAACAATAAGTTAATGTAAAATACGTTTATCAGAAACATTGAAAAATGATTATATTTCTTCAACCAAAAGAAATCGATTTGATTCTGGAAATGGAATAACGTTAAAAGTTAGCTTATGTAATGGTACATCACGTCTCCATTTGTAGGTATTTTCTATACCAAAGTACTGGAAGTCAGCTTCGACATTTTCCGTTGATATCAAAACAGTTCCATCGCACATAGCACGCAGAACTTTGTCATGCATCTCTTGCTTGTAGGATACCTTAACATGAAATAATTCAACTTTGATTAATAACTTTCATTTGCTTACATTCATGCCCGGAAAATAATCCATGTTAAACATACGAACCAAGACATCACCTTTCCGAGCTATCATTCCATCAGTTAGGTAGATACCACGAAAGAAACGCTTCTTATACAAAAAACGAACACTAATGTGATATTCTTAAATTTAATATTGTATAGTACTTAAAACAACAAACAATAAGATAGCATACTTCCACTCAAAAATCGTAGTATCGACGATGTGAACAACATTTTCAAATTAAACACTTAAAACAGCAAACAAAAGAATTGGGAAATAATTATAATAATCACTAAAATTATAAAAATAAGATTAAATAATTTTCATACCGATGAAGTATTCTAATGTTACGTTACGCACGCTAACATATTATAAGACTATTAAAAAAACAACTGTAAAATGTATCTGTAATCTGTAAGGTGATACGCATGTAAATTAAGCAAAATGCAAAAAATTCCAACCAATCCTAAAAGTTTCAAAAAAAATCCCATAAAACATTTATTAACACGAAAATACAGTAAACGAAAATAAAGAAGAAAAATAAATTTACACCGACTACAATTATTTTTTAAAGTTAATTTATAATTAAAAAAAACAATAGCTTGCATAATTAGATATGATAATATTGAAACCTGTAGATATAAATAAAGCCTATTTAGTTTGCTAAATGGAAAATTGCTAAACACTCCATTTATTTAAAAAATTTTTTCGTAATTCATATCAATACAGAAAAGTAGAAACTTTAATTCTTAAGCAATAAGCAGTATAAAGATGTGAAGAAAAGCATATTTAAAAAAGAGAATCACAATGAAAACGGATTATAGTAAGAATATATTGGTTAATTTGTTGCAGTGTTCCAGAATATAATCTATAATTCTGATAATTTGGAAATAATATCCTATAATTTCAAGCAGTTCTATATAAAATTAAAAGATTATTGCAAGCATTTGGTAAGTTGAATAATAAATTAAAGAAATTAATTTTATTTCCTTGTAAACGTATTTCAGACAGTTTTCAACTAATTTAAACGATTTGTTTGAGATGGTAACGATTTCAGAGCTGAAAATGTATTTTTCTCAAATCATATTTATTACAAGCAGTTTGACTATTGTCTTGTTTTCTGTTTACGAAAGAAAGCAATATGCTCGTCCAATAGCGCCAGAAAATGTTGAAAAATATATTTCTTTTAAAGGACTTAAAGAGTCCAAATGAAGTTATTTAACGAAAATGGTTTTATTCCATCGATCCACAAACATTTTTTAAATAAATAATAATCTGTACATTTTGAAATTGGCGTTCAATATGCTGAGTTATTTGTAACTTTGCTGTTTAGATTGGCTATATATGTACTTATCAAAAAAATGAAATTCATAATGTAGCATAAAAAGAATTTACAAATATTATTATATTATTATTTTCACTTTACAATTGATTATCATTACAGTTTGTTTAAACTAAATTCCTTTGTATATTTGACATTAAAAGGTTATAAAAATCAGTACAAACGTATTTATGTATTTGAAATAATTTTAAAGCAAAATATTTATGAGACAACGCGAATAGACAAAGGCTATCCGCTGAGGGAATTCACGGGCCAAATGGGCAATTTGATTGGTCAATTCAGATTTCAGGCTCCGCCTTGAGATCACGAAGTTATTTTGTCATTCTTTTGTCTGTTGTTTGTCCGTGCGGCGTTCAACGGTTTTCTCTCTTATATTGCCGATGCAGATCATCATTAGTTATATATTTCACGCTTTTTCATCATTTTTAAACATAATATTACGCGATTATAATTATCATAAAATATTAAATGAATAATCGTATGATATGATATAATAGATGTTTGTTCTATGCGTAAGTATTTTTTGTTGTTATGCTTTTTAATATTTTATGAATTTATTGTTGCATGATTGAATAATGTTGATGTATTTATTCTATTCTAGTTTGTGATGCAGTGTTTTAATGACAGTTCAATAGATGAAAGTTGTTTTTTTATTTGGAACCATTGAAATGTCACTCTGCTTGTTGTAAATAATACTTGAAAAATTAAAGAAATGTTAAATTTGATTGTAGAAATTTTTTGAAATATGATGCAGTTTGCAGATTATATTTAGATTTAAGATTGATGATATATGTGGAGCAAGGTTCACGCCATTAACCGCAGTTAACGTCAGTGAAAGTTTGTGCATGATTATTAGTGTAATCTCGTTTTCTGTTTTTTAAAAACTGGACTTTTAAATAAAGTAACCTGGAATAGTAATAATAAAGTAACTTTTTATAGAAGTATTAAATTAGTATTATTTTTATAGAAATTATTAAATAAGAACAGTGTTACATATCCATCTACTCTTACAAATTTTACAATTAGATTTTCTTCATCAGTATTTCGTCACAGTTACTTTTGTTTCGTCCGCTATTCTTGTTTAGTTATATTCCACTCAGTAGTTTGTATGAAAGTGAAAAATATCAGAAACTGATTTATCCGTAGTCAGCGATCTTTCACTGATGGTTGATTTGTGTTTAATTTATATGTAATAAACTTTGCTGTTCGGTCAAGCGTAGGTGAGATTGTTTGTTTTTTTACTTTTTAGAGTTAGTGTACTGTAAAATTTCTGGGCACTCAAGTGTAATTTACATTTCAGGTTTAAGCTATTGAGCGTTTTGTTGATGTTTTCTGATTATTATTTAGTGTAATCAGTTGTGTCTGTAATGAAAAAACAGTAAGATGTTTGAATATTTAAGAATAGTTGCTTTCCGCGTTTGAGCATTTCATGTCGCACACGTTGGTTGTAAATGAAATTAATATTCATTTGTGATAAGCAAAAGGAATGAATTTTAAGCATTAAGTTAGAAAAAATTTTTGATTTGTAGCATTTGGTTTGCACGGCTAAAATGTTTATTTTTGAATGGTATTAAATAAGAAAATAATGGTTCATAGCTAGCGAAGAATGTGAGAAAAGTGATACGCCGTAGTTCCACAGTTTTGGCTACAAGTACTGTTGAGAAATCTTTTCTCTATACCGACTCATCACTACCTAAAACTCCCCATGATCAAAATATTGTTCCTTACACAAAAACAACGGTGAAGCAACAGCAGCTGCCTCCCTTGTTTATCTCGACGGTGAACAATGGAATCGCAATTAAACGATCGAATGGTCAGCGTCATGCCATATACCTGCCACAACTCTGGTGGTCAGCTGTTGAAAAAGCGTCAAAATGAAATGTTTCTGACAGCGCGGCTGTTCAGACCATGCGAAGCTGCACAGTGCAAGCGATTGCGCAACCAACCCGGTTACCTAATCGTTTCTCGGAGATTTAGGCCACCAGACGCGGAGTTAGATCAATATAAACATAAATAAGAGTGAGGAGGGAGGAGGGAAGATCACACCAAATAATCATACCACGAACAACACTCGGAATCACACCGTCTATTTGATCGCTTGAACCGTCTTTTTCCTTTCTATCTCACTGCTTTATCCCTTGCTTGAATCAAATTAATCTTAGCATATACTTTGTTGTCGATTATTTATAAATAAATTCTACAGTCTACTACAAAAAAGATTTTCAAGTTTGAACGAAAAATTCCCCAACAGGTACGATCTTGTGTGTTCCATAAATAAATAGATCTTAACACATTATTTAAATTACTTGTCCAGTTGTCCTCTCGTTGTCATAGTTATTGACAATGTTTTGTAATTTTCCTTGGTATGTATTGTAGCATATGGAACACAGAGATAAATAAGAATTGAACTTGAGCATCTCACTGCGATGTACTGTAAGTTAGGTTGTGTGTGTGTGTGTGTGTATGTATATCAGTAATCTCTGTGTATATTAGCCATTGAGCTTGTCGGTGTTTGTTGGATTTGCTTAGTAACGATGTTACATATTTCTCATACGAGAAGTATTCAGTAACCGTCGTTATGAAAGCGAATTGTTCATAAGTTGTGGTAAGTCTTCCGAACACGTGAAAGAGATACAAAGCATTCTTTATAGAGAGATTTTCCTGCGAATCACTGGATTTGGACTCTCAAACTTGGAAAAAATGTATATATATATATATATATATGAACAGTTTATCCAAACCTGACCGAAGCTACTACACTTTACTGGTAAACACAGACAGCACACACGAACAACCGAACCCAAAAAAACTAACGAAGCAACCGTAATCCATCTGCTGTAGATATGCACAGGTTTTGTTCTAAGAATACACTGGGTTTCATGCAACGAAATTGGCCAGTTCTGGATGCGACACTTCTCCCGCTGCCGGTGGAACAACTGGCATCTTCATGCGCTCCAGGGCTGGTCCCTCCGTGATTGAAATAGGACCGTATTACCACTTTTTATATCCATCCGGCTTTGAACTCCACGATTCCGATCTGCTGACAACGACAATAGGTAAAACTGGTACCACTTTTTTGAAAACCTCTGCGCCGCTTGACGTACTTGGCGCAAGACCCTTAAAGTTGATGCTTTTGATGGGAAACCTTGAGTTTCTTTGTTGCCCGGTGATACAATTTTCATGGGACACACAGAATGTCCGTTTTTATTTATGGCGATTGGTCGGCAGTTGAGGATTTCTTCTACACGAACAATTAACCCTTGAGACCACTTGAAAACTTTCTTTTTCTGTTTTGGCAGAATTCCAAAATCATGACAGCTGTTGTTTGGTCATATAATATTTTTGTCAGTTGGCGCGGTCATATCTGCCATTGCTGTTGAGCAGCTGCCTTTCATATATCTTTCTCATTTATTCAATTTTCTCTCAAACTGTCCAGTCGCTATCGCTTATTTCTTGGCTACGTGTTTTCTGCTTGATTGTGAACGGCAATGATTGGTTTCTTTTGTGAACTTCTTTATGCAAATTTTTCTCTATTTCATCACAAATTTCATCGCAAAATTTTAGAAATGTCACTCACAGGATCTTAGACATCCTGAATGATTCTCTTGAGGAAAGTGATATAGGCAGTGCCAGCGATTCTGACTATGTTGAGAAGAGTGACCATGATACATCCTCAGACTTTACCGACACATTTTTGTCAGAAAGTGAGACTGAATAGGTTATTTATGAGCGCTCTGTTTCATAGATAGGTAGCGATCATGTCTGCTCATGGAGTAAGCAAGAAGCATCCAGAAATGTGCGAACAAGAGCCCATAGCATATATTCCGGAAGGCAAGACCCAAGAAGTGTAGCCAGACGTGCCAAAACGCCCTGTGAGATATGGTGGTTATTCATGACCAAAGTTATTATTGATGTCATCACCCTGAATACGAACATTTATGTTAACAAAGTCCGGGCTAAGTACGTGAAAGAGAGAAGCGTTAAAGATACGGATGAGGATGAAATAAAGGCGTTGCTTGGTTTACTTCTGCTAGCGGGTCTTTCACAGCAATCGGCTGAACCTGTGTTATTTGTATAATACTGATGGAAATGGACTGACGATGCCAAGAGGATCAAAAACTTATGTGAGGATTGGCAAGACTTTGGCTAGGATCTTGGCTTCTTCTCATTGGCGACGACTCGCAAACGTCAGACTGTCTTGTTCGCAGTCCCATGCGACGCCCAAAGCCTTTACCTTTGGTAACTGGCTGTTGTTCATTCCAGAAAGCTCTTTCTTTTGTTGACTATGTTTCAGCAACTTTTCTGGAATTCGAAACCCACTTGCTGAGCTCGAAGCAAGCTTCTCTAAGGCCGTCTTTAGCTCTTGCGAACGCTGAATTACCACATCTTAATTGTCGTCGCTCCAATATAAAGCGTCCATGTAAAATGCCTCTTTGACGATTTGAGCAATGACTGCGTCTTTCCTTTTCACGGCTTCTCTTAAGGTGAAATTCACCACAGCTGGGGAACATGTAGCACCGAAGACGTGTCTCTGATTCATATATACGTCAGGTTCTCTGTCTACACAACTGGTCCATAGAAATGCCAACATATCAGAATCTGGACATCAGGGGTTATTTTCAGGCTATGATGGATGTCAGCTATCAGATTGTTTTGCAGATGACTAACTTGGAAGGCAAGCGATTATATAAGGACGACTGGAAACAAATTGATGAGACAGAATTCCATGCTTATATTGGCCTACTCATTTTGGCTGGTGTATATAATTCTCATGGAGAAGCAACAAACAGTTTCTGGAATGCGAGAATGGAAGATCTATCTTTCTCAGCGTTATGTCGTTGGATAATTTTCAACCTATTTCCAGAATAATACGGTTTGATGACCGTGAGACAAGGTCACATCGCCGCGAGTAGGACCCATTAGCAGCAATACGAGATATCTGGGATGATTGGGTTGCACGTTTACCAATGATGTGCAATCCTGGAGCTTACGTGACGGCGGATGAGCGGCTCATTTCATTCAAGGGACGTTGCCCATTCCGGCAGTACATGCTGAAAAAGCCAGCAAAGTATGGCATCAAAGTTTGGACCCTTTGTAACGCCAAGACTAGCTATGCGTGGAGCATGCAGATTTACAAAGGGAACGTTCATCAGGTATTCGTGAGAAGAATCAAGTTATGCGTGCAGTGCTACATCTTACAGCCGGACTGAAAGGGAACAACGTTACTTGTGATAATTTTTTCACTTCTCACGAATTAGCAATGCAGCTTCTCAAGAAGAAGCTCACCATACTCGGCACCATAAAGAAGAACAAGCCTGAACTACCACAAGAATTATTGGAATTAAGAGGGCGAGCTGTGCACTCGTCGAAGTTTGTGTTCACAGAGCAGTGCACAGTAGTTTCCAACATTTCTAAAAAGCATAGGATGGTGCTTGTTTGTAGTACACTGCAGAAGGACGCGTCCTTAAGTACTGGCGAAGGCTGTAAGCCAGAAATGATCCTCGATTATAACGCATCAAAAGGTGGTGTGGACAACATGGATAAAATGTTTGCATCATACACCAGCCAACGTATGACTGCTAAGTGGCCTCTGGTCGTTTTCTACAACATCATAGACGTATCCGCTAATAATGGCTACCTATTGTGGACACACTGCAACCTTGAGTGGAATGCCAGCAAAATGTACCGGCGTTGCCTGTACCTCGAAGAACTAGGAAAAGCGTTGGTAACGCCACAAATTCTTCGTGGGAAGTGGCTTCCACGAGCTTTGATGTCAGCTCATCTTGTACAGAAGGTTCAAAGCGAAGAACAAGGAACGTCACAAAGCACAGTGCAAGCAGCATCAAACAAAAAGCGTTCCAGATGTCAACTCTGCGACGTTGCAGACAACAAAACGTCAACCCGCTGTGTGAAATGCAACAAATATATATATGTAAAGCCCATACTTGTATCTATTGCTTGCTTTGCGCAAACAAATAACTCATATATACATCAGTTTGAAAATAAAAATCAACGCCACATTAATTATTTTATCAACAAAGTACATTAAAGTATGTTTAGTAAAAAAATTTTCAATTCATTAAGCCCACTTGGCAAAGAAAGTTACGACACGGGTCAATTTGACCCGAAACATTAACGGTGTAACAATTTCTGAACATGACAGAAAGGTTAAATGTATACTTTTTGGAATGTACATTCCATTTACATTTTGCATAACATTATGGAAAAGATTATTAACGTGCAAATTTATTTCACTTAAGCCTGATTGATTGATTGTATTATATTATATTAATGAGGATAAGGAGGAAATAAGTATAACTAGTGATGATCTGCATATAGAGAGAAACACTGAACGTCGCACAGACAGAAGAATAACGAGATAACAATGACTTCGAAGATTTGAAGGCTGTACCTGAAATGTGAATTGACCAATCAGATTGCGCATTTGATTCGTGAATTCTCTCAGACATTATCCTTTGTCTACTCGCTTGGTATATATTGTATAAAACTTTATCATCATGCATGGAGTGATTGAACTTTTGTCATGAATTGCAATGAAAAATGTAAATATACCTTTATTTTTATGCAACAATAAAAGAGCATCGATTGTAAATCAGGTATAAATATAGCATGCATAATGGAAAATAGATGAAAAATCAGCAGTCATTGATAAAATGATAATAATAATAATAAACAATAATGATAACGAGTAAAGCAAAATAAATAATTGATTAGTTGATTTATACGAAAATGTATCTAGGGAGATCAGGATGATCAACATCACATCGGCAGTTACTTGTGCTTTGAGTTTTTGACCAACGACCAAAGCAGTGTTTTGTATAAAGCAAATTCCAGGGCGTGGACTGTTTGAGTACACCCTGGCCGGTGCACTTGCCTTTTTTATGGTTCAACTGCGCTCGGGGATCACATTCGACGCAAACCATTTGATGCGGTTCTTGCAATGGATCAGCACAATTTGGATTTGTCCATTCCATTTCAAATATTACACAATGACTGAAAAAGGAAAAGAATGATTAATAAAAATAAATATGCAAAAATAAAATTTAGCATCACCTTTTTATTGCTTTTAGTTTTGATATCATTCTTGGTAAATCGTAATATAACTTTCCCTTTTGTGCTAAACGCCGGGCAGAATTGTACTTGTAAGGCAACAGCAGAGCCACTTCTGCAAATTAGTATTGATGTCAAGTGTTTGAAAATTTAAATTTTAAATACAAACATACCGGATAAAATTTTTTGGCAATGTGGTTCGTATACTCCGAAACAGGAACGTTGCTGTTCCAAAATTGGACATGCCAGCCCACCAAACTTTGGCAACTGAACAATTCTCCTGTGGCGGCTGCTGATTCCGTGACCGCAAAACGGTTCCTTTTTCAATTCAACTTCTTCATTGGAACTCCTGCAAGCTGACCAAGAAGTCCACTCGCTGACTTGACAGTCGGTTACTGTTGAAAGTGAAAAAAAAATTGAAAAATAGTTGAGCTTTTTGTTTGAATTGAGATTGAAGAAATCAATGCATACAGCAAATTTATTTTAATTTGAAGTTGATCTATCTTGTTAACTTTATTTACAATATTTTATAATTATCTATTTTGAATGCAAACGTTGGTTGGTGTGTGTATGTATGTATATATGTATGTAGTAATTGTTATTGTTGCTGTAGAGATAAATAATCAGAAATATACAATAAGCACGATTGCCAAGCAGAGTAAATGTAGCATTGCAAAAGGTGATATGAAAATGTACTTTATCAAATGCAGAGAGGATAAAAGAGTGAGTTAAATGACAAAATTGTGTGTCAGAAATATTTGAGTAGGCGTTTCCTGAGTTGTTCATGGTCATTGGATATTTTATGCACCGTTGCGTTGCACTGCAGGAATAAACGACAAAGAGCTCTATTATTCACTGCCGGTACAACAACATCAGTGAGCATCAGGGTCGGCGGTCATTGTTGATTGAAAAATGGCACGTTTGCACTTGCTAACAAGCAGTTGCTTCTGCCCTGAGATAACAGCAATAAACAAGCAACAATGTTTATTTTTATTTTTTTTTTACCCACAACCAAATGCACTTTTGGGGATAATAGATGGAAATTTTTCTCATTGAAATGAACAATTTAAATAAATATTTTTACGAGGTTATTACAAAAATTACTACTACTACTACTAACAATAATAATAATAATGTTCATTTAATTATTAGATAAAATTGCTATTTTTTAAGAAAAAAATTTAAACATTTAAACACTAAACAATGTCATTGTATCAAATGCTATTGTATGTTGTTTTACACAATACTATTTTAAAATGGTATCAAATTTGATTAAGCTGAACATATTGCATTTTTTCTGGTTTTAAAATTTAAATCGTCGTGAATAAATAAATCAATCAAGAAGGAGAAAAGCATCATACCTGGACAAACAGAATGATAATCCGTGCAACAGTCATTCAAACGGATGCAAGCTTCATCACAATAGCAGAGGTTGTTTCGACGGGGCAATTGTTCCAACGAGAACGAAAGCTCGTCATTATTATCTTCAACATTGGCCTCCGTTTGGTAGATTGTATTTTTGTTCCAACTTTCAGATTCTGAATCCAATGTGGACGGTTGAAATGGTAAAAGATCCGTATCAGTGTCAGTTATTTGCAAATCATGATCAATGCTATTGTCAGCCAGCTTGTCACGTTTGAACCGCAACAATTTCCACTTCTTCCTGCCTTGGCCGTGCTCCTGCGGCACCAGCACGTATTCAGCTTTTCGAGCTTCTTGACTATCCGAAGGTAGAACATTAATGAGCACATTGTCCACTGCTACACAGGTGATATTTCTGCCCGGACAGCAAAGTCTGCTGGCAGCACATCCGGCTCCAACCATCACTTCCAGCTGAGCAACAATTGCCAACAGACTGCAGAAGAACAAGCTCAAAGCTGCCACCATTGTGTATCGAAATTTTCAAATTCACTTACACACACAGACCGCTTCACTTCAACCGCTGCTAAATATGCTACAAAAATATTTGCATCCAATTACATACAATCAACCGTGCATCAACTTCAACGCGACCAATCAACAACAAACAATTTCAAATAATGCCCGCAATGCTATGACCCAAAATTTTGGGGCTATTCTCTTATCATCACATTATGTAGATGTTGATTTAATATAATTTTTATTTTTATTAAAATTAATTATTGAAAAAAGATTGTGGAAATAAATTCTTTGCCGTAGATATATATATATATATATATATATATATATATGTGCGTGTATAATTCTGCAATACAATATAAAGAAATTATTCTCAAAGCTAGACTACTTTATTAGATGGACAAAAATACTAAAAATGAAAATTTTTTTAAATTTCACAGTATGCTTATTTTTTTTGAAAAGAATTACTATTATATTTTCATTGTTTGATTGATTGATTGGAGCAGTGCAATAAGAATTGTTCAGAAGTAGCAAAAAATATCTGGAAGAATGAATGAAGCCAAGTCAGTGTTAAAAAATATTGTCAGTTTTTTCGAGTAAATTTTTTCCGTGTGAAAATTCATTCTCATCAATTTTACAAGTTGCAACACGCATACACACACCGAGAGAGACACAACAACAAGTAAAAGCAGCTTCCTTTCAATGCATCATAACGCTTTTATTCTTAACGTGAGAACTGAAATAATGCCATAAATTTTCATTTCCTAATTCACATTGTGAACAATAACTTTGTAAACTTATATTCAACTGAAACCTACACCAATGATCACTTTAGTGAAATTTAAAAAAAACGTCGATAATATTTTAATTTTCATATATATTTTAATTTTTATTCATAAATAAATCGATAAAATCAACATGCAATTGAACAAACATGAATCTGAATATTGAAAAATTCAAATCTATCAATTGTTTGTCAGTTAATATTGCATAAATTATTTTTAAAAAAATTAATTTTAACAAACTATTCATCATTTCATATTTCGATAAAGTTTAATAACAATAATCAACAATTTCAACATTCAATTGATCAATAGTAGTTGTATGGAGCATATTATTTATTGTTGGAACAGATTTGTTGATTGAAAAGTAAAATTATGCACAAAAATAACCGAAATAATAAAGTAGATGATTTTTTTTTTAAATTAATACAATACATGAATTAAACTTACATGTCAGCATGTGAACATTTTTTTTTATCAATTAAAATGAATTAAACTGAAATATAAGCAATTTTCAAATAGCCATTACACCTTTGCAGAGTTCAAAAGAATGCCAGAAGAAATAAATTGATCTATTTAAATGGAAACTGAAGTGTAAATATTCCAATAATTTGTTGGTCAATTTCAACAAGAAACATTACATTTACAGACGTACAGTAAGAGATGTTTTAAAATTATTTTCAGGCAATAGGAAAGTTTTAAACTATAATCCTTTACAAAAGATAAAAGTTGAAAATTTAAACATCTTTTTAATTGTTCAAAAATTCTAGAATGTCTATTAGAAAAATTTTACAAAATGTTATTTCAATGATTCTATTTAAAATTTCTATAGTTGTTTTTGTAGAAAATTATTTTTTTTCCTTTTTTTTTGAAATACATTATTGCATTTATAGAATAATAATAATAATTTGTTGCAAAATGTTGAAGTTGAAGAAAAAAAAAGTTGAAATCATTTTAAAAGAATAACAGAAGAAAAATGATTTTTATGTGAAAGAATAAAATAAATATCTATTAATTTTCACACAAAACTAGTAAAATGGCATATAGTGAAAAGTATAAATTGACAACCGACCTCATCACGCATATTATATTATTAGCTTTAATCAAAGGCAACTTTGAACGAGATAAACGAGTGAAGTGAAATTTAAATATATTCTTTTCTTATGATGAAAACATTTTCTTAGCTAGTATGAAATTTTCATTAATTTAAATTTCAGAAATTTCAGAAGCTTTTTCAAATTAAAATATCTTACCAAAATCCAGCATGCATGCATGATTGAAAACTTTCAGTTTTCAATAATAATTAGTTGAAAGCTGATCAGTTAGTTCTCAAATATTGAGGAAAAAAAATGAAATGAATATTGTCTTTGAACACCACTATAATAATAATGATGATTATGATGACTTCATCAGAGGAAGGAAGAAAGATAAAGTGATTTTCGCTTCAAGCAGTTGCTAGTACTAAAAACATTACTACTAAAACTAAAAATATTACATTTAGAAACACTTGAAAATTGTGCTTTCTTTCACCACTAATTAATAAATTCACTATTGCTGAAGAGAAGAAAATAATATAATGCGAAACGTTCAAAACAACGATAGAAAAGAAAAAAAATATATTCTTCACTCAAGTGTAATAAGAAAATTTTGAAACTTTAAAAGCATACAAAAAAAAACATTCGCACTGGAACTGAAATTAAAATGAATTAAAAATTTTTTTTTTAATTTAATATGAATAAGAACAAATAATATGAAGAATTTAATAATAAAATTCAAACACCATATGTATATATATATATATACACATTGATGATGATGATGATAGTTGAAAGATGAACAACAACAACAATAATCATATATAGTGAGTGAAATTATTTTCTGGTCGCATTACAATAAATCAATATAATAAATTCTCACATAAAAACACAATCTGATTGATTGAATGAATGTTATAAGCAAATTTGAATTCAATGAAGCAATGATGGTGTGTGTCTTTGAAATGAGTTGAAATATAAAAGTGGATGAAAATGGAAAATGAAAAGTTGCCCGTCCAGTGGTTCAATTTGCCGGCGAGTTGCTAAAATCGAAACATTCGGCAAATGAATTGTAAGCGTTCGAAGCAAAGTCAAAAAGCGAATCAATTTTCTTCTGCTTCTTCTTCCAATGACATTCACCACTAATCTTTGTTCTCCACACGTAAGTAGTGATCAATCTTCTTCTCTCTTCAAAACTTCTCCTCTCCTAAAGTCATTCTCCCCATGTCCATCTCCATCTTCCACTTCCGTTCACTCTCGTCTTTGTACATACCTACATCTACATCCACATTTGTGATCATTTTTCCATCTAAAATCAATTTTTTATTCCAAAATACAAATCCATACAAAATTTCTTTATATTATTCAAAAATTATGCAATTACATATTGCTACACACCTGGTAATAATACTGTATGCAATGTCTAATATTTGGAATTTCATCATGAAAAATGCAACAACATTCAAATTTTTATTACTTACTTCAATTGCTTTTTATTTTTTGAAATATTACAATTGCAAAAAAGAGCACTATTAAAATCACTGTTATTATTATATATATTTCAATAAAAATAAACCAACACAACCCAAATATAATCATCTTCACGAATCAATTTCATTAATCAATATAACTTATAAATTAGTATTTACTGCTACTATTGACTGATCTAATAATAATAACAACAACAACAACAACAACAATAATAATATTGAATAAGTTGGTTTTATATTTATTATTTTCAATTTTCCAAAGTTGAATAATTTCGACTAACTTTGTTGTTTCATCATGCATCACCAAATTCATGCAACGTTTAAAAAATCGTTGCAAGAAAAAGATAAAACAATATATATACATTTCCCAAACAATGATGAGTATTTTTATGAAAACAAAAATAATACATTTGAATAATATGAAAGTGAAATTTTAAAATTTGTTCAAAAATTCACACTTAATCAATAGAACAAATAAAAAGGGAAGAAGCGTATGCAAAAAGCACTAATTGAAAAAAAAAAATTTTTTTCTTCTTTACCAAAACAGTGCAAATAATAATTACTAATTATTATTATTATTAATCACAAATATTCAGAACAATGAATGAATGATCACTGGGAAGATTAAATGACAAAAAAAAAACTTTTGCAGTTCTTTCGGAAAAATATAACTGAAAAGCCTTTTTATTATTATTATTAATCATCACGTTCACAGCACATACGTGTGTATTGAAAAGAATCAATTTGTCGTTATTTAATAAAGTTTTCATCGTTGTAAAAATAGAAATAACTTCTGCTAGAATAAGAAAGAGAATATTATTATTTGAAAAAGAAAAAAGAAAATCATATCACATCGACTGTTGTTAATGTTTGAATGGAAAATATAAAAAAATTGCCTCCCACTATGGCATACGATAACCAGGATAACTGGAATACAAAGCAGAACCCAAGTATGCATTTGTGGGATATGCCGCCGAACCAGGCTGTGCAGAATGTTGTTGCTGTGGCAATGGAACAGCTGGGGCATTCATTCCATAAGTTAACATCAACTGTGGAGCTAAATGAAACTTGTTATTTATAAAAATTTATTATAATGCATTTCAGCACTTACGCATCATCATATCTGTCGACTGAGTTTGTACATTGTTTGCTTCTTCTTTGCGTTTCGTTTCGGCTTCATTTAAAGTTTGCACCTACATATAAGACATAATTTCACCATTCACAAATAAGTGATTATGTAAGTTTTTCAAAGTAAATTAATGAATGAATTAAAAATAAAACCACTAACCGTAGTGGTGAGTTCGCGAACAACTTGAATCATATAAGGCATTGCGAAATCCATCAGATCATGTCTCCAAGCCAGTTCCAAAATTACGTCCGGATGCAGCAAATCGTAACACTGATAAAGAGTCGCTGCGAAGCATTCTTTCAAATTGTTCTCCAAAAAGTAAGAGATCAAATCTTCCGCAAGTTCTGACTGTCGAGATTCTGCCGCGAATTCAATTGCATCCTAAAAAGAGAGTACAAAACTTGTATACTACACAACACTCCCACAACTGTGTAATAGTGCATAAAATAAAATTGTATTATTGAATTAAAATAATGTATAATAAATGTTGTAAAAAAATGAATAAAAAAATAATTATTCATAAACGAAAAAAAGAAGCGAATAAAATTTGAACAAATCGAACAATTTCATTCTGCAATGAACAACAACAAACACTACTTTTGGTGCCATGTGGTCTGCAAAAACAAAAAAAAAAAAATTCCACAGGGATTAATATTATCACACACTAGCGTTGTGATGGCACAAGTTAGTTTGGAAAAGAAAAAAGTAAAGCCAACGCAATTTATGTTCATGAAATACATTAAAGTAAAACACAAATACGAGATGCGATGCTGACATGCAAGATGTTCGGGGATAGAAGGGGAAAAAAAGAGATAGAAATCAATCAAAAGTTACCTTGTACAATTTATCCTTTTTACACAGTTCGACAGACTGTTTCCAGCGATTGTTACCTTTGTACAAGTAAGCACTGATGCGACGGAATTCAATCAATTCGTGATGTTCAAGCTGCTGAGCCAAAGCAATGTTGTCATAGTTGTCAAATGCATCAATAGAAGCACGAAGACCCTAGAAAGAATAAATTTCATCTCACTTTTATATAAATATTATTAAATTTTTGTTTGAATATGTTATATACAGCATAATCTTCTTCTTCAATCAACAATTGATTCAACGCTTCATTTATAGCTTTGTTGTTCTGATTTTGCACTGCTCGAAGGTAAGGCTTTATCAATGGTAGATGTTTGTTTTTGGTAAAAAATGCAACAGCACGCGTATGATCCATACGAGGAGCCAAGACGGTCAACAGATCGTTCAACAGTAACGGCTTGTAATCCAGGTAAAATTGCATCGCCTTGTAATAGAGTTCAATGTTGGCCACTTTGGTGATGATCTCTTTGAAATGTTGTTCACGCCAAGCTTCTACTGGATGCTTCATGACAGTAACTACGGCATTGTCGTATTCTTCATATTTGTCGTACAAGAAGACCAACTCTGCCCAAAGATGTGCCTGTTCAGCTGCGCGCAACACTTTCGGAATATTAACCCGAGACCAGAACAATTCTAAATGTTCACGCATCTTTTCCGGTTTATATTTCGAATATAGAATTGCAAGTTCTGTAAAAATGCCCATATGAGAACGTTCTAATCCTGAAATTGAAATGAGTTATTTATATTCATTTAAAATAAAAAAAAATAATTAATTTTAAACAAACCCAATGCAGCTTCAAGTAAATTGATCAACTCTTCAAAATAGCCACGTTGTTGATAGTAAGTGTTCAATTCTTCCAGCTCTTCAGCGTGTACAACAATGTGCAAACCGCATGTCTGCGCCAGTTGAAATTGTTCCGCATCCACGCACGCATAGCATACCTGTGCAACAAAAATTACTTGATGTCATCAATAGAAAAAATAAAAATAAAAAATTGCATTGTTATATATACAGATTAATTATATTGAAATTTAAATTACAAAACTTGAACGGTGTTGTTGTTACCTCTTTCCAAGTTTTGGTCGAGTTTGCCTTTCTTGCCGCATCGACAGATCCGTTGTATTCACCAAGACGTACCATCGTGATTGCAAGTTTGGCAAAATTGCTAACATTGTTGAACAAAATTTTCGACGCATCGTACATACCTTCTTCAAAACAACGTTCACCAACCTAATAATAATTGATGTTTAACAATATTTAAAAAAAAAATTATTATTATTATTTTTGAGAAAAACTTGTAAAATTTGAGCATGATTCGGTCCAGTGACAAAATCTTCCATCTCAGCCAGACGTTTAGTTTTGGCAAATGCAAAAACCAATTCCGTATCGATGAACGATTCGCGTGCTTTTTTCCTTGCCATTTTCAAATAGCGCACCAAATCTTCCCAGTGGTCTTGAAAAAAAAAATAAAATAAAAATAAAATAATTTTCCAATTTTATTTTAAATCAACGTACCTGTTTTGCTGCATGTTTGTACCACTTCTACATAATAAGAAGCGTCGTCGGCTTTGATGAAAGAATCCACAGCTTCTTTGACCATGTTGTGACGAAGCTGCGCTGCTGCCAATTGAGCCCAAACGCCAGATTCGTTGCAACGTTCGGCAAACTCGTAAGCACGGTCCAAATTGCCAATATTTTCAATTAAAACCTGCAAACATGTAAACGATGAACCATGACAATTGTTGAAATTAATTAAAATTTCATCAACTTTTCAACCTTTATAGCAGAGGTGTTGACGTCGAACTTTTTGTAAATCGCGAATGCTTCTTCGTACAATTCGGATGTGATTGCCAAATTGGCAATATCCGGCGCGTCGTAATTTTCCAATCGTTGCACATATTCCATCACACGAGGTCGGTCGGCTCGAATGGCGGTCAAGATGAGCAAATTTTGCAAATTGCGATGCTCAGAAAACAAGCCATTGTCCAAGACGATCTTTTCGAGCAATTCGATCAGCTCGTTGGGCAAATTGGCCGCCATGAAAGCTTTCACCGTCACTGACACATCATCCGGATCTTGAGTTTCGGACAAAGCGGTCTGCACCACTTGATCGATCAACTGGCGTCTGTACGGATTGCTCTCTTGAAGTACTTGATTCCACAGTTCACTGTCCCTGCGACAGACCATGTAACGGGATAAATTTTTGAACAATGAATTCTCGTTGCAAACCTGAGCAAAAGCAAAAAAGAAAGATTTCAATTCAAACTATGCGTAAAAAATTTCATCAATTACGTTGATCAATTCCGTATCGCAATGGCCCCTTTCGTAGGCAATACATGCCAAATGAGGATCACGTTTTTCGCAATATTTTCCAATAACTCGCGAATCATAGTACGGATTCTCTCTCAAAAAACGTTCAGCGTTGTTGTTGCTGTCAATGTAAATTTTTGCAATAGCGTTGTGCGTAGCAGCATCGGTAGCACCTTCGTGAACTTTGGTCTCCAACCACGGTTGCAACAACTTTAAACTAAACTCAATCAGATAAATAATAATAATGATGAAAAAAACAAAAGTTCTCTTTTCACTCAACTCACCGATTTCGTTTTTCCACTTCTTCAACAAGTTGATCTATAGAAAATGCATTTCGAGTATGCAATATCAATTGCTTTATCGTATCTTCACTGCAATCAACATCCAACAAAGCGCCGACAACTTGTGGCAAACGAGCCGAGTTCACCTATTTTGCATAAATTATGCATAATTATATTTAAAAAAAAATTATTTTTCTCTTTCAATTCACCTTCTGCACGAAAACTTCAATATATTTGTGCAAATTGTTCTGGTACAAGTAGAGTACGAGATCGTGGACAAAGTCGAACCGATCGCAGACAATAATCAACGGCAATTGATCAGTAAGTTTCGCTTCTTTCAAAAAATTTTTCACACGTTCCGGTTCGTAGAAGGTCGACTCACGGCAAATTCTCTCCACTTCTTTGATTTGTCCAGTACGACAAGCAGCCTGAATATGAAAAACTATTATTATTACACATAATCATCAATTTAATAATAATAATAATAATTCACCTGAATATATTTGAAATGAACTTCAGGATCTTGACTGAAATTGACAATTGAACCAAGAAAATAAAACAACCCTTCGTAAGATTTAAACGATTCAAACAAATCAATCAAAGCTTGAGTAGTCAATTGTTCAAAATATTTTGACGAAATTTTCACAACCGCTTGTAAATTTTGCCGAATATTCGCCTGCAACATTGCCTTCAAACATTCCATAGAATCTTCCACACTCAACGTTCCAAAATAATTCACCAACCACTATTGTTGAAAATTAAAATTATAAAAATGCATACACACACATATATATATATATATCACTTTGATCACTTACATCCAAATTCAACGACTGGGTATTGACCACAGCCCGTTTGATGTCATACAAATCTGTGTAATGTTCCAATGCACGTTGCATAAGTGAAACCTTTTCACATAACTGTGCAATGTGCGCACGATCGTAATGATGGAAAATATTCTGCTGAAGAATTGTATCGGCAACTGCTGGATTTGTCAAAAGGTTGATTTCCAAAACGCGTGTCTGTAACGGACCTTCTGACGGTCGATCATTTTTCAAAGCATCCAACAAAAATGCAGTACACTGAGGAACGAGATTTACTTCCAAAAAGCAATCTGCTATCTAAATTTCAAAAAAAAGAAAAAAACAAATTCAACAACAATCAAAAAATTTATTCACTCATTATTTATATCGCATAATTTTCTTTTGCAACTGATAAATATAATGCAGAAAATGATGCATTTAATATTTGTGTAAAAATCATAAAAATTTATTATATACCTGATTCAAATCTGCCAAAGGTTTTTCCTCGTCTTTAATCAACATACGTGCAAATTCAACTGCTTTTTCTGGTCCACTTTTTTGAATCACCTGCCGCAATAGAAACACATAATCCGGCTGATAGCCAACTCTCTTTGCGTACAAAAGAATTTTATCAAAACTGCCAGTTTCGGCAAAGCATAAAATAACCTAAACAAGCAATAGAAATTACATTCAAAAAAAATTCAATAACTGCAATTGATCACAAACTTTAGGATAACAATGAGAACGCAAATACACCGACAATGCCAACGTTGTATCTTTCCCTTGTGCTTGGATCAAATCACCCAACTCTTCACTGCACTCCAACTGTACAAACAAACATATGTAAATTAATTATATATATTTTTTTAATCTTTTTTATTACTTTATTCTCTTTAAGCCATTTTTCAATCAGTTGTACACGATTCTGAAGCAAAACTGGTCGACACAATTCAATTGTTTCAAATTTGTTCAAACGACTTTTATCAAGCAAGATGGCAAAATATTGTAATATAGCGTTTGTTCCGTTCGCTTCCTTGCTAACTTGTTGAAATTTTTGAATAGTTTGAGGAGTACGTAAAATGAACTATAAAAAGAAAAATATTATTTTAATAAACTAGTCAATTACAAATTCTCAAATATATTAAATTAATCTTAACAACAACAATAATAATAATAATAATAATAATAATAATAACAGTCATACTTTTGGAGCTAATGCAGCAACTTCTGCTGCTTCGGCATATTTTTGTTCGTTGAAAAGAGTGGTGAACTTGCGTACAAACAAATCTTCAGCACCTGGCAAATCACATCGAGCTGCAAAACGCATAGCTAATTCCGGATTTTGCAATGTATTCGTTATGTATGGAATAACATTCTGTTCGTCAATGCTAACACTTAGCACCTGAAAGTAGAAATTGAAAAAAAAAGAAAATAAAATAAAAAATTTTTTCACACTACAACTACAACTAACCTGACCCTTGGTAGTAATGCCAAGTATTCCGGATGTCAAGTGATATTCAGTTGTTACAAATATTGTCTCATTTGAAATTCGATTCATATAAATACAAACTGCGAACTCCACATCATAAACATGAATGTAACCACATTTTGTAATGATAAAAATCACACCATGCTTTTCACTTCCCTAAATCATTATTTTCTTTCACTGAATAAATAAACAAAACGCACAATTTTCAAAAACAATAACGAACATCACTTATTTTTTTTAATTTCAAAATTTACATGATAAAATAAATTCATTATTTATATTTACATATCTGTGTTTATCGGCTATCTCAAAATTTAAACTATATAATCAACAAAATAAAAGCTTTATATAATGCTAAAAAGCAAAAACTTTCACCTCTGCAATTACATTGCATTATTTGAAAAATATTATTAAACTAAATCATCCAATGATATTATTCTAACCTTGTACAATGTGTGCTTATCGAATTTATAAAAATAAAAACTGCAAATTATTTAAATAACTCACAATTATTATTCATTATATTTATATATATATTTCAGTCTAATTAGAGAAACGGAGACAATTCTGAAAATTATAAGTAGATAATGTTAAAAAATATTATTGTAATTCTCACTAACCTGCATCGCAATGGGAAAATCATGCTGACCTTCTGCTGGAAAAAACAAATCAACCATTTTTTTCTGATACGCAGTACTTTTACTTCCTACAGTTCCAACTTCAATTATGTGTAGCTAAAAGAATTCAATAAATAAATAAATAAAATAAGCATATATATATACAAAACATACCTTTGCACCAGACTGCTGTCGCGCGGCAAAACTAAACAACGTGCTTGGTTCATCATTTTTGCCAATCTTGAAATTAATAAAACACGCTGCATGACCTTCAATAACTTGACTCACACGACGCTCCACGCTGTACAATTGCATAGAACCTACTGCACGAGAATCCTATAATAATAAAATTAAAATTTCAATCACAATAGAATGAATATTCTAAAATTTTCTTTTCATACTTTCAAAAATGTAATGCTTCAACTACATTAAACAAAAAACTTCCGAAATTCCTTATGAAAATAATATTTGTATTTACATAATAATGATAAATTAAAATATATTTACTCACTGCAGCAGCAGCAGCAGCGGTACATTTTGTAATAATTCATTTCAGTAAAAATCACTGTACAATTATAAAATAAATAAATTACATTCTCAATTAACATAATTATTGACCGTGCCTATTCTGCAACAGTCAATGCATATAACAACACTAATACTCAAAGTAATCTGAGAGCATCAATCAATTACTGTCGTAATTTATTTCATAAACCTATTTTAGCGTTTTATAAAAGTGACTTTAATAAACTAACTATGCCTATCAAAAGAAGCCACGTGTATTTGCTATCTGTTTTGTAATTGATAACTCGATGCTCACTGAGCGCCTGCATTCGATCAAACGTTTTCACTGGAACTGACTCATCTGAAATTTAAAACTTCATGTAAAACAATCCTAAATATCAAAAACTAATACAATTTACTTTCCATCGTCCAATGATAAACTGCCGACGGCGAAACCAATGCAATAGTATTCACATTAAGCCATCTCCAAAAAACTACTTCGTCCGAAAACTGACATGATTTCACTTTGCTTTTCACATCTATATCGAATACTTGAAGCATTTTTCCTGCTAAAAAATAAAGCTTCCCATTATTTTGAAACTTTCTTTTTTGTCTTTCTTTTAAAATAAATTCTCACCTTTCAAAGCCAGAACTTTCGAAACTGGGTTCATAATTACTGAATCAGCAGAAATCGGTCTTCGCATAGGATTGCTGATGTCATTCAAATCGATTACGACCACTTGGGCAGAATCTCCCACTTTTTCTTTAACGCAAATGTATTTATCCGATTCCATTGTCACGGTACTGAAACCGATGTTAGAGGCGCTGATGCCCAGATTTTGCAGCTAAAAATTTTCATAACTTATGCATACGATATCATTTTTCACTTTACAGTTCATGCTCAATTAAAATCATTTAACAAAGGAATAGGAGAAATAATAAGTAGAAAAAGTTTTGGGGCAATATATTACAATCTAACTGACAATTTAAAATATGGCACTTCTAAAATGCAAAAAATTGAAATCAATTCAATAAAAACATTACTCTTGCACAAAAAATAAAAAAAACTCAACAGAGATTATTTACGAGCAATAAAAAACATAAACAGTTTACTTCAAATTCCATGTAATTTTAATTTTAGTAATACTTATTTTCAGTACTCGATAAATGCCAACTGCTTTAATTAAAAATGAAATTTCTGCTACTACCTAATCATACAATTGCTCAAAGAAAATGTAAAAATTGTACAATAAACTTCACTGAATTAAATGACAAATATACACAACCTGAGCATGTTCTTGAAATCGAATAGGTAGAGATGTCGTCATGTCGTTTGCTGATATTAAAAATTTATCAACAGAACTTTTAGTTTGTGTTATTAATTGTGAAACAACCACGAGAAAATATGACAACTGCAACTAAGAATGTCACACAACGGTAATACCAGATTGATGGACAAGAATGAAACAACCGTATGCCTGTACAAAAATGTGCTATTGATAATCAAGCACAAATAAAAATGTCAAATAAGTCTAATTTCTTCGAGTTAAAGAAAAGTTATCCTGTGAAATTATTGTTAAACTAATATTAAATATTATAATTCTAACCATTTTCAAGAATAACGTGTTTAAATTTCAATTGAAATTGAAAATTTTATGCGTATAACTTATTATTTTTGTTAAAAATTACAAATACTAATTTTCTTTTTGGAAAGCGAATAATGACCTAGATGTCATAAAAATTTACTTTTAAAAATTTGTTTACTCTTCAAAAGCATTCTTAACGAATAAAACTGAAACTAAACTTTTGATGTAAAGTTTACTGTGCTGACATGTCACAACAAAAGATGCGCATGAACTGTTGGAATGTAATAACACTGAACATGTTCAGTACTTTGAAAAGAATATTCTTTTGAAATTTTCATTAATTATTAAGTATTCATTAAAGTAACAATGGAATGAAATGAAGAGGGAAATATATTTTTATTCATAGAGACTTTTCAAATTCAAAATGTTTTTAGTTTATGTTTAAGAAAAAATCTTGTCTTACGTTGCTATTTCAATGGGCTAATTTTGTATTATCTTTGTCTGTTTTGATCAATTAATATTGAACTAATCTGTAACAGTTAGTGATGACTCCTTAATGATCATACATTTTTGTGATATCAAATTTTTAATCCAAATTTAACAACTACTTTATCATGAGAATAAGTTGGTTACAGGTAAAAATTATCAATGATTTCAACTACAGTTGATATTTTTTACGTAAAATGCTAATATAGAGACGTTTCTTTGCTGTTTTTGAATAAATAATTATTTACATATCAACGACATTTCAACACCGGTCTTTCAGTGACATGACCAGTTGTTTGCAGCGTTGTCATTGACTTTCTTTAAAGATTAATGCATCATATGGATTGCTATTATTCAAGACTGGCAAAGCAGACAAATTTTCATAAGCTTGATAAGTTGAAATTAAATTTTTGATTACATACTTTAAACTTTTGTTTACAGTTCTATTTCTTACTTTAAATTTTTTATAAAAGCAATATTTTTGTAAAAGCTATTGTAAATAATGTCGAATTTTCATTTTATATGACAATGAGTCATGCATAGTAGCATGTTCTCATGACAATAATCAATCAATAATCTCAATGACATTATCAACATATTTGCTGATGTGCATGTTAATTAGGCAAAAAGCTAAAATTAATATATTGTGATTTACAACCTTTTATGAGAAAATAGCTTTGGTTTGTTAATTTTCAGAGCAATAAAATCTGAAGCTTTCTTCACTTGTCTGGCGGTCTATTCTTGACAGTCATTTCTGGCCAAGTAGTCTATTTATTCAGTTAACGTCGCGTGGTGCGATCAGCAACCGTTGGCTGATCTACCGCCATAGCTTGCTCGGCTCGTAGGGCGTGTCACGCTTGGTTAGCCTGCTCATTCTAAACAAGTTTGCATGTTTTTAAAAACAGAAAAACCTAACGCAATTTTCTTATTTTTTTGGTTCGAAATATTCATTTATTTTACAGTATGTTTAATTTGACAACTAGGTATAAATTTATATAAATTATTTTAGTAAATTTTTACCTTTAATAATTGAGTTTTACCAGCTTCTAAAATACATGAAAATTAATTAATAACGCAAGCAGCAACAGATGAACATGCAGATGAACAAGAATTTATATTCTCAGCAAACTTCACTTATCAGATACAAGGTTCAAATTGCTGATTAATCAAAAAAAATTCACGTCATGTAATTATTTAGATGACATTTCAAGAATAAGATGAAAACTTTGAGCTGAGCAAATCAAACGAGCAAAAAATTCAATGAAAAACCGTGGGAGCGGGATGACATTTGACATATGATTTTCATGAAAAGCAAAACGGGTGGAGCGCAAATTTAAAAAATTGTTTAAAATCTAAATTTCATATAACATGGGCGAGTGATCGGTAATTGGCTAATGAGTTATGCTATTCTATTAGTTACCCAGTTTTTATCACTAATTGGTTGAATAAATTATGCCATTTGATTAGCCACTCAACTTTGAACATTGATTGGATGATTGTTTTCAATCAAAGTTTTCCCAAACATGGGGTGCTTCCCCATTAAATTACCTTATATGGACATTATAAGGACTCAGAAAAAAGCACAAGCTAGTGATGAACACTGAGAAGTGAATTAAGGAAAAATAGAATTGACGATCTTGTTCTTTGTAAATTAAATATCTTTATTAGCCAATTACATTTTCCTACAAAAAATATAGAAGCAACAAAGTAACATCAAATAGAAGGGATAACTGAACAAAGAGGTGTTAAATAAACGTGTTTATCTGAATCATTCTTTGTTTTTTATAATTTGACACGTAATAACTTTTTACGATGGCAACAAAGCTAGTCTTGTTCACTAGCTTGACAATGAAGAAAGTTGTACAGAGATTATCCTGAGTCAGGACAACATTGAGCACGAAGAATTTTCTGAAATTTCACTGGACCAACATACACATGTGCTGCAGTTAAATTTCGCCTAAACTGAGCAAAAGTTTCTACTTTCTACTCAACATCTGAGAAATTTTTCACAGACCATTGATATAATGTGATGTCAGTGCACACTGCACCACATGCTTCTTAACATTTCTCGCTACACTACAGAAGCTAGCATTTCAGTATTTCTGACCACTATGATGCCATCTAAATGCACAAGGCACAAATTCAAGCAATGATATTGGTGGTCTGGAATTTTTACAATGCTGCCAGATGCTTTCTCAAATGAACTCATTATCTGACCAAGGCAGTGTGAACTCCATGGCATATTGTGCAATTACTGTTCACGCATAACAATGGGAATAAAAGTTTTGCCAGCACATGCAAGACCAATTTATTCTCCGTGCCTGCCGACAAGGATAATTAGCAATGATCATATTTTGGCACAGCATGTGCAGTGCTAGAGCAAGATAATGGACACAGCCATGATGGACTGAACTTGAGATGAAAAATAATTTTGTTTTCTACTTCGTTTGGTAAAGTGATTTCGAAATGAATCAGATCCTTTTTGATCTCGAATGTTGAAACATCGTAATACAAGAATTGCAACTTGAATGTTTAGTCAACCCAGTAGTCAGTTTACTTTAGATATTGAAAGAGAAATTTAATACAATTTACACAAAATGTATAACCACATATGTTTATTTTAAATAAAATTCCATATTTTTATTTTTTATTTAAATAAAACATAGGAAAAACAATAACTCTAGTGAATGAGAGCAAAAAAACATTCATGAGAGTAAAGATAAAATTCTCATCCACACCGGAAACATTTTTAGAGAACACCACAGCTGAAATCAGCAAATATATTGATGCTAACATTCAGCAATCACCACTTTTAGATTTAGCTGAAAACTACAGCTGTGGACAACTTATTACTTGTTGATTTTTGCATTGTATTAAAATCGCCTTTAGCTACTCTTCAGAAAAGTTTCTGACAAACGGAAAAGCATTTTATGCATAAATCTCGTAAAATTGCTAGCTAAAACGTAATTTATCTGATGAGCGAAACAACTGTTGGTTGACATTCTTTGAAACAGTATTTATGAACGCGGGGCAATAAAAGTAAAGCACTTTGAAAGCAGAAAGAAAGCGATGGACAGCACCAAGCAGAAAAGCAGTTAAAGCTGCTTCAAATTCACTCTTCAGTGGACATTGCATTTTTTGATGTCAGCATTTGTGCGTCATTTGTGTGTGATTAATTTTCTTCTGTCAGCATCAACAAAAAGCATTAGTGCCACAAGCAATATCACAAGTTGATCTTCAATTGTAGATAAAATGAGAAATGAAAACTAAATGTAGCAAAATAGTTTTAAAATGGAATTCAAAACCGTCAAATTCATTTTTGTTTGGTCTTGCGTTTGAGTTTAATGCTATGCGTTCAAGAGCTGATGAGCGAAACAACTGTTAGTGCACATTCTGTTGAACAGTATTTGCTTGACTGTTGTAATGACTCATCACAAGAAACTGATGAATCAACTCAACTATCAGATTCATTGAGCTTCTGAAATTTTTTGCCTGCTCAAATTCTGAACTGGAAACGGGCTGTATTTTTCATATATTTCAATACCAGTATTACTAATACTGGAAAAACGACATGTACATCAGAAAGCAGGAAGCAAAGTCCTATTGGGCATAAAACTAGTCATAACTAACTGAGCTAGACAAATAAACCGGAATAGTGGAAAAGCTAAGAAAATTCAAGACTGCTAATTCTAGTTTCCCTTATTGCTGTATTTAACGTTAACTTCCTTGTGTTCTTTTCCTTATCATTGCTTTGAGATTTTTCATTGATGGAGAAAAATGATGAAATTCAGTTTGTATGTACTTAAAGGAACCAAAAAAAAAAATAGTATACAAAGGAAGGTGTTACACCCTGAAGCGGACAAATCGAAATGATAAATATTGGATGTGTGCTGAGGTAAGCAGAATTCTCTCAACATACCACGCTATTATCATTGTGATATCACAATCTAGCCATTTCTTTTTCAATTTAGAGATCAAGAGGCTGCAGTGGACACTGTCCACAAAACTGGCTTAAAAACAGATTATATTCATAATCAGGAGGTTAAGCAAAAAATAAAAATGCTACAAATATATTACTGAATTTTGAAAAATAAAAGCCGTTTAATAAAAATAATTTCAAACTAAATAAAGTTGGAAATTTGCGCGAAGGGTTAAAAAACGTGAAAATTATAATTCTTGTAATTAACAAATAAGCAATAGGTACGCTAAAAAGCAACGACGAGTTATAATATATATACGCCTGAATACAGCAGCGGCAGGGGTACCTTCGAGCAGTTTCTTGAAGCTGTAATGTTCCTCACGCCAGAGCTAATTCAATGCCGCCTTCAAAGTGGTGCTTTTGTATTATATTTTTTGTATTATATGTTATTATCATTGTTGTTATTATCTGTTATTTGCTGTTGTTCATTATTCACGTTATTTTCTCTTATTTACTATTGATATTGTTGTTGTTGGGCATTGAAAAAAGTAAATTTCATTTAGAAAAATGGACTTCAAAAAATAATTAAACTTTGTTTGGCTACAATAACATTAAAACATATTGAAATTTTTTCTTGGTTGTAATTACAGTCGAACTTGGTTAATTGCACTTTGGATCAGTGCACATTTCCCTTAAGTACGCGGGATTTTGGCCCAACAAATTTTCCCGTAGTTAATTGTACGGTAAAATAATGGATAAGTGCACAACTTGGTTGAGTGCATCATTTTGCTGAGGTCCACGGGATTTACTGTTTGCAATATATAGTCCTTAAGTGTACAATAGGCGCGTTCCCTGCTGCTTTACGTTCATCATCAGCCATAACTTTTGCTATTCAACAAAGTTTATTGTTTGCTATATGAGAATAAGCACAGGTATCACAAACAACGTGAGCTAGCCCAAAGCCAAAACAACTACTGCTTTCCCAGGAATTTACTCACAAGGAAGCTGATGCTGATATTGTGACAATTCGGCCATATTTTCACGAAAACAACATAAATCAGACAAACCTAAACCTAATTGAAGATCAACAAGTAACGCTGGTACCAAAAAATATAATTCAAACCTACATTTTCCACTATTTTATTTAAATGGGCATTTTTTCACAACAAACCTATTTGTAAATGTGAAGTTATTGCTCCTTTCAATTACTCTGCATAATTCCCCACTTTGGATAAGTGCAGGGAAATTCTTGCCAAATTTCATGTGCACTTAACCAAGTTCCACTGTATTTTTAATGCACAGCACATGGGAATGCATTTTCTTATAACCAGCTACATTTAAAAGTTTTATTAGATGATAATTCCTAATTGTAAATGATTGAAATATTAGATGTTTTTTGTTAGAAATCATTCGTTCATAATATTTATAAATTTCAAAAATTCCCTGTGTGAGTGTAAGAATTTGCTTTTAAAAATAAGCAAATGATGAGTTAAGCAATACCACGCACATGTGAAATAATAATAAAATATTTAAACAGCAATGGTTCAAACAAATTAATTGTCAAAATTAAGAGCAACCAAAAAAATACAAGAAGACATTGAATATAATTAAAACCTCCATATATTGATAATATAAAAGTGAAAATAGAATTTTCAACTCTGCGATACATTTCCAACATGTTCGTCCATGATTAAGCATTAGGTAGATGTGAACAACAGTAATGAGAACTTGAAGTTTATTATGCATTATATTATACTTTATTATTTTGCTTGATTTAATTCAATTTCCTTTGATTTTATTTTATATTGTAAAAGGAAATACTTACTAATCCTCAACAAACAATCATGTAAAATTCTATATTTTGTTCCACAGGAGGCGTAATCCTCAAAATTCAGTTCACTGCAGAATTTATAATTCAACACTCTGCTGAAACTTTTGATTTTTCACATTATGAAGCGTTCTGAAAAAAGTTTCAAAGTGATTAATAAAAATTAAAAGCAAGAATCGAAAAGTAATAATACAAATGAGAAAGCATTCATTAAAGTAAAAAGATCAAAGGTATAAAATTTATAAAATCCAACAAATAAAAATGCTGTGATTTTCATGAAGTGCAAAAATCAGGTGAAAATTTTAGAAACTTAAAATTTCAATACAATCTATACGCATAAATTTAGTTCTTATTTGTTGTTCTACAAAGAAAATGTAATACTCAATTTGAAAAATGGCATTTTCAAAAATTAAATGCATTTTACTTTGATAAGTATACTGTAAAAAGGCTTTAATCTGAGAACTGCAACTTTTTCAAATAAAGTTATTATTGTAGAAGAAATGATTTAAACTGCTACAATAATAACAACTTAGATGAAAAAATACATTAATTTCGTTGGTGATGAATAGTTGAAAAAGATGTTCATTTATATTTTTTATTCATAAAATATTGATTTTTCAATTACAAAATGATAATGAAATTGACAAATTTGTTACCCAAATGTTGTTCATTTTTCAATTAATTACTGGATGTTATTAAATATGAGTTAACATAATATCTAAATGAAAATGCTGTTTGCTCATTTCTGCATCAATTGCTTCTAAACATGAAACGTCACACATTTGAAAATGTTTATCTTTCAAAGCAGCTTTTTTTCAAATTAGGCTAAAAATATGTTAAAAGAGTTATTAACAATATTGTTATTGTCATTTCAAATAATTTTTTCTTATTTGTTCTTTCAAACAATTAATTAATGCACATTTATAAGCAATACTTAATCATAATTTATTTATTAATCCAAGCAAAATTGCTGTCAGCTTTTACAAATTTTACTCAACTATAAAGCACACAATACTTTCGTATATGCACCATTTACGTGATATCACATCATTAATCATTAAATTTCTGTTCTATAATGATGGTTAAATGTTTTTTGTTGAAACCACGCTTTATTATGCAATAATATATAAATAAACAATGCAGTTAATTGTTACATTTAAAATGTGAGCAAATAATTTTGAGGAAAAAAATCACTACGTATTCGGGGAAATCAAATTTATGATAAATAAAAAATATATTCTCAAAGTTTGTAAAAACAAACTTTGAACTATGCATTAATTTAATATAAAAAGCCATATAAATATAAATATAAATATAAATATAAATATAAACATTAATATTAATATTAATTTCAAAAGCGATTTCACGTGAAAAACATTTACATTTTTTATAAATAAATGTAAACATTTCTTCTAAGGACAAAACAAATATAAATATTGTATGCGTAAGTGAAAAAGAGCATACGTTTTTATGTGTAACAATCTTCATGGGAATGTAGTTTTAATTAAATTAAAATTAAAAAAAAAACTTGATACGAAAAGGAATAAAAACGGATGGTTAGATTCATGTATCTATAAGAATGAAATGTACTTGCTGTCATTTGTATGCATCGCGCTTCTTCAAATCAGTATCGCCACAGTCATTCAAATATTTACTAAAACTGCAACAAATATCATGAAAATTATTTATAATAAACATTCTAAAAACGCAATTCAAATATATACGTATGAAATTGTGATTTTATTTGTAAACAAATGCAAGTATATAATTATGTGCAATTTGGAAATTAAATCACTTCAAACCAGTAATACATTTATAGGGAAAATGACTTTTATGCACTGTATTTTGGTGGTATTTTTCTTTGCCTTTGGTGAAGCTCAGGTAATTTAAACTAGAACAAAAATCTTTAAATATCTATTACGGCAATCTTGTGCAAAATTTTCAAATGTAATATTTGTAAAGTTGATGATATCACTTATTTAATTCATTAAAGGATGATAAAAATTTCAAAACTACCATTATTATTTCAGTGATTATAATTAATTTGAAATTCTTCTGAGAATTGAAAATTTAAACTTTGCATAAGATTTTACACATTTATTAAGCAATTTATGTTTGATGTTGTTATGAAGTATGTATTTTACTTGTTTTTAATAAATGTAATTTTTTGCATTATCACTTAAATTGTGCGCTTATAAAATATGCAATGAAAAATTTAACATTCAGATGCTTGGTGCATCAACCCTGTGGGGTAGAGATGATGACGTCATGTTGCCAAAAGCGCTGGAGGCATTATTCTCATCGGACTCGCGACATCAATCAGGTGTATTTCATCATCTGCTAAGACTTGAAAGCAGCTCCACCATGGGAATCACTACCACCATGCAAGTTGTCTTGCAAGATACTGATTGCCAAGTTTCATCTGAAGTATGTTACCTGAATTCTAAAGCAGCTTGTAACAAATGAGGATTCACCAGCTTTCATCGAATTTTTTATTTGCAGTTTTCTTCATATTACGAAGTACTTGCAGAATGCAGAGGTCAAGGCCAAGAGAAAAAGTGTACAATTGAATATAAATATCGCACACCTTCAACCGCAACTGTCAGTTGTTCAGAGGAATTAGAAGAACCAATAGTAAGGATTTTAATTCATATCATTTATTCAAAATAAAAAACAATTGTTATGTAGATTATAAAAGCAACCTTAATTATCAACTTTCAGTAATTGATTTATTATAATTTTTATTATTCCATGTTTTGAATGATTTTGAAATGTTCCCTGAAAATTCGTTCATTGAATATAATTTTAAGTTTTAAAAGGAACAGTCTGTTAAAACACAGATTTGAAATTTAAAGTCATTTGTTATTTTATAAAAATATGTCACAGCTATATTTGAAAATAAAAAATATCTTTCAGAAAATTTTCAATGAAGTTGTTTAATAAAAATATGCATTTTTACTGATTTTTCAAATATATATTTTTTTGAATTTCTCTCCTGGTATTAGTTTAATGATAATAAAGGCAATTTCCAAAAATTCATTCATTTTACTTTATTCAAAGCTGTACATATTTTAAATGGATGTTTGACATTACTTACAGATTGCACCGCAAGGTAGCCAAATGTTGGGTGGAACAACAAAATACACTGATTCAGATTCTCTTGTAAAAGAAAAAGTAAAGCAAGCTATATTCGAATCAGATAGGAAGAAATCAAGGGGAACATATCTATTGTTGGATAAAATTTTAAAAGGTTCAACTATGGGAATATCTTCAAGTTTTCAAGTTTTGGTAAAAGAAACAGCTTGCCCTATTAGAGTGGTAAGTGCATGTTGAGGTGAAATTGAATGAACAGATTCAGCTTTGTGCAATTTTAGAGAGCATATGACTCTTATGAAGAAGTTTATGCAAAGTGTGCTGGTTTTGGAGATTCAAAACAGTGTACCGTTGAATACAGATATTTCGATCCAACCGATTCAACTGTTCAATGTTAAGCTACAAAGCAAAGATAACATTGCACAAATTACTTTGCATCTTTAAATAAAGAAACCATTTTTGTTGTTTTAATTTTTCAAATAAAATCTTCATAACCACATTTGACATTCTTTGCTGAAGTAATGTTAATTTTTATTCAAGCGATTTTAATAATGTGAATCAATTAAGTTTATGCATATCTCAAGGTGATTTTAAATTATTGAACTTGCACAGTTTCAATTATATTGTGACTTGTATTGTAAATTTTATTTTTATTTATTGCTTTGAAAAGTTTTGCACAAATAAAATTTTAGTTTCTGATATTTCATGCAACACATAGTTATATGCATTTCCTTTAGTATACTTATTTCACACGTGTGGACACACTTGTGAAAAACTGCATGCTTATTCGTTGCTTTTTAAATTTATGAAATTCTCTGAACAAAATCGTCATAGTAGTGGCAGAAGAGAAAACAAAATAGAATTTGCAAATAAAATGTTTGAAAATGAATAAATTAACAACGATAAAATGCAAAGGTTTTGTTTAGGGTATTGTTTCAGTTTTGTGTTTTGCTCTGTTTCATATAAGGGCTGTGCACTACCTCATAGTTATATTCTGCCAGAAATGCCAACAAGTGACTTGATTGTAAAGTTTCTATAAGGAGTGTAGCCAGCGTAAGAAGTTATGTCAATATGTGCCTTTAAATTTTGGTTGTAAGGAAACGACCAGAGATGCTTGATGGCCCACATCAATGCTAACATCTTACTCCAAGTCGTTCGACAATTTCTCTCCTATTTGCATAGGGCTGAGTTACTGAAGGCTACTGCCAACAGTTCTCTCCTGTCTATTTACTGAGACACCAAAGTTTTCAGTGCCTCTTTGCTTTTACCAATCTCCATTATGAAATATCTGGTGAAGACTGATCTGCGAGGGAGTGGTAATGAAGTCAAATGGTTCTTAACTTCTACAAAGGTCGCTTGTTGCTTGGGTTCTAATTTCCACCGCCGGTTCTTTTCTGTCACTGAGGTAGACGAAACATTATGGCGGTTCTAGAAGTTCGAGTCACTTGGGATGTCGATTGACCCACCGACGGGCCCAGAAGCCAGCTAAACTTTGGTGGAATCCTTCGAGCGCTTAACGAGTTTTGACGGTTGCTGATATGAGTTGCTGTTGTTGTTGCAGGCCAAGTCTGCACACTAGCTGTGTGCACCCCGGCGGCCATTCAGTTACGCTATATGCACACAGGCAAGTCAATTTCTGCTGACTGGTCTTTGCTTATGTTCACCTCACAATCATGATAACTAGGGATGATCGACTTCGTGCGGAATTTTCACAGCCTTGCTTATTTTGAACGTACAACAGACGGGCCTGAACATATCCACGACTTCTGGCTATGAGGCAGGATCTGCGGCTCACTGCTGTGCGAACAAGAATAAAATCCGGTGCGCAATTTTTAATGTATCATTCGTCGACCAATGATATATTGATTTTTGCCACCGAGGCTGTTGTGAGGCTGCTGGTACGGTGGATGAGCACACAGCCTATAAAATGGAAAAACGGGCCATGATGAATAAGCGGAGTGCTGAAGAATCGAAGACCTTCCCGCAAAGTTACGAAGAAGAAGCCGCAGCCGCTTCCACTGAGCCATCAACATGCGGCCAGTTTCTACTTTTTAAAGAAGTCAGGAGTGTAATGTATAAACAACGGGTGAAACGCTTTCCCAGACTTCCCAGAGATCGTTAGGATCTTGTTTTTGCGCATAAATTTACAAGAATGATGTCTGGGAAAGTGTTTCTGTTGACGCAGAGTGCGTCAAAGCATATCCTGGTCTTCTTGACGCCCAATAACATTGGACTGCTGGCAGCTACGAAAACCTGGGGCATGGATAGTACTTTCAAAGTTGTACCACAATGGTATCAGCAGCTGCTTACCATCAATGTGGAGACATTGGCACATACGGGTTTATATTCCAAGCTTTAATAAGCAGAGCGGCAGTTCTGGAGGTCGACCTCAATCCAGATACTATCATCTGTGAGTTTGTGCTGCCCTGATGTCTTAGATTCAGGGCTACTTTCTGAATACGCGGGTACAGGACTGCTACTTCCACTTCTGGCAAGCGGTCCATAGGAAAGTCAGTCAGCTACAATTGAAAACGCAATATCGCCGCGGTGAACGCTCACGAAGAAACATAAAAATGCTTCTGGTCACCGCTTTCTTTCTTATACCGCAAGTTGACACGGGTGTTACCCTGCTTGAAGCAGGCACTACGGTAACGTGTCAGCTTTATTTCATTATTTCCGGCAGCAGAGATGATATACTGTCGCTTTGGAATGTACATAGTGTAAATATTCAGACCACTAACCACTTAGAAGGATGGCATAATCAGCTCAACAAAAAAGCGGGTTGAAATAAGCTTGGATTGTACAAGCTATTCCATCTTCAGAAAGAGAAATAGTGGAAGAAGAACAAGACGTGATGGAAACGCTAATTAACTAGCTGCTTTCAAGAAATCCTGCTGCTGGTTCCATTAGACAAATAAGCAATAGGTACGCTGAAAAGCAACGACGAGTTGCGGCAGGCGTACCTTGAAGCAGTTTCTTGAAGCTTTAATGTACCTTACGCCAGAGCCGATTTAATGCCGCCTTTCAAGTGGTGGTTTTGTATTATATTTTTTGTATTATATGTTATTATCATTGTTGTTATTAT
>JYDO01000068.1:0-206106 GCA_001447755.1 Trichinella papuae
AATTCAACATCTTCAATTATAATTCTTCATTTTACATTTTATTAAATTCTTACTTCTGCTGATAATAGCCATAATTTGCATTAAAAGCATAATCTGAAAATGTATCACTTTATAAAATGGCTGTGAATGTGAAATGTAGTGTTTCATTCTGTTGTGAATGATATAATTACCAGTGATGTTGCCAAGTGCATTGGCATTTTGCAAATTGTTCAGTTCTTCAAACGTGTAGTGAAAAGGTTGCTCAGGAATGAACTGCTGCTGTGATGACGTGTTTGGTGAAATTTGTTGAATATAATTTTTCATATTGTTTTCATAAATTTCATTTGTATGTAGTGAACCATTTGGTTGCTCATAGAAGCTGAAAGTTAAAATGTTTATTCTGACACCTATAAAACTTGCTTATCGTTTCTCAGTACTGACCGTTCCACGTATTGCTGAGTGTTTTCAATGTCATTATTTAAAGATAGCCTTTTCCGTTTTCGTGGTAAGTAATCGTTTTGTTGTTTGGTTGTTGTACCGTTTTTATTTTGCAGACCATCAATATTTAGCGTTCGTAGAATTTTATAGTTGATTCCTTTACCAGCCATCCATTGCTTCATACAGTATTGAAAATCAGCATTGTCTAGAATTGTATCACATTTTGCCCTTGCAGAGTTCTGTTCTAGCGTTTCATCTCTAAAATTAGAATGTCTTTATTGATGTTGCGATGCTATTTGCAATGTTAAATACTGTATTTGATAGTTTTTTTTTATTTTTTTATTATTTGCTTTTAATAGGAAAAACGAAAGTAATTCAGTAGAGGAGAACATAGTTATTAATGAATTTTAAATGAAAAATTTATTGAATCTTATGATTAGTAAATTATTTAAATTCCAAATGGAACGTCGTTTCTTTTTTCACTGTAAAGGATAAAAAATCGCTTGGAAATATAATCATCATACCTAGCGTTCACTTGGTACAGCGTTGAATTTGATTGGTGGATATGCTTTTGTTCAGTTTTCAGAAGTTTTGTTTGTACATTTCCGTAAGTGCTCACATCATCATTACCTGATAGTAAGCTTTTCAACTAATTTTACTTTTTTATAAGAGATAATTTTTATACCTTCGAAACCTTGGTGATGGAAAACTGCATTTTCCATTTCATGATTTTCTTCATCATGAATTCCAGTTCCACCATTGCGCTTTTGGTAATTTGTTGCTTTAATATCTTTTTCTGACGAACCATCACTGAAATAGACAATACTAATGCATATATGGAAATTTGCTACCTTTTATTCTTTCTTTCTTTTTTCTTTAGTATTCATATTTTTATCAAAATGTGATTAACTTTTTGCACGTAATTACCTTCTGGAAATATGGCAGAATCACAAAGTAGAACATTACTTTAAAATACTGTATTAATTGTAAAAAAATATTATTTGTTATAAAATAATGTTATATTCTTTATGCCATATAAACATTACTTCTGAAATCTCTGCGGTATTATTGAATAAATACATTTAATTCCTTATAAAATCAATTAAGTTTTACATTTTTTCAATATATGCCTGGATTTTCTGCGCCGTGGTTGTCAGCCTGTTTTCCGTTTTTTTCTCACGTATTTGTTCGCTTATTTCATCAAACATATCGGCAGACTATAGTATAAAAAACTTCATTAACATTAATATACTTATTTAATTTCATTATTTATCAACCATGTCTGACGGTATTTCATTTCTTCTTTCATGCATATTCATGTGGCTTCTGAACGCAGGTACCCATTGGAAGATCCGGTTGCATAGCGGACACTCGAAAACTCCATGAGGACTACGTGATGACTTGTGCTTGTAAGAAGCATCATTGTTATTGGCATACGTTTTGCCATCCAGGCACTCATAAGGGTGAGGATCAGGATGAATTGTTTTATGATCCTTAAATAATGAGAGATGTTTACAATTCAACATTATAATAATGCACATCTTTTAACACTTAAACTTTAATACTGACTGATAAAACATACACTCAGAAAGTGATATTTTCATATTTAGTTATATTCTAATGAAATTATTTCTACAGGTAAATGCTACGTAATTAAACATTCATGTATAGCTTCTCTACTCAAGCTGAGTTTATAATTATTTTAATGCATTCCATATGAAAATTTGTCCATTTTAGAAATGATTAATTTTTATTAAAGATAAATATGAATAATAGTCAAAATTAATATATCCAATTTTTTGACAATTTTATGTGAAGACATACTGCAATGAAAAGCTAAATCAATCAAAGAATGTGTATATATTTCGTTTAAATGAAGTGACGTGTAATTACGTTTACCAGTAAAAGAAATTTATATTAAAATAATTTAGATTATTGATAATGTATTTATTACTGAAATTAAAAGAAACTTCATACCTCGAAAGTGAAAGGTTGGTTCATTTGGTTTTCACTGTGAAGGCATTCGAATCCTGAGAATTCCATTATTGCTGGTGATCGTTTATTGGATAATAGACGAAATGAGAGCAGCGGTTTAAAAAGCGACGTCCTCTCTGAAAGCTACTGCGAGAAATGACTGCGCCCCGTGACCTGTAATGTGTTTAAATTTCATCGCTTACTTCATTTTCATTTACCACTTTAAAATATGACGTTCGTAATTTGTTTAAAGTTTTTGAAAACTACTGTAATTTATTTTTTAATATTGTTATATGTATATAATTATTATTTTTTATCAAAATATGAGATATGTGCGTTCCGGTGGGAACGTGAATGTCGAATTTCCGCGAAAACTTACCACTTCTATTCATTCGCTACGCTTATGCCTCATAATCTCACGAATTTGCCTGAAAATTGCATGGGATATCACATGACGTGGACTAATTTGCATGTTATGTATTTATCACATATTTATATTTTTGTTTCATTTGATTGAGTACATAGCAGTCTCAATCGTGAGTGTGTTCCTGCGTGCAAGCTTGCCAGAAGTTGATGCACTGTCCGGCACATCTCTTTTAAAAAGCATTTTTATTGAAAGTTTTTTCTTCCTTTTTTTGATTTATTCCAAAATTCGCTCTGACCCATAGCAAATAGCTGGGCGGAAACATTACACAGGAAGACCAAAGCTCAATATAAAACGAAAGCTACTGCTTAGCAATAATGCGTTATTCTGATGCTGTTTTGAACTGTGCTAGTCTTGGAGGGGCAGTTCTGCGCTTAACATCGATTCAGCAGTCAGCGTGATTGCTGTAAGCCACCCGTTCCCAGCGCCTACTATTTTCTTCCTAATTTTCATTTATCTTTTTCATCTTTTTATTTGTAGCGGTCAGTTAGCCTTCCAGTTTGGAAAATCTGCTATTTACGTCTCCAGCGTCGTTCTGAACATGGCCATTTGTTAATGGTCATCGGTGCGCTGTATAAAGAGCTACAGTTTTCATTTACTTATTTAAAACAAATCAACAACACTATACATCTGCCAATGTTGAGTGTCGACTGTGTTTTTAAATTTAGTATTTTTTAAGGTATGTTCGATTGCCATGATCGAATTTCATCTTTTCCTTACGTGAACTGAATTTTAATCATTGTTAAGATTGGGGTAGACTCATTTTTCCCATCAAAGACATGCCGCATCGAAATTTGATTGGTTATAAATTTCCCATCCAAATTTGATTGGTTTTAAATTTCATTGGTTTCCACGAAAACTGCTACTCCTTCAAAGCAGAGAAGTGCAACTTTTCCAGATTCACATTTTCTGAAGACTGCACCATCGTCTCATAGATGCCAAAAAAGAACAAAAATGTTTTGGTTCTCAGTATGATGCACAATGATACCGAGGTTAGCGATGGAAAGAGCAGGAAGCCTGATATTATCCTACACTATAATAATACTAAAGGTGGGGTGGATAATTTGGACAAAATGACATCAACATATTCTTCTCAAAGAATGACAGCTCGATGGCCATTGGTCATATTTTACAACATGATAGACGTAACAGCATAGAACGACTACGTTCTTTGGACAGAAACACATCCAACATGGAATGCAGGACGGTTGCATAAGCGTCGATTATTCTTTGAGCAACTCAGTAATGCTCTAGTGCAGTGGTTCTCAAAGTGTGGGTCGCGACCCACCAGTGGGTCGCGAGCAGTTTCTGGGTGGGTCGCGTAAAATATTAAAGTACGGAAGTAGTCTTTACGTTCGTTAGGAGAGTATTACTCATCGAAAATTGTTGGCTTTGATTAATTAAGCTTTGATTCAGTTACCGTTAACCTGAGAATCACTAGTTCTGTCTGGCTTTACAGTACACTGATCTATGTCACGTTAATTTTAATTGGTTGTCGATAACAGTTGCCCTTCTTTGTTGCACATAACTTATAAAAGGTAAGCAAGTAGGCAAATAGGTGAAAATGTGCTTGATTGAACGATCTCGTCGCAGCTTGGCGCGGCGTGCTCAGTATGCTTCTGCACTCTGTCGTAGGTTAAAATGGCTGGCACATTAAGTTATCACAAAGTTAGTTGTTAGTTGTTAGTTATCACAAATAAAATATTTTTTAATTTAATAATTTCCGTGCTATGTAAGTAATAAGGGTTTCCCTTTTCTGTAAAATTTAGCCTAGGAATGGATGAGTGGTTGATAAGGAAACCGGTAAAAAGGGAAGTAGCTGAAATGGAGTCTCAAGAAGGTTCCACTGCAGGTGATGTGAATAATAAAAGAAAAATTGATGAAAATGAGCCAGCAAATTTTCAATTGTCAAATCGACGAAAAGTAATAAGAAAATATGATATTGACTATTTAAAATTTGGATTTACGTGGAATGGTGACCATAAAGATCCACGTCCTCTTTGTGTTATTTGCTATGAAATTCTCGCAAATGAGAGCATGCGACCAAATAAACTACTTCGACATATTGAAACAAAGCACCTGGATCTCAAAAGCAAGCCGCTTCAATTTTTTGAAAGCAAATTAAAGGAATTGAATGCGTCACAATGTGTACTTTCTCATTTCACCAATGTTAATGAAAAAGCTATGCATGCCTCATATCTTATTAGCTTGCGAATTGCACAATCTGGTCAGCCTCACACAATTGGCGAATCTTTAGTACTTCCATCGATAAAGGATGCTGTCGGAGTTATGTTTGGTGACACGTACTTGAAAGAGATTGAATTAATTCCACTTTCTAACGACACAGTTGCACGCAGAATCGAAGATATGGCGAAATGGGTGGAAGATCAGCTTATTAACAGGGTTAAAGGAAGTAAATTTTTTTCCCTGCAGCTGGATGAGTCCACAGATATACAAGGTTTATCCCAATTGATTGTATTTATCCGTTTTGTATGGAACAGTGAGCCGCATGAGGATATACTGTTTTGTGAACCAATTATTCGGGGTACTAGTGAGGAAATATTTGAAACTCTTGACACTTATGTAAAATCGAAGGAGCTGGACTGGAGGGACTGTGTTGGTATATGTACGGATGGTGCACGGGCAATGTGTGGTAAGAACAGTGGTGTTGTGACACGCGTTCTTAAACAAAGTCCTAATGCTTCATGGACTCACTGCAGCATTCATAGAGAAGCATTAGTATCAAAAACTATATCAGACGATTTAAAAAATGTTTTAAACACTGCCGTGAAAATCATCAACTTCATTAAGAGTAAACCGTTACAGTCTCGCTTATTTGAAAAACTGTGCGAAGAGATGGGAAGCTGCCACAAATCTCTTCTTTTCCATTCTGAAGTACGTTGGCTGTCAAGGGGTAAAGTGCTAACAAGACTTGTTGAACTCCGCGAAGAAGTTGCAATATTTCTGAAGGGACAAAGTGATTACTCGAAAGTATTGCGGGATGAGAAATTCGTTATTAAGCTCACTTATTTGGCAGACATATTTTCGAAATTAAATGAACTAAATTTATATCTACAAGGGATGGACGCAGCTGACATATTTTCAGTACATGATAAGATTCGGGGTTTTATGAAAAAACTTTATTTATGGAAAAAAAATGTTAAAGACAGAAATTATTGTTGTTTCGAGACATTGGCAACTTTCATCGTCGAAAAAGAAGCGACACTAGATGAGGACTTAATCTTTATGATAGTTGCACATCTAGATTCGTTGAAAGAAAGTTTTGATTATTACTTCAGTGAAGAAATGAAATTCTGTGATAAAAATATCTGGATTGTGAATCCGTTTCAGAGTGATATTGTGGCTACTGGCATATCCACGAAGGCAGACGAAGAATTAATCGATTTGTCTGAAGATTATTCGTTTAAAATGAGTTTTGATCGTAAGAGATTAATACAGTTTTGGCTATCAGTACAAAACACATATCCAACTCTTTCCACCGCAGCATTAAAAGTGCTGCTTCCTTTTACTACTTCGTACATGTGCGAAATTGGATTTTCAGCAATGATTGGAATTAAAACCAAATTACGAAATAAGCTACAATTATCCAACATCTTGCGTCTAAAACTAACACATATTAGTGTGGACGTCGAAGAAGTCATCAGTCAAAATAGAAAACAAGCCCATTGTTCGCATACACCGCATTATGCATCTCACTAATAAACATATACATTAAAATTAGATGTATTCATTAAAAAATTTAAAAGTATAAAACTTATATGTTTTACTGAAATATATCCTTGCCTTTTAAAAAATGCATTGCAAGCCGGTGGGTCGCGAAAACTTATCGTAGTCCAAAGTGGGTCGCAGCCCAGAAAAGTTTGAGAACCACTGCTCTAGTGCAACCAGAAATGATGAGGCGCAAAATACTCACTGCCCAGAACAGCAGCAGCAAAATCGGCAATTGTAAGGTTGCAGAAAGAAGCTGAGCAGCCATCTACAAGCATCAGCACTGATACGGATAGAAGTGGTAAAAAAAAGGCGCATGATGTGCTTCAAGTGATAACAAGGCAAGCGTACGTTGTAAAAAATGCCAGAAATACATTTGTAAAACATCATACACAATCATATTGTAATTTATGTGCAGATGAAATTTAAGTTCGTCTCAACGTACATCCACTATATACGGCTCCTCTGTGATAGAGGTATGGTCAAGAAAGAATAAGTTAACATGGTTGCTTGAGGCTGAACGCTCACCTACTGAGGCTTACTGTAGAGCGAACTCCACAAAGTCATTCATTGAATGTTTTCTTGCTTTTTTACATTTTATTTTATTGTTGTGTTTGTTTGTTATCAGCTTTCTTCTGCTCAGATAACAACTAACTAGACACGCCACTTGAAGTCAAGCAAAATGTCTGTCATTGATAGTAACAATAATTAAGCTGATACTTTATGATTGGATAAAAAATAAATTAACGTCCAACACTATCTGAAACTCAAGGGCGCTTCCTATATCTCTTCCATTGGCTGGTGTGTGGTTTGTGTACTGTTTCTGTTCCAATAGAACTCCATCTACTTTCTCATTTGAATTTCATTGGCTACCATCATTTATTCAATCATGACTGATATTTATTTTTTTAACTTCATCCAACAGTTTATTTATAAAATAAAAAACGTCTGAAAATCCAAGTGAATACAAAAAATAAAAACGAACAAAAAATATTATCAAAAGAAAAAATATTCAATAAAATATCCTCCAGATCTACGTGAATTAGCTTTCCAATTTTCATTGCCAAAAGTATGGATTACGTGGTGGGTGATACTGTGAACAATGAGGGTATCTAAAATCCGTCATCCCAGATCTGCTGTATCCGTTCCATTGTTCACTGATGAATGGATTTCTCGGCTGTGGACGACAAGAATTCATCTGATCATAAGTAAAACTGAAAGGTTGAAAATTGTTCACGTAGGAATCATACGGTGAATACGGCCAAGTATCCTGAAGTGGGTATCTTTGATTAACAAAATGATTCGCTTCAAGAAGGCTCGGCCTGTATGATGGATTCATCATCGACTGCCGTCTGTGGTAAATCTCACGATCATGAAAACGCAAATTGCCCGGTGGATCATTAGGAAAAGAATTTTGAAAACTCCACTGCTGAACCCACATGTCCACAGGAAGCTGGTTGCCAGATGCACAGTATGATGAATTAAATTCTGCACGAGGATTGCGCAACTGATATTGTCGGTTATTATTATTATAATTATTCGACGAAATATTCACATTTCTTTGGCCAGTAATCGCGCATGAAGGTTTTGTTGGGTTCACTTTGTTGACAGTTTCAGCTAATAATTCAATTGTAGTCTTATCTTTCAAAATTTCTGATAGTGATTTTTCAGGTGTTTTCTCGTCGTTCACTGGCTTGCTGTCCAGTATGCATGTGTTGCTTTGATTTTCGCTCAAATGTTCACCTGGATTCAGTTGATTGGAGAAATTTTTCTCAACTACAGCTACAAAAGAATTATCAAATTAGCATCAACAATGCAATCCAATGACAATAATTTGAAATTACGTTCATTATTCCCCACAACAACAACAACGGCTGCATTTTCAGGTGGCACATCTTCTTCAGTTTTAATTTCCACTGACGCTACAAAAATACAAAAGTACATTATTGTAAATAAAGAATAAAATTGTTTCAAAAAAAATGATAATAATAACAATAAAATTTGATGAAGCAATAATTTTACATTTATCAACATCTGCTGAAGTAGAATTTTTCGAAATTTCTAAACGTGGAATTTTCAATTTTACATCTGCAAATGCCTTTGGTTCAGTTTCACCATCATCAGCGCATGTTCTTCTAAGAAAGTTTTCTAAATGAACAAACAGATCAACATTTCCATTGACGCGGATGAAATATATGAAAAAAATTACACACAAAATTAAATATCAAATTAATTAAACTGAATTAATAAAAAGAAAAGCACCATTTCTCTTGCATAGTGTTTCATTTTTTTTTATTGTTTCTGTTTCTCAAAATAGATGATGAACAAAAAAAAAATTTACGTTCATCATTATGCAACATGTGTAAAAATATGATCGAAAAAGCAAGCCATTGTTGCTTAAAATTATAATAAAAATCAAGAAACATTTTGTTTGGCAAAATTTGTTTATGCAAAAAATATAAAAAAATATGACTTACTAATTGTAGCATGTTTTTCATGTTTTCCATCATTGGATGAAATTGGTTCGACAGTGAGATCTATAATTTCTAAAATAGATTTCCATTTATAAATAAGTAATTATGTGAAAATTTGAAAATCCTAAAACATGTGTGTCAATGATAATATTGAAAAGCAAAAAAAAAAAGAAAAATCACCTTTTCCCAACATTACAATGAAAAGTGTAATTGTTAAATTAATTAATTAAAAAAAAATATGCACAACAATGTCTATTTTTACACTATAAATTGAACTGAAAAACATTTTTTTCAATGCAGACTTTATGCAAAAGTTCAATTTTACCAGTGATCTGTGTAGAGGTTCCATTATTCAACATTGGAGCTGAATTCAATGGTGCTGGCTTCCAACAGCCGTCGTTGAATACGAACACATCAACTACATTTTCAGCTGTAGACTTCAGAATTTCCATTGTAAACCTAGATGCACATCATCAAGATAAGATATTGATGCATTAAATTTTGTCTTTTATATTGTGAATATACAATAATTGAAAATTACGCAGAGGTAGATAGGTACTGGACAATGAATAAATAAATAAATAAATAAATAAATAAATCACATCTCATACAGATCAATGAACAAAATCTTTCGATGCACTGCTTGGCGACATACGGGACACCTTAAATACACTTTCCCTTTGGAGAGTTGCAAAAAGTTGTCTATATCGAAACATTGTGCATGAGTACATTTCATTGAACGACAAGGATAAATCAGACGTTTCCTGGATAACTATAAATTATTTAAAAAAGAAAAAGAAAAATATTATAAATATTCAAAATAGATTCTCATCAAATAAAGTATATTATAATAATGCAATATTTCATATAAAAAACTCACTGGACATAAAAGAGAAATTTGAATTGATGTAGGCAAAATATCGCCGTCAACACAATTCTTGAACACTGAAAAATAAATAATAATACAAACAACCATTTTTACAAATGGAATAAATAAATAATTGAAATGAATACAATTTTCATGTAAAAACATATATATTTATATACATATATAATATATCAATTTGAAATACTCACTCAATCTGAGTGTGTCGTTTCGGAAAAATCGATGCTGAGTGACAATAATATTCCGCAGTTTTTCCGCATTTTCATATCGCAACAGTTCAACAGTAAAATAATAATCCTAAAAGATGTGGATTAAAAATTTTGTTAATTTGAAAAAAAATGAATATTATACTTTGTAGTCGACATTCAAAGTTGGCCAACTGAATTGCAAAACGTGAACCTCCTTGGATAAATCCAAATAAGAGGTAATATCAATCGGCTCTTTGCGTCGTCCAATAGGCAGAGCGGTTAATTCAGAACGAACGCACAGCTTGAACAATTTTTTTTTTAATTATAATTTTTCTGAATGTTTCAAAATTAATAATTACTGGAAGTTTAACCATCTTTCCGTCGCAGAGAATTTTAATGTTCAACGGCACAGTATCCCAAACGTAATTTGGGGAAAGTGAGGTAGCTAAACGAAGCATCACTACCGCGCTCGGTGTGTATACATCGCTTACACCACCAGGTCCGCTGAAAGTTTTGAAAATATTAAAAAAAATTTTTATCATAAAAAAATGAAATTTCAAAAATTATTACTATATCTCCAACAACTTCTGCACCCCTTTCTTGGTTACAAATGACAATTCTCCTACACAATCACTAACTATTTTGTTATGCCTCGTTTGGCAGGAACAAGAATTGGAATGAGCTTAAAAAAAGAGAAAAACAATTTTAATGCTATAAATGGAAAAAACTGCATATATAAATTCATATCAACTTTTTCATTCTCAATATGAATATATAAAGTTTCCTTGAAGAAAAGTGTTGAATATAAATAAATAAATAAATAACTGAAAACACTTACGAAGTTTTTGCAGTTGAACCAAATCGCCAACAAAATGAAAATTGGGCAGTTTATTATTCTTTGGTACGGTATTTCTACTTCTGAAACAATGAAAAAAAGTAACATGATTTCCAGTTTTCTGAACACAACTCCAAAACTGAAACAAATCAATAAAATTACTCTTCATCATAAATTTGCATATTATCTAGAGACATCTATATGTATATCTGTCTGTTTATCAAACTCTCTCTGAAATTCCCTTTTGCCTATCACAGGCTACAATTATTAAATCATATAATAATAACTGCAAACAGAGTTTTATCATAAATTTATTCATATTTCAACACAAACCAAACTATCATACATATTATTATAATCGGCAATAAGTACAGTAAATTTATCATTGAAATAATTCATTTTTTTTCAAAAAGAAAAACTGTACAATTACAATTTTTCATCTATTTTTTCCTCCACGAGTGGAAAATTGTTTCAAAAATTATGCAAAAATATTTGTATAACATGCTATTTAATCTTATAAGTTGTTGTTATATGTTATATGAAATTTCAAATTCAATGAGCACAAATAATAAAATGCAAAACTTTGAACCGTACAACTGAGTATCAAATGTATTGAAAATCAAAATTCATTTCCATTTCAACGTCGATAAAACCGTTTCAATCAATGTGAAAGTGTACTTTTAGTGTTTGTTTGATTTATTTTACAAAATCGCCTTAACTGATACATTTCATACATTTATTACTTATTACATTGATTTTGATTAATTGAATAAATTGCAAATAGTAGCAACCTCAAGAAAGCACCATTCCTATTACAATAACCAAACAATTGAACAATACTAAAAGAATAACAATAAATGAGATTAAATAAAATAATTTTCTTCATAAAAAATTAACTAATATCAAATAAATAAATAAATAAATAAATAAATATTTCCAATTAAAAAGGAAAAGAAATTAAGAAAAAAAAAAACCACAAATTTGAATCAAAATTTTACAGGCATCTCTGATTGAATTTAAATAAAAAAATTTTTTCAAATTGCATACATTCAGACAAATAATATACTCTTTATTAAATATACAGGTGGATAAATAATGATAAATGTAATTATTAATAATAATGTGTGCAAATAGTTACCTTGCGACACTGCAGGCCATAATTGATGAGAAACAAACGTTTCCGTCAATACAATCAATTTGTCAACAAAAATGTAAATGAACACGGGCTCCTTTGAGGCACGTGTCAAGACTTTATTTGATAAATAATTGCAATTAGGTTTAAATTAAAAATTACTGTAAGTGCGCAACTGAGTAAAAGGAAATGGCTAAATGCAAATAATTTTTATATACAAAACATTATCAATAATATATTATTTTTGTACTTACACATGCTTTTTATTTTATATTACTTATTTTTTTATTTGTATACTTTCATCTTTTTAATTTTTTTGTTTTCTTCTTTTTGAAATAGAAAATGTATTTTTTAAATATGTGTAGAGTTTTTGAATGTTGAATATTGTTCCATATTTTTAGCTTAAATATTTATTTTTACAAATTTGAAAATTTCTGGAAAATAATTAACAAGTTGAATTTTGAAAAATCTACTACTAAAATTAAAGCTGATTTGTTTTCATATTTGTGATAATTTGTAATTTTTATTCATCACTTGTGCCAAAAATTTTTTTAAAGTTTTTGATTTACTGCGTGCACTTTTGATTATTTTAATTTGAAAAAAGTTCGAAAAATTAAATAGAAATTAAGATGAAATGTTTTTCACTTGAAAACTTCTATTGCTGCCGTAGTTGAATTTTTCAAAAATAATGTTTTTAATAAAACCAAATAATCAATATTTGTAATACATAAATAGGATTAATTTTTAAAAATAAAATGATACTTTTTTAAAAAACTGTTTCAATATAAATTGCAATAGAAAATATTTAATAATTTGTATAACAAACAGATTGTTTTTTTTTTGTTATCTTGATTCAAATCTTATTAAATGTGATTTTAAAAATAATTTTCTGCACAAGTGTAGTCAATTTTATACAATTTGAAACTGCTCTTTGAAGTATATAATAATTCAAATGGAAATTTGGATAATTTTTCGTTAAAAGTAAGCATTGTTAATTGAAAATGTGATGCATTTGCATATACATGTAAGTGTGTATGTGCGTGTTTATGTGAATAATACAATAACAAATTCTTTTTGAACAGTTAACAAATGGAATATAAAAGAAAATAGCAGGATTCAACGCTCTCTTAATCAACAACATTATGCATATAAAATGGAAAGTTTTCATTTTGTTAATTGGTATCAAACGAGTAAATTTTATTAATGGTTGTTTATTTTAGAAGAATAAATTTACCAAAAGACAAAAATCAAAGTCTTGTAAATATATTTTCGGCCCATTATGTAATAGAATACAGTTCCAAAATTTTAAAATAGCTGCACTGGAGTGGGCACAAAAATATTAAATCAGTTGCTTAATATTTGATGTGCACGTACAGTCTAATTATGTGCACATGTATATAAGTTGATTGATTTTATGGAAAAAAAAATTATTCGTCGTCAATCCATTCTTCATGAATTGCATTTTGAAAATTTTCATTGCCATTTCACTTTGTTCTACACTATATGCAGATGAAGCAGACTTTGGAATAGATGAAGATGATGATGTGGAACTGCTAGTGCAACAACATGTGATGAACATGAATACAGGAGGTACTAAGGTAATGCTAGTCAGCTTGGATGATGTCAACGCTCGAATGAAAGGAAGACATGTCGTCTATGATGTAACTTTTACTGTAGAAGAAAAACAGTGTGAGGTAAGAAAATATTGTAAGTATGGAAAATTATTTATTTATTTATTTTTTAATATTATCATCTTTAGGGAGTTATCTGTTCAATAGAGGAGAAAGTTTGCCAAGGTGACCTCAGCCATGTCACTCACAACAGTTTCATCGTCTGTGAATGATCAATCAATCATTCAAATTCAAAATTCAAAAATTATACATTTCATTTGAATTATTTTAATAATAATAATAATAATAGTAATAGTAATAATAATGGCAATAATAATGTGGTCATTAGATAAAACATTTGAAAAATATGTACAAGAATTTCACAAATTGTACTAAAAATTTTTTATACAATAAAAAATTCTTGACATTTATGATTGTAATGTTATTCAATGTAAAAATTTTGAATTCATTGAGTATTATCATATCATTTGCAAAATTGAATAAATTTTAATTTTTTGAGCTCTACAAGAAGATAAATACAGTAAAAAGTAAAAATAAAACAAGAAACTTACTTGCTCATTTCTGGAAATGAGAAAGCTCTTTTTTTTCAGTTTTAATAAATTTATACGCTGTACATTGTGTCAAAAAGTTTCCGAAAAAAATAAAATTATTAAATCAGATAAATTGATGATAATGTGAATTGAAAAAAAAATAATACCAATTTACTTCATGTAAAATAATTCTCTTCTTCTTCTTCTTTTTCTTTTCAGAAGACAGTTTTTCAAATCAAATCATCGATTTGAACAATTTTTTAAATTTTATCACTTTTTAAAAAAAAAATATACCCTTCATTTGCTTTGCTTGTAATGCTTTTTTACTTGGAAAATAATCTTTTTACAAAAATAAAATTCTCCTCATCAAGAAGAATTCTTTGACAGTGTACTATACTTACTGTCTATAAGGTATCGATCATGCACATATATAATGTAGATATATTTGCATACAGGATAATTTTTGACGATTGAATTTGTAAAAGTGTTCTCTGACAAAAATTCTCACATTCAAAATAATTAACTTTCTAACGTTATGACGAATAAATTGTTTTTTTGAAATTCGTTCCATTCTGCTCAAAAAGAGTAAAAAATAAAGAAGTATAGATGATGCATAGAGGCGCAAAATGAAAATATTAAAATAATGCTACCCGTTATAAATAGAGGAAAAATAAAAATGAAAATATTAAGATAGAAGATAATAACAGCATGGATGACAATAAAATACAGAGATAAAAGATATTGAAAAATTCTGGATTCAAGTGAAAAATTAAAAGCCTCTCTATAAAAAAAGAGATCAATTTCTGGGCAATACATCAACTGTAACTTTTCATGCGCATACAGTTTCAACAGATGTAAAATGAACGAAAAATGAATATTGATTGAAATATAAAATAATAATAATAATAATAGTAATAATAATAACCCAAAAAATTGACCCGAAAGAAGAAATATTATATAGCTTTCACGCGCGATTGTACAGTTCATCAATTTACACTAACCGGCAGGTAGCGTTTCATATTTCACCAAAAATTTTCACACAGAATCAGATTCTATTCTCAATTCTCTTCTCCTATAACAACAACGATAAAAGTAATATAATATTCAGCTGATAAAAAAAATAATAAAATAAAATAACATACACATACATGTTGACGACAAAAAGTGAAACAGTGAGAACAATGATGAGCGTGCCAAGTGAAATTAAAGCGTAAGCAGAGCCGTAAGCAAGCTTTTGCGGTAAAAATAATCGATGCCACAATTCTTCACGAGTTTCAGAATTCAAATATGCACTTTCATTAAGCCAGAAAACGGGAATTATTGCAGATTTGAATTTTTTCAACGATCTAAATTATTGAAAGCATAATACAATTTTTGCTTTCTTTTCATTTATACTAATAATAATTTACGTGAAATCGTTATCACGCACAGCGGCTACATTGATCTGCAATTTACGACGAAATGACATTCCAATACCAGTTACCTAGATTCAATTAAAATCTTGAAATATTACATTACACTATACTGAAACAATGAAATTGTGATATTTCAACAATTAAATTCAATATCAATATTGGGATTGTAAAAATAAAACGATAATAATTAATACCGGCTCAAATTCAAGTATAGTTCTGTGTTGTGCAGGATCTGGATGCATTCCGTAAACGGATTGTTGAACTTCTTCTGGACTGAACAAGAAATGCGGAAAGGATAAAACTATCGGTGCATCTGAAGCAATACTAAATTTCAGTAATAAAATTATAATTCACAATCTATTCAACTTACCCATCTGGCACTTGGATATGTTGAGCAGACCAGGTGGCAAACAAGCTAGACCACTTTTACTGTCAGGAATTTGTATTTTTGGATAATAAATATCAGTAGGCCAGCAGAAGCCCGCATTTTCAGATGTTGTATCATCAAACGTGTCTTCAGGTATGGCGAATTGTAATGTGGCTAATTTATCCACCATACCATCTGAATCGTATCGAACATACAGCGAACTAAATTTAAAAATAAAATAAATAAATCAGTATTTATTTTAATCAGTATTACCGGCAAAGATCAGGTGAAAACAATTTTAAAATCTGCGATCGATCCATAAATGGAGGATATACTGCACCATCTGAAACAAAATTATAAAAAAAAACAAATATGCGTGTATGTGTTTGCCTGTATGCATTACCAGAACCATTGATCATGTTCGCCCATTGACTATTCCAATAGTTTACAGAAGTGGACCCTTGGAACAGTTCCATTGTCCCTTTTTGAGTCAAATTCGTCACGCCTGAATTGATCAAATATGGACCGTCGTAGCTGTAATTTTTTCCATACATAAAACCCATGCGATCGGGAAAGTCAAAATCCGGTGCAAGCCAGTGCATCGCCTTGGCCATTGAGAACAGTATATCCAAATAGCCGGTGAAAAGTAAAGCATCCACTGAACGTGTTATAAATGCCCCTTCGCCTAAGCCAATCAAACCGAAAGAAATGAACTTTTTCACTCCCACTGGAGTTCCACTCTGACGTAATTTGTGAAGCAGAGTCTAAAAATAAAAATGATAATAATAATAATAATAATAATTGCTGTTATCATCAATATGACCTATTAATCTATTATATAACAATTCGAACTCTGCTTTCATGCAATGCTGCTATCTGATGTCGAAAAAGCATTTTTTGAACAAAAAAAGAAAAAAACAAGCTTCCAGATTTTCAATTTGAAACTGAGATTTTGAAATAGGAAAATTGAAATAATTAAAAAATCAGTTCAATGCCATTGTTCGCTTCATGTCACACAAAACCAATCCAAACTTCATTGTAATGGTAAAATAAAAATGCAGGTTACGATTTTAAAGAAATTGATTATATATAAATTTAATAAAAAAAAATACAATTCTGAAAGTCAAAATTCTGAAATCAAAGTCAAATATTATATACTACATGAAAGAGTAATTTGATTAAATGTTAATTAAAAAAAATTATTAAATCTTTGATTGTTCGAATCTCTTGATTACAACAAAATAAATTGCATTTTCTAATATTTCGCAATAATTACAATACACTTTGATAAACCTAACAAAAAAGTACACTTTATCTAAATGATAATTCAACTTATCATCATATCATGATAAAAACTTTTTAAAGAAAAGTATGAATAATGATAAATAACAATAATGAAAAAAACTTATACACTAAAAAAAGTGAAATTAAACTCAATGGATATATATTTTTAATAGATATGCTTTTTTTTATTTTGTTAATGTATAAAATGAGTACAAATAATGTCTGGTTTTCAGTTTTTCAATTTTAAAACTAGCCATTTTATGTACAAAATTGCAACTGCATAACTAAATGTTGAACTAAATGCATAAATTTGAAAAAAGTTGAAATTTTTACTTTCTTAGAGGTCATCAGAAAAAGAAGTAACTGTGAATCACACGCTTCAGGGTCAATTTGTAAAATTTATACAAAACGAACATCTATCCTAAGGCTTTCTGTTATTAGACGTTAAAAATGTGAATAATAAGAAAATGATTCCATCAAATCTGTACATATAGAAAATAATAATATGAAACAAGCTCATTATGAGCAAAAAAAATGATAATTAGAAAGATAAACTTACCCAAAATGGAACATTTGGTACGGTGATCAAATCATTCGGATTGCAAGATGTGCACGATTTTGTTGAATTAAAAGTGAACCATTTGAAATTTTTATAACTGATGGTACCATTTTCATGATATTCAACAGCCATTTTTTTCTGATGTTCACTGAAAACCAATAAATTAAAATTCTTCAAGCATACATTTTAAAAAAATATAAATCTTTTGAGAATACTAACTCAAAGCCGTATGGGCCGACCTCGGAAAGCATCGGCTTTGCATAAGCCAAGGCCACTTCGTCAGCATTGGTGAGGTTGAAAAACCAAATTTGCAGGCTCATATCATAAGGTGGATTTTCCCAAAGTTTTGCCGTATCGCTTCCGTTTTCCAACAGCACTGCCTGTACGTGTACGTGTATATGAAAAGGAAATGTAAAACATTTGAATATCCTCTTTTTCTTTTAATATCTTACATCCAAAACTGCATTGTGAACGTAGCTTGGTGTAACAATGACCAAACTGATGCCAACAATGAGAAATATTGTTCCCAAGCAGGCTACGGCGAGTAAATATTTTTGGTGTAGGTCCATTTTGAATTCAAAAATCCATTGTAATGAAATTGAACAGTTTTCGTCAGAACAGGTCAGTGAACCTGCCGCTGCAACGCACAATAAGCCTGAGCGTCAGTACAAATATTACAGTATCAAAAGGAAGGCGTGATCGACTGTGGAAGTAAAAATTGAAGTTGAATTACCTTAAAAAAAATACATAAACGATCAATCAAATCAATGATAAATATTTTAAATTTCTCAAAACAAAAAAGTTTCCAAAACAACATGCAAATTCCCACAAAAACACACACACACATTTGATTTCTTGCTTTTAGCAAATGAATGCCATTTTTCTCTGAATTTTCAAAAAATAACGCAAATGACAATATTCTGCTCGAAGTTATTACCTCAAGCAGTTTACAAAAAAGCTATTTTTTGATAATTAATTTTGAAAAAAACACAAACATATGAGGATAATTGTCTTCAGAGAAATTTATCGGTTGATCTGTTAAAGAAACAGATTGAAAAGAAATTTTGAACAAACACATTCAATAATAATAAGGATGCATGAAAATTTATATAATTGTAATAAATCCGCCATCAGAGATCACTGCAACTATACTCGCATTGATGCAGATGTATTCGAAAAGCATTGCAAAAATGAAGTGTTAAAATAATGGTGAGAAAAGAATTTTTGTATAAAAAAAAACAAAATTTAAGAGAAACTTTTTCTATATACGTATACATTTTCAAAAGATTTGCTTCAAAATAAAGTGAAATAAAAGCGACAAAAAAGTAAATGAAAAAAATGTTCCAATCGAAACTTGCAATTGATAACCTTTTTCAAATGAATTTGCCATTTCATGCAAATGTAACTTTTTATTTAAAAAAATTCCAAAGCAACAATGCAACAAAAATGACAACCAAATAAACCTTACATACAACGTGATAAAATTGAAATATGCAAATCAATCGTAGATTACCATGCAGTGGGAATCGAACAAGTTGCACAAAAATGATGGTTAGTCATTGCTCTCTACGTGTGGCAAATTTGTTTGATACATGCGATCAAAAATTCAATTTACTGTAATGACAAAGCAAGTGAAATGCAAATGATCTTTCTCACCAGATATGAAATTTCAAAGTGTTCAACATCGTGATGCTATTCATAAATGAGTGAAAGAATTTGAATAATAATTGTTGAAAACAATCAGACAGACATGCTTCAAAGCAGCGCAGATTAAAATTAAAAAAATTCAGCTAGCAACCAGTCGACTGACTGAGCGTGTGAATGAGTGAGTGAGTGAGTATGATTCACAGAAGAAGCATACTCAAGAACCAGTTTTGAACAATTTTCACGCAACATTGGAGAACAACAAAAGTCCACGTCGACCAAATATTAATTATAATAAGCATATTTTTGTGAAATTTAAATTTTGCTGAAAATCTCTCATTTAATGTTCGTTATAAAATTAAAATACTTGTTTTTTTTCTTTAAATTTAATTTATTTTCTTTGAAAATATTCAACAATTTAACATTTACAAAGTAAAAGTGTCAAATGGTTCAGATTTAATTTAATTTAATTTAAATTTAATTATCGACGTTTTCAAGTGGCAAGTTGCATTTGAAAATCAAAGAATTAATGTGCCAAAGTTGAATGGCAATATCATTGTAAATTTTGCCAAATAAAAATTGCATCCTCTTGAAAGAAGTTAAGAATGAAATGTCATTTGAAAAGTATTCCAATTTTAGGACAATTTCATCCAGTCAAACTTGCCAGGAAAACTTGAATCACAAAATTCACTTATTAAAGCTGTTACACATTCCTAGAAGAATACAATGAACTTTGTACAAACACGTCAACAAGCGTAAAAGTTCCTATTTTATATTCTAAATTATCATTGAAATCCAAAAAAAAAAGAAGAAAAAACATACCAAATTAAAAAAATTGAAATTTATTCATATTTCAATAATACGTGATGGATGTCTGTAGATATTTTTCTTCTGAAAATAATTCTTAAAATTTTAGTTGTTCAACAAAATGCATAAGAAGTATTGGTTTGTGAAGAAAATAGCCAAACAACCTTACGGGTATGGTTTCAAACTTGCAATAAATAACCCATTCTATTTCTCAGTGGGATGAGTGGAGGCAAAATAATAGAAAACAAAACCAATGGCAGCTGCACGGATATTTCCAACACAACTGCTATAGCACAATTTCTGAATAACCCAACCAAGCTATGATACTTCATATGACAGGCCAACTGTTAATATAGATTCAAAAAGAGGCAAATGTTATTATTCTGCGTTTGGTTTTCGGATAAGTAGACAATTTGCAAAAGCAGAGCAGCTGTGAAAACAAATCTCCTCTATTCTATAAGCTTAATATTTTCAATATTATACTGATACTTAAAATCTAGATTTAAAGCAATAAAGCAAAAAACCTGTAAAATAATTGAAAAATACAGTATATTTCCTGAAGAATAAAAAATGAATAAAAACCACAAAAAAAATGTTCTAAAAATATTCCTATTTTTTCAACTTTTCCATTTCAATCAATAATACTTTATTGAGAAAAATGCATTAATTAATAAATGTGTATATTTTAATTCTTGCTACAGTAATATTTGATAAATTAGTGAATGAAGGTAATTTTCCCTACAAAAGTTGCAACTCTAAAGTGGTGAAACAATTTGAAATTTAATATTTTCATTGTTGAAAAGTTTCTAATCAATTTGCTCACCGCAAAACTCACCACTATCGAAATAATATGAAAATCTCTAAATACATCAAAGCATTACAATTTCTGTTTTATTCAATGTAACTTGAGAATCAAAGAAAAAACAAAATGAGTAGTTTTTAGACAACTTTGGATGCAGACTGGACAATTTTCGCTAGATCAGGATTTGATTGAAGCCACGCTGGTACAGGAACCAGAACTTTGTTGCCCAATGGATTTTCATTCGCATCCAACAAAATGATATTGTTCGAATCGGAACGAGGAACGCCGTGTCTAATTTGCGAATGGTGGGCCTTCCAACCGACTATGTAAGCGCGGCGTAGTTCTCCTTTGATGGCGACCAAAATTTTGTCACCAAGCTGACCACGATTGGTCGCCTTGCCCAACCGACCCTGCCGGTATACTCTAATGCAATAGGGTGGCTTGCCGCTGAGCATCGCCTGCTTGCCCAAGTCGCTGTTGTCGACCACGCGAAATCTTGTTTTCAGATGGATCCAATTTAACAATGCAGTTGTGCTGAAAAAATCCACCTCCAACATTGGAAACTTCATCCGAACCAAACGAATGAATGCATGGTTGTTTTCAAACAGAAAATGTTCTCATACAACATTCGCTCAATTATTATTTTCATTGTCAAACGGTAAATTATGCAACTCTTTCAAGAATGCTAATTGAAAATTTGAAATCATGTTTGTTGAATGAAAAAAAGACAAAAACAAAACCGAACAAAATGTATTCAGAAAAGTTGAACATATTCAGATTGGAACAAATTTCTCACCTAAACTGTCTCTTGGGGACGAACAGTCGTTGAAATAACGTCATCATCTTCAGACAGCTTTATCAATCTGCAAAAGATTCAACTTTCAAAAATTCTTTGACAGGGTCGAAAGATACACCAACTTACTGTTCAACCGTTGAATTTATCGCCGACGATAAAATCAGTACAATCCGCCTACAAGTGAACAACTGCTTACTCAGTGTGCAAAAATGTACAGTAGAAAAACAAAAAATAAAAATCAAGTTTTTATTTCAAACATAATTTTGAAAAAAATATATGAATAAATTGTATTTTTTTAAATTATCATACAAAAACTTTTCCCTCTCCATCTCATCGACTGAACATCGTACAATACTACAGTAAACATTTAGTTAAATCTTGATTTTCAGAACATCAACATAACCTTACTGTAGATTATTTTTTGTCTTTTTTTTCAGCTTTGTCGTCGGTCGGATCGGTTTGACAAATGATTGAACATTTGTGCGTTTTCACCAAAGGAGGCGTCGTGCTGTGGAATGTGGAACCACCGTCGGAACAGCTCAGCGCCGGCATCAACGCAATTTTGAAAACGGTCGTGCTGCACGAGAGAATGGACAAAGCGGTGCACGAGTACGGCGATTTCGCTTTCCACTTGTGCTTGGACAACAAATTCGAGCTCATCTACCTGCTAGCTTATCACAGTGTTTCACCGGTCGGCTATGCGGATGAATTTTTGGCCGAATTTGCCGGCATCTTTGCCCAACAGTACGACATGGTACTGCGGGACCGCGGTGCCTTGTTACAACGCTGCGACAGTGATTATTTTGCCGACGTGCTAACGACGTTTTCCCAGTTGACTCGCAAATTTTGCCGAATTCATGACAGCAAATTGCCGGTAAAAACGATGCGCACGTTCGAACAATCTTCCAAGGCCAAGCGAAACGCCACGCTGCTGGTTGATGCGGCTCAGAAGAAGAATAAGAAGCAGAACAACACCACCACCAACAACACTGGCAAGAAAGTGAACTCGGTGCCAGTGCCGGCGAGCGCTATTCCAACAAAGTTGGATGTGAACACGACAGTGGAGAACAGCAACGCGGTGGTGGTGGAGTCGAAGTTGGCAAAAATGCGTGAGAATTTTTTGAAACGAACCCAAGCGAAAGAGAAGAAGCCGAATAACAACAATGCTGGCGGCAAATTGGCGGCAGATTCGAGTTTGAAACGCAAAAAGGTCAAAGAGAATCGCCGTTGGGATCAACTTGGTGGCAATTCCAAGTTCTACGACACGAGCGCGTTGGATTTCAGCAGCAGTCAGACCAATGCTGGCGATCCGGCGGCACGGGCGACGGCAGTGGATCCAATGTTGAACCAAGCGTCGATTGAAGAGCAGAGACGTTACGTGGGCCAGATGCGTGGTGAACTGGGTGGTCTGAGTGACGACGACCACTGTGACGAGGATGCGGAAGAGGAGGAGGAGGACGATGAATCAGTGACCAGTGCAAAGCAGCAGCACCTCGACAACACGGCCAACAACAACAACAAGAAGAGGGGCGGTGGTCTTTTGGCGGCTTTTCAAAGTTTGGTCGGCAACAAGACGCTGACCGACGACTTGTTGCTCGGACCGTTGGAAAAGATGAAGGAACAGTTGATCGGCAAAAATGTGGCCGCCGAAGTGGCGGACAAGCTTTGCCAGTCGGTTCGCACCAGCCTGCGGGGCAGTGTGGTCGGTCAGTTCAGCTTGATCGCCAGCGTGGTCAGGGATGCGTTCAGACAGTGCTTGGTGCAACTGTTGCTCAAGCCGGAAAGGAATAGCTGTCTGTTGCGCGACATCTTCCAAGCCAGACAGTCTGGGCGGTGCTACAGTATCGTGTTTTGCGGTGTCAACGGCGTCGGCAAGTCGACCAACTTGGCCAAAGTGGCATTTTGGCTGAACGAGAACGGCTTCCGGGTGCTCATTGCCGCCTGCGACACTTTCCGGGCGGGCGCGGTCGAACAACTGCGTACCCACGTCCGCTACTTGGACGAACTCCACCCGGGTCTGGTTCAACTCTACGAACAGGGTTACGGTAAGGACGCGGCCGCGGTCGCCGCCTCGGCTATAAGCTACGCCGAGGCGAACAACTTGGACGTGGTGTTGGTGGACACGGCCGGCCGTATGCAAGACAACGAACCGCTGATGCGCGCCCTGGGCAAGCTGATCCGAGTCAACGAGCCAGACTTGGTGCTGTTCGTTGGCGAGGCGTTGGTCGGCAACGAGGCGGTCGACCAACTGCAGAAGTTCAGCAGAGCTTTGATCGACTGCGCGGCCGTCGACCAACAAGACACGCCCATCGACGGAATTATGCTCACCAAATTCGACACCATCGACGACAAAGTCGGCGCCGCCGTTTCCATGACTTACATCACCGGAAAGCCGATCCTTTTTGTCGGCACCGGTCAGACATACAAAGATTTGAAACAGCTCGACGCGAACGTTGTCGTCAACGCATTGCTCAGGTGATTTTATATTCAAAAAAAATTATAATAATCATTCTTTATTACAAACAACATCCATCAGTAATGCCCATTTGTGCAACATAAATCAGTTGTAACTTTGAAAACTATTGGCCAAGAATAAAAATTTATCCTTTACTGAGCACAAAAAAAGATGAATGAAAATTTCAAAAGCAAAGTAATAATGAATAATAGATTGAAAATAATTTTTTTTCAACGAATCTTCATCTGCAACTAAATATATAAGTTTTAATCTGTTTGTTTCACTTCGGAATTGTCATTTTCGTTGGTCATTTTAACGAAACCTGAAATAACTTTCGTTTAAGTTATTATTTTCGCTGAAATTAAAATTATTATTTACCAAAATGCTCCGGATAAGCCGTAGGCAAAAGAGTAAACATGGCCGATGCAACCATTCCAGCCACGACAACAATTACAGCTAGTTTTGAAATGTCAGATGGATGCATTTTTTAAAATTTGCAAAAACCACGCAACTGAGTGGCAAAGTCCACTGCAGAATCATTGCATACGGTATTTATAAGATAAAAAGGTACAATTTTTATATTCGATTCTGAAAATGACTATCCATATCAATTTATTCATTTAACAAATAATGCTAATTAATGCTTTCGCTCGGGCGAAGCTGAACAGGATACTTTTACTACATTGTAAAATGCAGATGGAGATTACTTATTAAATAAAAAGCAAATATGTTAATTTTGAACAGTTACGATAGGATAACTTTATTGCAATTAAATGTATATATATTTTTTTATGTTGAATGTTATTTCACAGCTTCCAAATAATAGCTTTACGTAAATTGAACAATTTCGCATCACTTTTTCACTTGTAACATCTAAATTTATTAATCGCTAATTATCAAGTTCATGCAAATCAAATCAATGCCAAATCGCAAGTTATACAACTTCTAACTATTCATTAAATAAACACCCAATTTTCACCAATACCAAATCATTCACACCAAAAAATATATACTGAAAAGCCACTGCAACATAAATCTAAATTTTCCTTTTCACATCATCAATTTGATCAGAATGTAGTACCGTTCCAACCAACATCGCTTCCGCGCAGATTGACGAAATGGATATACATTCTGAAACGATTTCTTTCAAAACACTGTCAACTGTTTGTCGTTATTACCTGTTCTTTGGAATGCCCAATTTTTTGTTAATATAATCAAACAGTTTGTTCGAATGATCACGATTTCTGCTTGCTTCAATTCCACCAATCGACATCAGAGTACCGAATGCAGCGGGATTTGCACTTCCACCAAATGATAACTGCTGATCTGTGTTGATGTGCACAGCTACATACTGAAATTTATATTCATAAAATTAAAGGCTCGCACAATACACGGAAAAAACTTACACTTTCAGGTTTAGATAACATACCACCAATCAGTGTGCTTATGCTAGACAAAAAGTCTGACGGAACATCGGTAGCTTTGACGTTTGTGTTCAGAGTAAAAATCGGCATATTTCACTAACAACCGAAAATTGGAATTATTTGAAACGCATCAAAAATAGCTGATAAATATATTCCCGTGAAACCACGCTTATAATCAGCAAATGCACAAACTGTGATAATTAAAGCATTTTTTTTTATTGGACACACACATCGATAGAAAGGAAATTCAGTAATAAATAAAAATTATAAAAGTAAGCTGATAAGTAGTTAGCTAATACGGCGTGGTTTAACTTTCATAATATTCTTCTTTTCTAAGATCTACGCCCGCAAAACGCCATTCCACCCAACGTTAAAGCCATCCATATTCAAGTACCGTATGTACATTCTAAAAACAAAAAGCAGGTTCATTTCAACATATTTTACTCATCAATGAGTGATCACAAAACCTGCGTCATTCTAATATACTTATATATGTAATTTCTACCGCAAAGTGCGAAATAAATTTACATATGATAGATTAAAAAATAGCCCTGGAAGTACTGTAAACAAACTGAAATTCAAGTTCTTTTCCTTTTTTTATCAATGATTTCATAATTTTTTCATGCAAAAAAATAAATTGCAGTGAAAAAAGATTTAAAAGAAAATTCTGCCTGAACTTTTTATTTATATAGTGTCTTACCGTTTTTGAAGAATGTCTAACTGTTGATGAAAAAATTTACACAATTTTTCGGTATAATGTGCATTTTCTTCTGGACTGATTTTTCCAACAGCTCGAAGTACGCCAATCAGACAAGGATCATTACTGCCGCCAAATGCCATTTTTTGATCAAGCAATAAATCAATCACCACTAGCTATTCATTTAATGAAACGTTATAAAATTTCTCAGCAATATAAAATCTGTTAGTTATATGTAGTTCAGTAAACACTGAATAGATAATAATTTGACTTTAATAAACGTTAAAAATGATAAATGAATTCTTCAGTTAATTAAATAACAGCTATAAATGTTTTCAAAAAAAACGATATTAAAAAATACACTAATACAGTGGTTGTCGAACTGTGAGTCGCGACTCATTGTAGGGAAATCATCATCAAGCTAGATGGCTTTATAAAAGACAAAGGTCTGTATAATTTAAATGTATAATATGGCGTAAATGGGTCGCAGTCTGTACAAACGGCCACCGGGCCATGTGCCGTGATAAACGCAACCTTAAGGAAGGTCATCCTTCTCTCCTTCACATCTACTCCATTATGAATAATAAAGTATTAATGAAATTCAGTTCATAATTTTCACTTGATAACACCAAAATGTTCAAAGATAATCAGCTTATTTCGTGTTTATTAATGCTAGGTGGGCCGCGAAAACTTGTTGTTTAAAAGTAGGTCACATTCCACAGAACTTTGGGAACCACTACACTGATATATTTATTGGATGCTTTTAATATATTTATTAGTTTCACCATGAACGTTTAAGTTGTAATGCCAAATAAATCTAAGCATGTATAACATGACGTAAAATAGAGTTAAATCAAAAAAAGTGCGATGTCAGTCGAAATGAAATCAATATAAATCCATACCTCTTTAGGTTTGTCGAGCAATTCCGCCAACAGTTCTGTTAGCAATTGATGAAAGTCTTTCGCCACAGTCTTTTTATTTGTAATTATTGTGAAAATTGGCATTTCGAATAACACAAGAAAAGTACCTACCTCCAAGTATTCTACTGTAACACACTAATGCAAGTTAAAGATAATAAAGTTCATGATTTCATCCTCTGATCGCTTTCATTCGTTTAGTAAACAATTTTCAAATATTTCACGAAATTTATTTCACTATTTTATTAAAAGTTCAGATTAAACAAATGAATGGGTATTTTATCAAATGAATGAAATATAATATGTATAATTTTTGTGCTGAACATATTTCTAAGAAGAGAAATTCAATGTTGTGCAGTCTTTAAGAATCTTCATGATATTTGTTATCATACCTATTTTTCCCCTCTGAAACACCATGCGTAATTGTTTCTCGCTATAAACAGTCAAAATCACCTCATTGTCTATGATGAGATCAGTGCTTCCAGATTTGAAATTACATCGAAATCGACCTCTTCTACAAATCATCAGATTAAAAATAATCAAATATTATGGATATAAAAAAAAATTCGCTTACTCAACCAATTCCTTCTGAATTTGTTCTAGCAAAGAATTTATACCACCTGCGCAGACACCCACTTCAACAATAAACTCAACTTGATGTGGTTGCCATTCCATTCTTTTGAGCACTTCATCGCTTCGTAATAGTTCTATACTTTTCAAATTTCTGTCAACAAATAGCGTAGCTTGAAATTTGTCTGGATCCAATGGATGATTGAAGTTCGACAATGAATCTTTCAACAACTCCTGCGACGTCTCGATGACGATAGATGGAATCGTGTTCACTGCTACGTTTTGTCCATTTCGAGGCTTCAACACAGGAATCGCTATAATAATATTGATAACAATGACAAAAAATGAAAAATGAATTTAGCAGAATATAAAACAAAAACTTACACAGCATACGTTCAACTTTTTGCTTTAAAAATTCCATTTTAGATTCTTCACCATGCACGAAAAGTACATGCCTGGGATCGCAGTTTCGAATCAACTGAACAATGCCTTTAGAATCGGCATGTGCACTGAATGACATGTATTCCACAGACAATTTAACGTCCAACTGTTAAATGAAGAAAAATTTTTTTAATTCCAATTTTCTACTACTAATTGCTACACTTACTGTAGTGCCGTTTTCCAAATCCAACTTTCGGATTCCGGCTATCAGCTTAGATCCCACTGTACCTTGTACACAATAGCCAGGCATGATAACCATATTTTTCTCATTGCTAGCCCATTTTTTGAAAATTTTCAACGATTGTCCAGAATGTAACATTCCTGGAGTGGCGAACACAACCATTGGACCTGGATTGTCAGCAAATGAATCTTCAAATGGCTAAAAAATCGTGCATATGTTAATTAAATGTAATCATTGTTCCAACCGAAAGTAAATACTACAACTTTTAATTAATAAATAACAAGACTTTATTTTCATATATTTTATGCCCGATGCAGTGTGTTCTACATATGTGTTATTACAATAAAAAATGCTTCCAATAACTTACCAATACATGCTTAAAGTCAAACATATTTCTTTTCACGAATGTTTTCTTAATTTTCTCACTTGTCCAAGTAACAAATAATTTGTAATAATCGACAGCCTAACAAAATCCATCCACTAATGCATGACACAACAGGTAACAAAATTTTACTTACTTTTTCTGCCATTCCCTTCGATACATAAATCGGAATGCTCAAATTCATACGCTCCCAATATGATTCAAGCAAGATGCACAATTCTTGAGCTCGACCCAACGCAAAAACTGGAATCAAAACTTTTCCACCATAATTTATACAGTCATGCACTTTTTTCAAAAAATCTCTTTCACGAGCTCTTTTTGAATCACGAATGGTCGTCGCATATGTAGACTCAGAGATCAGCACATCTGGTCTGCAGCGGTCAATTTCCGCTGGACCTAGATGCCGATCTGGAGTCATATTGAAATCACCCTGAAAACAGACAGCATCATAATTCTATAAATGGTAATTCAATTAATTATGACTACCGTATAAACAACAGATTCGTGACCAACTCTAACTTCAAACATTGCTGCGCCCAATACATGACCAGCATAATATGGTTTAATTCTCAATTCGTTGTCAACATAAAACAGTAATACATACTTTTATTTATTTATTTATCAAAATAATGTAAAATATAAGTGAAAAGTTAATCAAATTTTAGAAGGCTTAAATGTCCAGAATGGCATCAGAAACAACTTAACATTAACCTAACCACCAAACAATTCTTCACATGCAAACGTTACACAACAGTTCATTACTGCAGAGTTTTACTTTAGCAAGTACTGTTTGGCATAAAAATATAATTTCAACATTGCATACCATCAACTCTTCATGCAAGCTGACTGTTTTCACTTTGTTCATGCAATCTTTGATCATGTTTGAAGTAAAAATGTGAGAATCACTGCGATACTTAACTTGAACTTTCCTAAAATCTTCCTATAAAAATATAACATTGTTAAATTAATTGTCACATAGCAACACATTAAATTCTTCTTACAAGTAACACAGGCACAATTGCCTTAGTTGGTATAGTCATGTAAATTGGGCCGTTATAACCAATCATCTCGGTCATATACGGCAAAGCACCACAGTGATCAAGATGGAAATGACTTGAAATTTTATTCATAAATGATTAAAATAATCACACCTGATTCAAAATAATATACCTGATAATTACACAATCAATAAAGTCGTCCAATTTTCCTTTCTGAGTAATATAGCTGAAATCTGGGAATCGACGCTACAATATTAAGCAATCTTTTTAAATTATTACCATTAAATTACTATTTAAACAGAAACAAAGTTCATTAAATAAAAGTAAAATATACATCAAAATTAAAATTCAAAAATCAGAGAATATTAAAAATGAAAGAATACTTCGTCATTAAAACCCATATGCATTCCGCAGTCTAGCATCACATTCTTTCCTCCAATAGTGATAAGAATACAACTTCGACCAACTTCTTGGCCAGCACCTGTATTAAAATATGAAAAAAAACTATTAAAATTAACTTGCAAGAAAAAATATACCAACAAAGATATAAAAATAAATACAACTAAAAAACATAATCGTATGTTATCAAAAATTGTTTCCCATTATTATAATATTAGAATAAACTAATGAAAGCAATTATATGAATCGATGTCGAACAAAATTCAAAAATATTTGCAAAAAACTTAATTGCAAGTTGAACGGAAGGTACAACATATTATTATTAGTAGTAGTATTAATTTAATAGATGTAAAAATTACATTCATCTGTCCTATCAGCAATGCGTTTTATATGTAAATATAAAAATTTAATGTGTTAAGTTAATAAAATGTAAAATTTAATACGTTAAAAATTCTAAAACAGAAACATGAATAAATGTATGTCAGTCGCCAAAACGAATGTAAAATATATTAACACTAACCAAGTGGAACAATCTTTATCTCTGGCATTGTTGTGGTAAGAATTCAACAATAACCTAAAAAGTGTACTTAAATAGAAAGTTTCAAAATAACTTTTTCACCAGTCAATACTGTATATACAAAAAAGTAGGTATTACCTTCTAAATTGAAGTGAAATGTTCTAACAATACAAAAATAAACCTTAAATATTTTTAATGTATATTTTATCTTAATAATATCACGTAAAATATTATACTATAAATAGTTATACAAAGATAAACATATTAATAAGATTTACCAACGGAGTGTAATAATTGAAACATTTTTTGAATATAATTTGATTACTGTAATAGCATTTTTCAATTATCATTAATTAATGTTTTATTTCTTAGCATCTGATCAATTTAAAGGGTTGTAAACTTGAAAAATATTTCTATATTTAAAATAGATTTGCGGCATTCATTAAATGAATTTTTCTTTTGCGCAGAATTGAAAATTATTGGAACAAATCAGCCAGGTGAAGCTGAAGTATTGGAAGGATGAATGATTCAATTTATTTATTTATTTTTTTATTCTTATATGTTAAATATTTGAATTGAATAATTTTGTTTGTTTCATTAGTATTAACTTAAATTTGGGGAAAATATTGAATGACTAAATAAATTCTACATTCATTTCTTTATGATTACAGATCAACGTCATGTGTATACAAATCCGCTACGTCATAGAAATGTTCTTGAAACAATGTTTAAGTTCCTATTTCATCATTTATTTAAACAAACAGTAGTGCCTATTATAAAGCACTGCTTTGACATATCTATTTAAGATTATTTTCATTAATAAGTAGGTATAATTTTTTTTAATTTGCGCTTTATTCATTAATACTATTCTCAGCATAAATTGATACGTTAGTTTTGTCAAAGCAGTTGTACTTCAAATTATTCTCATCAGATATTATAGAATGAAGGCAGAAACAGTTAATTTAAAATAATTCGCATTTGTATTTCTGCGTGTGTAATGCTTCTGTGAAATATTTCTCAAAACTAATTTCAGGTAATTTCAACAGCAATTTAGTAAATGCTGTAGAAACAATGTGATTAAATAAGTAATCCGTTATTTCTGAACTACTTTTAAATCGAAAATTTTTTACATGTTAGTGTTGCTTTAACAGCAAAATATCGTATTCATTTTACATTTTTGCTCTAGCATGCATTTAAATCTGAATTTGACATGACATTCGTAATGCTGATTAATATCATCAAAATGAAACATTCATATATCATATTGTCATTCTTTTTATTTTTCAGTAGTTTAAAATATTTAATTTTCAAGTTATCTAAAATATATGATTTATAATTTGTCAGTAATATATTTTTTGTTGGTTATTCTTTCTCAGTATAACCTAGATAAATGTGGACTGCTGTCATGAAAATGTCAGTAGCATTTGAAATGAATTTTATCTATAAAATTATTCAACACCATAATATGCAACTGTCTAATGTTGAATTGTTAAACTGCTGAACCGTTTGGAAGTAAATTTTATGAAATTTAGTAAAAGCATGTTGATCATTTATGGGAAAATATTAGTGAATTAAGAAATAATAAGCAATGAAAAATAAATTATAAACTACTATTACTTAACCTTGCTTACTAATAAAAAATTGATTATATGAGACTTTTATTTTTATCGAACGTTGAATGTACTGAATGCTGTATAAAACATAATTTACATATCTACTCATTCCTTCTAGACTGTTGGGCTTTAATGTCTACGTTTTCCCATTTTGCTACTGACGCTCTTCATGTTGGACAAGAACCAGAACAATGGGCACATCATGAAGTTGTACCTCCTATTTGTTTGGCCACAACATTTAAGCAACCTGCACCTGGTGAACCAAAAGTACGACTTTTTAAAAGATATTACGTTAGATTACAGTTTTTCTGTTTGATTTGAAATTATAGCGTATTATTAAAATGTAATAAGGTGCAAATTATGTATTACCAAAATACGGAGTGAACTTTTATTTGCCAATAATATTAATGTCGTGTGAATTTAATCAATTCTGTCAATATATAAAATTTATTAATATTTTAAGGTTATTTTTCTGGATTTTCTACTTTGTTAATCAATTCATATTGTAAGTGATTTAATTAATATGCTAACTAGCAAGCTGCAAATTCTTTTTAATTACAAATTATTTATTACAAATATTAGTTGCATAATAATAATAATAATACTGTTAACTGTTTGTATGCTTTTGTTCATTTGTTTGTTTGTCTTTATAAATGTAAAGTAAATATGTTTTGCATGAAATATCCTATGTTCAATTTCATAGTATTGTGCAGCATAATTTATTTTATGAAGATTTGATTTGATGTTGATTTGGAAATTAACTTGCTTTCTGTATGTATGTTATTATAACGATTTATTATTATGTTTACACTTTGCTAATTAGTTCCCTAATTTGCATGTTAGTTGTGCTTATATTTATTTGCATGCAGGCAAATTCTTTTCTAAAATTAACTTTAAATAAAATTTTAAAATAATATTTACAAAATTGTACTTTACAATCAATTATTTTTATTTCACTGCGCAATTTACATTTGAAAAGTAAATCCATCAATCAATGAAAAGTGTCTTAGACGGGTTAAGTAAAACGCTTTTTAATTTTGTTGAGATTATGTTTTTGCAATTTAAGTATTATTTGATATTTCTTTTTTTTTAATTGTATGCTCAAATTATATAATAATTGTAAATTAAGAATAAAATTTTATTTGTTTTATTTTAGAGTTTCGACTATTCCAGAGCTGGGAATGCTACCAGAGTTTCTTTGGAATTATGTCTAGCTTCATTGGAAGCAGCAAAGCATTGTAAGAAAGTTTATATGCATATATATATATATATATATATATATATTAATTTATAAAAATGGTTATGAATAAATTGGAGATAAATAAGGAAAAAGAAAGCTTTTCAGGTAGCACTTACTCTAGTGGACTTGCGGCTTCTGCGGCGGTTGTGAGCTTGTTGACTGTTGGTGATACTGTTCTTGCGTGCAACGACATGTACGGTGGGACAGTTAGATTTTTGAATCGCATCGTTTCCAGAGCTGGAATTAAATGCGTACGAGCAATTCTCAGTGCAGAAAATATTGGAAAATTTATTGAAGAACATGGAATTAAAGTAATAATTTCTTTCTTATTTGCATAACATACATTTATGCATCCTGCTTGACGTTGTATTGTTTGTTTCAAATAGTTTGTTTAATTGTTTTTGCATTATTTATTTATTTATTTATTTATTTATTTATTTATTATAGTTAGTTTGGATTGAGTCCCCATCAAATCCACTTCTACGTATAACTGACATAGCAGCTGTGTGCTCTGAGGTGAAAAAGTTCCCCGGAGTTTATACAGTTGTGGACAACACTTTCATGTCACCATATTTTCAGGTAGATCTATTAGGCAAGATAACATTTCGGACTAATTAATAAAATGCTTATAGCGACCTCTAGATCTTGGTGCAGATATGGTCATCCATTCAATAACAAAATACATAAATGGTTTTGTTTTAGATTTATTGAGCAAAAAATTTTATTTTCAAAATGATGAATGTACATTTTATTTTTACATTTACAGGACATTCAGACGTTGTCATGGGCTGTGTCTGTACAAATGATAAGCAAATTGCTGAACATTTGGAATTTCAGCAGTTGGGTATGTAAAGAAATTTTACGTTTTTTGTTTTTGTTTTTTTAAAAATTAAACGTTTACAATGTAAAATTAACAACATATTGAGATTGATGTGCGTTAAGAATAAATAAATATGTATATAATCTTTAATAAATGCATAAAGTAAATTTTTAAAGAATAATTTATAAAATTCAATTTTCAACAATATTTTTAAAAATAATATGCCAATAGTGCAAAATAAATTCAACTGTTTAATAAAGGATAGTTTGAATTAAAAAAAAATATTGGTGAGTGATATATTTGAAAATTTACAAATGCTGATCTAATTGATTTAATTTTAGCCGTTGGTGCTGTACCGTCAGCATTTGATTGTTTCTTGGTAAATCGTGGCATCAAGACGCTTCATATTCGCATGCAACGTCATTATGAGAATGGTCTTGCTGTGGCGAAATTCCTCGACAAGCATCCTCTTGTGATGAAAGTGCTTTATCCAGCATTGCCATCACATCCTGAATATGAAATACATCAAAAGCAGACAAAAGGTATGAGTGGTATGGTTTCATTTTACATTAAAGGCGATTTGGAAGCATCGAAAACATTTCTCAAATCTCTTCAAGTAAGCTGCCTGTTTGTTGTTGTGACTGTATTTATTTGAAAGAACAAGCGTGAAAATTGAAATTGCAGATATTCGCTTTAGCTGAATCTTTGGGAGGATATGAAAGTTTGGCAGAACATCCGTAAATGAGATTTTTGCTCTTCCTCACTTCCTTGTGAATTTCCTCACAGCTAAATTTGTTTAGTGCTTTGATGACGCATGCTTCAGTTTCGAAAGAATCACGTGATGAGTTGGGCATTTCTGACAATCTTTTACGTCTCAGCGTTGGTTTGGAAGATATTGAAGATTTAATAGCTGATCTTGATCAAGCATTGCAAGCGTCACAGAGAAAAGTTTGATAAATCAGTTTTTTTTGGTCTGATGGCAGAAAATGATTGCTTGTTCAATTCACACGAAGCAGAAGTAAATGTTATATTTGATTTTGCATCAATCAAGAAATTAATCGCTGTTGTCAACAGCTTACTATAATTTACAGCTTATTATAATGACAATTTCATATTGAATACTTTTAGGAGGGCATTTTAATCTTTTTTATTTAATAGCGCACATTCATATTTATAACTTTGATCAGGCAATATTTTGCTTATTTGGCACATTTGAGTTTACAATTGGTGTTTTCTGATCAATGCATGCGAATTGTAAATGAAATTACCAGGAACACATGGAATGAACCGTTTAAATAGCATGCATTTGGAATCAAAATGAAACTGCTTAAAATAAAAGTAAGTAAATAAGAAAAGCCATTGATGAATTCTTTTACGTTTGAAATTTGGTGTTCTACAGTTTTTTTATGAATCACTGATGATTTGAATATTAGCAAATATATTATACAATGCAATGCATGTTGCAATGAACATATTGTTGTTTTTTTATTTAAACTTGAATTTTGAAATTAACATACATATTAATTTATTTAATGACGTATATAATTTCATCCATAATAGTTGTTCTTTGTGTTGACTTGTATATTATGATACATCGATTTATTCTAGCATTGTATGCAAGATTTTAGTTTAATGTCGTTAATTGTAAATTGTTGTAGAAATTAAAAATGTTTGTTTGAAATAAAAAGTTACATTACAAAAGTTATGAGATTTATTTTATTTAATATAATTTTCACATGTAAATGTAATATTCAAACTGTCAAAAAAAAAATATTGTACAATTATATATGATTTCAACAACAAAAATTGCATCGAAATTTAATAAAATTTGCTTTTCATAATCGATAAAGTCGTAGGTTTGCCAGTTTCGTATAATTGATTGTTCATTTTGTGATAAAAGGGAAAAATGGAAGGTGCAGCTTTGCATAATTTTTTTTTTACACATGAGAATGTAATTTTTGAAATAAACAAAAGTTATGCAAATGTTAATTGGTGATTTCAAGCTTTTATTCAACTTAGTTAATTGAACAGTAATCAAAAAATGTAAATAAAAATAAATTTATCTGTATAAGTTATGCGCATCACATTTCTGCTTACTTATGTAGCAAAATTATTTTGCATTTTACCAAAAATGTTAGCGTTGAATGGCAAATTATCCAAGTGAACTAATTTTTGAAAACTTTCAATTTTTTAAATTTTCTGCTGATGCACAACAAAACAAAAATATTTTTTATATGTTATAAAAAAAGAAGCAAAAATTGATTCTGAATAATGTTTATTTGTAGAATAGAAAGAATTCAACTGATAAAGCATTATTTATTGTTGAACTTGTATTGATTTTCTACTCTTGTCTTTGTCGCATTTTATTTCATCGAATGAACACACAGCTGAGCTGGAAATAAAATTTCAAGAAACCTACATGGTATTGTTTATGCTAATGATAATGCCATTCTAGAGAACATTTGCTTAATTTAATTTGCTTCACAATTCATCACATTTGAATACAAAAATAATCGAACGCGTTGAAAAGTGAGAATATTTTTTTCATTTTAAACTCTTTTTTAAACCAAACACTACTTTATATTAACTTCAACTTTTAATTTGAATATTTGCATGCTTTCAAATTAACTATCGAACTATTTTTAAGCTGACATTTTCAAAATACAAAATAGTATATTACTAGCGTTAATTGATTAATCGGTTTGCGGTTTCAAATAATTTGAATAACAGATCAAAATGGCTATTGTTTCACATTTGTGACTGTTTTCATTTTATTTAATTTTATTAATTATTTTGAAACTTTTTACATGTATAAATGAATGAAAATAATGCAACATTATGGCACATCATTGGATTATAAAATTATCTGTGAAAAATTATCTCTACTATCTTTTCTCGCGTCATTTCTTGAAATGCCACTAAAAAGTGTTGAAATTGGAAAAATAATTAAATTGATTATAGTTTTATTAACTTTTCATATCTCTTCCATTATTGAACAGAAAAAGGTTGATTGATATAAGATATGAATTTTATTATTATTAAAACTGGTTGATATAAGCTTAATTTTGCATTCATATTTGTCTTATATTTTGAAAAATTGTAAATATTTTCAAATGTTATGTATTTCTTTCTTTATACATATACATAGATTTCATTTATTTACATTCTTTTGTACTACTAATATTATTTTGAAATTGATGTAATATTTAAACAGTTGCAAAAATGGATCATTTCAAATTACAATATACTGTTCAAAGTTATGCGGCAACTTAAAAATTAATGTTACACCAGTGAGACAAATTTTAACTAAATCACATATTTAATAAATGATTAAATTGCATCATTTGTTAAAAATAGAATCAGTAAATAGAAAATGCATGGGCTAGGAATGCTATAATTTTAAGCTTTTGTAATAATTTTAACTTGAAGAAATTTTTTTTAATTGTTTTTGGAAAGTGATAAAAGTGAATGAAAATTCATTATACTACATTTTATAATAAATATTATATTAAGTGTAGGTAACAAAAATTTATACATATTTGCTTGTTTATGAAAATCTGTGAAAATGAAAGTGAATATCTTTTGTTTAATCATTGTTTTATTTTCTTATTGAAATGTAAGCGCATTTTTGAACAATTACAGATAATAAATTAACAGAGAATATAGGAAGTAAAAATTATGCTTCTTATTAAAGAAAATTCAAAATTTTATAGGTTACCAAAAAACAACAAGTATGATATTCATTGAAAAATTGAAAAATAATTTAAATCATTAATTTACCTTAAAAGTATTTATAAATAAATATTGATTCTGTATTGATGTTTATTATTGTTATTCATTGTATCGTAATGAAGAAAACTTATTCTAATATTTTCAAAGTAGTTATTTTAAATAGATACAGAAATTCTTGCTAATCAAAAATAGATGTGATAAACATAAAATATTCTTTGAAGAAATGTTTTATGAATATTATAATTTTTCTATTTATAAAAATGGCTATTGCTAATAATAAAGTTTTTGTGCTGAACATAATGTTCAAGTTGGATAAATAATAAATTAGATTTATGAAAATTCTGAAAACATGCCTATATAATGAAGTAAATACAATAAAATATATTTTATCACATAATGTTTATACTATATGTTAATAATAATGCATGTAATAGAAAATAATTATCATCTTTTTTAAGTATATAACTAATAATAATAAAGAAAAAAATAAGCATCTTTCGAATGTTCTGTGTTTTTGATAAATAATCGATGTTTGTTAAATGATTGGTTGAAAATGATGCTACTGCAGCATTTCAAGATTGTTAAATAAAATTTTATTTTATATCAACAATTTCAAATTCATTGCGCATGTTTAATTATTGTATGATAATTAAGTAAATGTTCAATCTATTGAAAACATTGTAAACAATTTTGCTTGATATGTGGACATTTTGAAGAAGCAATCTTTTTTAAAGTGAGTGAAGCGCCTTTATTTCAATATCCGTTGTCCGCGTTGAATTAGTTCAACCAATGTGTAGTAGCACTTTTAAAAGCAGCACAAATTTCACTCATTAAGCTTCTCTGGCATATTAATCATCAAAATCTTATCAAATTTATGTATATCTCATCAAACATTTCTGTTTGTCGATGAAAACCTTCGCAGTAAGTGGTATAGTGTGAATATTGTATTCATCTGAATTTATGAAAAAATTTTTTGACAAACTTCCAATTAATGTAAGAAAACCTTTGACAGTAAGATTTTTCTGACCGTCGACATGCCAAATGTAAGAAAGTTTATAATTCTTGAAACTACTTTATTTAATAAGAAAATAATTGTTATTGGTATTCAATTAAAGTAATAATTTTCAACTTATTGATTATACTGCATTGATTTAGAACAATTATTATAATTATTAACATCGTCTGCAGTGCTCACTGGCAAAATATAAACAAGAAATGCTGATAACATTAAAAAATGATGTTTATTGCTAAAGTAACTTCAAAGCCAAATTAATTTCAAGTGTAAAGTTGATTCGAATATTTTCATTTTAAAGTAGTTGAAAATCAATAGACTGACCTTATTTTAGCATAAAATTGATCACTATTAGAAAGTAATTTGGAACTTTAGTACAGCAGCTTTGAAATGAGAAGAATCTCTTCTAAAGGAAATTTTAATTGAAATAAATTTATAATAAATATGCATAACTGAGTAAACTTGTGAAATTTTTATTTTTATGATATGATTTTCTATTTTTTGCTCTTTAATATTTTTTCTTTATTTTTAAAAGTATCTCTAAAAAATAAACTTCATAAATATAGAATGTTTTATATATTGATGAACAATTGTTTCACCAACAATTTATGCTTAAAATGCATTTTTCAAACAATAAAGCATTTGAGATTAATGAAAAATGTGTGAAAACATTTGTAGCAGAAAGTGTTTCTACATTCCAAAAATACGTAATTCTGTATTTCAGCTATAAATTAGAGAAAATAGAAAATGATTTTTTAAATATGTTTGTTTTTTAGAATATGAATAATCATGCTGTATTGAGTTTTTTTTATTCATTATGACTGAAAGGATATCTGTCTGGAATGATACAAGTGATGTTAATTCTATTAAGCCAAAATCAATTTCTACAGTGGTTTCCATCACGTATGAAATTGTAATACCTACAGAACTTATTGTTGGCTTTACATTTCAACTTTGCAATTTGGCAGTTCTTCAAAATCATAAAATTAATTGCTTGGCATATTCATTCTTTTTCAAAGCACTGTCAGTGAATTATTTGATCAGTGCAGTTGTCCTGATTCCGAGCTTATTGGTCAAAATTGGTCGTCTAGACCGAACATCTTATATTATGGTATTTTACCACACACATCTTGAACAGTTCTTTGCTAATTTGTTTCTTTTTGGCGGCAACGTAATTTCAGTGGCTATGGCTACTTGTCCATTGGTAGCTTTGTATTTTCCATTGCGACATCTCAACTTTGGTAGTCGAAAAAATTTATGGGTTGTGATCACAGCTTATGCCAGTGTAGCAATAGTGCTAATACCGACTACGATGATGAAGGAAGTGCAAAAAATGACAGACAGCAACGGATCCGTGTTCTATTTCACCGTTGATAATACTCAGGCTTGGGTGCGCACTTCGAGATACATTGTAGCGGCAATTTTTGAAATTGTCGTCATTCTTCTTGTGCTTATAATTTATGCATTAATTTTGATCAAATATCGTCATATTGTTCGATCCAACGTTACTCAAGTGCATAAAAAATTTCAAACCGGTGGACGGCTACTTGCAAGCAATCATCGCAAGGCTACGGTCATCTGCTTGGCTTGGATTACAGCTTTTCTGATTTGCAATCTTCCAAGCGCCTTGATGGAAACATTTCACTTGATTTATTTTGTGCAGAAAAATTTGGAAACGTTCAATCAAAGCAATGAACGTATCACGATGAGGCTGGCTGTCAATGTGCTGTTGGTTTTCAACTTTACACTGTCTGTGATATTGCAATATGCAGCCAGTGGTCGATATCGTAATCTCATGCATAAATTGCTGAGATGCAATTCAAAAACAAAAGCTAAGCATAATGAAAAATCTTATATAACTACTTCATTGTTGTATTCGAAAATATATTCTCGTCAGTCAGTAAAAACACTGCAAAACTAATTTTGCATTTCAATGCAAAATTATTTTCACTTACTCATACAATTAATTGTTGTTCTTGTTGTTGTTGATCAATAATACATTTAATAAAAGTGCTTTAAAAAAACAACTTAAATATTGCATATGTATTTTTTATTACAAAAAATTATTATTTGAATAATAAATTCATCAGAATCAAAATGTCAACAGTAAAATGATTTGTTTCTTTATGTCATCTCTTCTCTGCGGATCATCAACTTTTATGCAAATTTATGAGAAACTTTCAATTTCATCCTCCGGCAAAAGTACCTTAAATAGATTATTTTATTAAATGAAAAGAATAATTCAAGCAAATAATTATTACCGTCACGTCATTTTTAAAAGTTACATTGAAATGGAAATCTTTTACCGAATTTACAATTTCCCAAAGTCCATAAAAATCATATTCACACATAATGAACGATTGATTGAAAAAAATGTTTCACCAGCTATTTTGTTAGTAAAATTGTGTTATTTTGCAATGCATCATCTACTACAGTTTTATATAGTGTTCAGATTGACCTAAAATTTGTAAGTAGCATTGTGGGCGTTTGGTCAAATCAAAAATAATCAAACCTCCCACACAAATTAAAAAAAATTGTGTCAAACGGAAATCAATACCAGTTGTTTTCTATAACTTTTTTATATTCAAATTAGGATTAATTTACTTTAGGGCAAATTTATTGACAATTTTTTGTAAAAGTAAAAGTATATTTTGTTGAAGTTGAATCATTAATGATTGTCAAGTTTAACGACAACCATGGCAACTTTTTTTCTCTGTACATGAATCAAAATGACTTTTTTAATTTAATTTCCAATTCAATAATAAACAGTGTCTAAATTTAAATTTATTTATGTTATAACTGAATAATTTATACTGATGATATTTTTGGTAAACAAGTAATTGTTGAAATCGACAATATGAGATGAATCATTATCAATTGGTTCAAATGCACACATTTTGTAAAATACTGTATTGTATTAATATTGCATTACAATGACAATGGTGAAATGTTATAATTTTTATTTCATTTACTATCTCTGGCTTGTTATTGCCGCATCATTGAATATACAAATTTCAAAATTCATTTTACTAGTGAATGAATTATGAAAGAAAAAATAATATCATGAATGTATATAATAATCAGTTTGATACAAATGACGCAAAAATATAATTTTTCAAATTGGATCTATATAATAAAACTTTGTAAAAAACAATCAGCTCATTGCTACTACCCGTGGGCAAATTTCAACTTTTCCACTTGTTCAAGACAACAAGTGAAGTATATTTTGCAGACGGAAGTTTTTGTTGTAATTTTTATTTTATTAAAAAAATTTTTTTACACAGCACTTTTTTTTTCAATTAGCTGTGCTTGAATCGAGGACTGCTTTCAAATGCTGAGCTGGCTTTCCTCGTTTCATTCAACAGTGGCGTCGACTTTGCCAAATATCGATTGTGTATTCGAATTGAATCTTTTGCCATGAGAAGTCGTTTCGGACTCATCCGGAGATTGAATATTGGGCTAAATTGGCAATGGTGAATCAAATGAAAAACATCCAATTCATCCACATCCCAGCTTACGTTCTTTGAAGCAATTCTGCAGTCTTATTTATTTCCTGCTCATGAACTGCCGCCACGTCAACTTTACCTTTATCAAGCACGTCATTGTGTTGAGGCAAATTTTCTTTCTAAAAAAAATTTTTTTTCATTCCATGATATATATTAAATTTTTTCTGATTCTTTGTCAAAAAAATTTTTGCTTTTTACTTACTCTAGGTTTAATGTATTCTTTGCATGTGATCAGTGATTCATAGCTTGGCAACTTGTTGGAAAAATCAACAGTTTGAAGTCGTGAGCTGCACGGCTGTGCATAATTCCAATCTGATGCTAATACATCATGCACTCCGGAATACGAAGGCGCTGTAATATAAAATTAATTTTTTAATTCTCATATATTAAGCTCAAAAGAAGATACTTTCGTTAATATTTTGTTCTAGAAAATGAATTTCCAAAGATTGCTTTGTGTGAAGCAATTTGTAACCTTTCAAAAAGCTCACGAATTCATGACAGTCGTCACTGTCCAATATCATCTCGAGGCTCTGCAAATTATTCAAGAAAAATGCTTTTAGATTTAGGTAAAGGTAAAAAATTCAAAATTTAAATCACAACATATGCTAATTCAGTATTATGCACTCACTAAAATTTTCATTCACATGAAATAGAAATTAAATAATTAAAAAAAAACCTAAATCAGAAATAATAAAAATCCAAACGTACAGTGTTCTTCTCGTCACCAGAATCAAATTCAATTTTGACCAGCTTTTGTGAACGATGACTGATATCTGCTACAGAAACAGAAAGCAAATCATGATAGGATATTGCATAATTGATCTGAAAGGAAGATTTTCAGTTCACATGAAAACATGAGAAACACAAGCATACCGTTTTGGCAGCTTCAGCACCGTAAACAGAGAATTTGGGATGCTGATTTATTGTTATGGTTACTTCTGAATTAACTTTCTGAAATAATAATGCATGCCGTGTACTGTGTAAATAATGCAATACATGAAAGATAAATTTTTGAAATTTTAAAATTAAACTTTAAGCTATAACTCATTGATTGTCTGAATTTAAAACTGAACCTGTAAACTAAATTTGCTGAAAATTATAGCTACCAAAATCAAAAATAAAAATATGCTTCAAAACAAAAAAATAAATTCAACCTTGATGTGAGCCTGAAATCGGTGAGTAGAAAATGCTTCCATTTGTCGTAATAAATTCAAATAGCGCAAATAAAAATAATACAATTTGAACGCTGCTGAATCTTTCTTCACTATGAATTAAAAATTGATTAAAATTTAAATTTCATTAATAAAAATTTCAATCAATTTACAGTTGAACATTGTCGATTCCACTGCCAGTCGTTTCTCTTCCTTAATAAGGAGTCGCAAGTATTTTTTAATTTCCCCACTTTGAACATTGTCCAAAACAACTTTAGGCAAGAAAACAGCAAGACCATATTGCTTTCTAAAATTCATGAATTTCAGTTCAGTAAATTTGCCATCAGTTTATTAAAGTGAATTAATTTTTAGTTTCATTAATCATATTTCTGTTATATTAGTTAAAATACATTGAAATTTTCATATATTAACGTACGTAAATGATTTTATAAAATTTAAGAAATTTTAAAGTAATCCAAATAGAAATTGAAATATTTTAATACTTTAATGTTAAACAAAATAAAATAAAGCACAAAAATAATAATATTATTAAATTATTAACTTTCCAATTGACGGAATGAGAATAGAAAATGAAGGTTCTTCTTACTCTGCTATCTTTAAAGGAGAATCAGAAGTTTTGCCATGTTCCGAAACTGTCTGCAGAATTTGTATAGCTGCCAGACGAACGCACATGTCATAGCGCATAGTATGTACATATCGTCCACTGGTGACATCACTTACACTCTAATAATATATAAGCATTTTTTGAGGCAAATGTATTGCAAAATATAGCTTAATTTTTGCTATTTAATTTATAACATATTCACATTAAGAAGATTATTTTTTCTTTTCACTCTCTACTAAATTTATAATCGTTTTAAGTCTTTTCAAATCAACAAAATTCAAATATTAATTTCATTATCAGAGCAACAAATATTACTTCAAAAAAATTATTTAACTTCTAAAACCTCATAATAATTAAACAGCAATATTATATCTTTTTTATTTATTATATTAACTTGTTTGAAATAAAAGAAATTATATGACGGTAGCGTTCGATAACGAATAAAATATCATTTTTAATTAGATAATTTTTTTGTTTTGAATAAAATTAATTTATATTAACAACGCATTATTGTAAATTATATTAACAAATTAATAAAAGTAAATTACAAAAAAAAGAATTTACAAAATTTTAATGTCATGCATGCAATGTTACCTGATTATACAAATACAAAAATGCATTTTTGTCAGCTTCCAGTAAGCTGGTGAAATCAACTGGCATGAAACTGAATCGAAGCAAGCATCGAAATTGTTGAGCGTGCACTTCAGACAATGCCTATGAAAATCAATTGTTGCAAAAGGCAATTTAAATAATTCAATTTTTACTGGTGCCAATTTGAAATTCAATCTGAATTTAGTATTCTCTTAATTAACGCAGAATGTGCTTTAAAATTACGGTTCTCTTGAACAATTTGCACATGATATGCAATTAGAAAATTTATTTAAATTCCAATTGAAACTTTCACATTTGTTCAACATTACATTTCAGTATTTTAATATTGGTATTATGTGTTCAAGTTCCAGTTCATTTTCAACCACAAAATCCACACTTTTACAAAGCAGTGTATTTATTATACATTATTCCCTGTTAACTGAGAATTGTTGCAACTTGTAAAGTAAAAAAAAATGTACAACTGAAATGATATCATTTTAAACAAAACTTCTTTTAAGGAAAACTTCAACTGATGCTTAAAGTCAAGTAGACTATAGTGTATAAGTAAATCAATTTAATTAATAAATTAAATAAAATTAATTAATAAACAGCTTCTTTTCAAATAGCTAATAATAAATTTCAATTGTCCTCTCAATTTGTCTAAAATTTGTCATTTTGAAATTGCTAATTTATTATTTAAAATAAAATAGCATATAAAGAATTTATGTGTTATATAAAATATTCATTGCATATAATTTATTATAGTGGTAGTAAGTTTTACCTGACAAATTAGCTTTTCAGGTTCTATAGTCATTAATTTGGTTGTTCGTGGACCAACTGGATATTCAAAATTCAATGCAAAGTGGTCTACAAGTCGAATGTTCAATTTTTCAGCTAACCGTACAAGCATATCCTAAAATGATAGCCAACAATGACATTTTCATTGAAATGGAATATTTCAAGATTTACTTGTATTTTTGTTTCTGTTTCATAGCGAAATGATTTTGATTGGCCGTTTTCTAGATAAATTTTTATCACATGCTCTAACACAAGTGTTTGATCCATTTCTGGTTCTTCATTTTCTATGGACACGCCTTGGGCAAAGTGCACGCGTTTCGAAGTGCGGAAGCTGTTGCTATGCCTCAAAATGGACTGCCTGCTTTGCAGCTGCAAGTGAAATTGACTATTATTAAAACTGTCCATTAAAACTCATCCAGTAATCTAACCTTTCGATTAGGGTTTCGTTCAATTGTATCCAAGCTGAGACTGGACCTGCAATAAACTTCATTATTGACGAAGCAGTAAATATTTGTTGTTGAAAATACGTTTGCGGTATGAACTCCTGCATAGCCTGGAACTCACTAATCGACGAAGTTTCACTTTCAATTGCAGGCAAACTGTCAACTTTATCACAACTCTTATGCAAATCTAAAAATATTATCGTTTAAACAGAAATTAAGTCAAAGAAAAATGCCAACCGTAATTCATTTCTGATAAATTGGTTTGTATTATTTGTTGATCACCACCTGTAGAACTGTTTGCTTGAAAATGTTTTGCCTGTTCAACAACGTTCTGACTATTTTCTAACAAAGATGCTGGAACTTTTGCACTTTCCATTTGACAAAAGTTGCTCTCAGTAGTGCCGTTCGCTTGCTGATCACAACTGTTGTGCAAGGTTGCTGATGTGCTTTCATTTAAATGACTAAAAGCCACTTTTCAATTATGAACAGTAAATTAACTCATTATATCTAAATTATCAAAAATTGTATAGTATATTAAGCTGTCATTTCTGTTCATCATAATTTTGTCGCATTCGCTGCATAATTAACAACTTAGACTAATTAACTTCAAGCAAAGCAACAACGTTGCAGTATAGTTACTCATTTGTACATGAAATTCAAATGTTGTGCAAAAAGTTATTCAAATTTTACAAATATGATTGATCAATAAGCATAACCCGAAGAATTCACTTGAAAATTATTCATCATTGTGCGTTAATTATGAAAAACAATGCATTTCTACATTGTTTGCTTTTAACGTTATTCAATGAACACATAATAAAAGTATTACAATAAATAAATAGAAGATGTTTAAAATGATAAAATCTTCAAAATTATTTCAAATTAAGAGTTCAATTTGTTTCAATTAAATTTCAAAAAGTTAATTCTGAATCTTAAAAGTATAACTCTATAGCTATAACTATTTTAATCAATAGCTTATCCAAAGTATTTCATGTTTAATGTAGATGGATACTTAAATAAGTGAATTTTTAGAAGCTATTGTAGCTAGTCAAATTGTAAATTGAAGCAAAGCATGTCAACAATTATTCATCAATTTTGCTCAAGATAAAAATATACAATTTAATAAAAAAATCATTCATTTGCAAGAAATGGCACATGAAAATATATTGAATTGCAGCGAATTTCTTAAAGCATTAAAATTAAATTTTAAAATTCATTTACAATTCACATAAATGTCTTTTAAACAAAGACGTTCACAAAGTTTTAGACAAAATGAAAGTAAAGAAATAAATATATTGTACAACAATTATCATTAATAAAAATAAATAAATAAAATTATTATCAAATATACTAGGTTATGCAAATTTCAATAAAGCCAAAGATGATCAAGTAAAATAATTCGATTTAAAATATGCACAACAAATTCATAAGGACATAATCTTTGATATTGGCATAAATTTTAAAAAATTGATAATATAATAATAAATGTCTATAACCCAAATTTTTAGAAAGAGAATTATTCAAAACCTAAAATCTCAATTTTATCCTTTACATTAAATGCGCAAGTAATGAATCAAATTTAAAGAGGTAAAATGCAGTAATAAAAAGGTATCATTAAATTTTTTTTCGTCCAAATGACCAAATCATCAAATTTTATCATCATTATCATAAAAGTTATGCATATCAATAAAGAAAAATTAACGAAATACTTGAAGTATACACATATTGTTTATCATAATGAGATTTGCAACAATTATTTTAAAATTAGTTGCAATTTTTTTATTTTAAAACTTTTATGTTAAATATATTAATGAGTGCGTTATTGTATTTTGTAGTAAAGCATATATATTTTTGAAATTGTAGCATTTTCAATTTGTATTAATTTCAAAGCTGCATCTTTCACAACGGATTATATAGATTTTATTTAACTTACATGAAAGATTTAATAAATGAAACGTTGTTTCAAATAAAAGTAGACATAACTGTAAAATAAGAATATTTTCAAAAGATGAATTATAAAACTTCATTAAATTATTTAGCAACAGCATAACATCAATATTTTATTAAAGAACAATTTATTTGTAATGAAATATCCACAACTTTCCGATGCTTCGAAATTCACATTTCCTGTTTGACATGATAATACAAAAAATTATTTTAAAATAAGCAAATACAAAATTATTATCATTAATCATAAAAGATATTCATCATTAATCAGTCAGTTTGTTTTTGTAGCTATTTTAAATGACAAATGCAAGATCATATTTCAGAATGGATTATTAATTTGAAATTTAAACAATTTAGCATTACTTCTGAATTTTATTTTACAGACGTTATTTAATTTAAAATTTAAAACTTTGAAAAATCTACGTTTAAAATATTATCATGTTTTAAAATTTTACTTATATAGACCAATTAGATAGATATTACATTTCATGTTTTATAAAAAAAGGAATATTAGCGAAATAACTTTTTTAATTCTGAAACACAGACAAATAAATATTTATTATTTATTTTAGGTATGATTATGTAAAGGATTGTAAAATCCTGAGTAAGACAAATGTTTTTAATATTTATGTGAATCAGTTAAGAATATTTTGATGAGGAAATTTTTGATTTGTAATTAAAATTTAAAATTTTGAATGTACTCATTTGAAATTATTGTACAAACAAGCAAAATTGATTATGTTTAATAATTTGATTATATTTAAATTTTTTTCATTGCGAAACGCTGTGAATATTAACAAAAGAATTATTTACCAGTGCTTGCTGAGCATTTAAAGTATCCAGCAGTTGCTGTGTTTATTAAAACAATAGGTAATCCAGTTATTACGATGAAGTATATTATGCATATGATCAATAAGTTGCCTTTAGATATATTTTGATGAAAAGCAGATGAAAGTATGCTAATGCGAAGAAATTAAGCTGTGTTGAAAAGCAGAATGCTGTTTCATAACAAAACTGCTAATATTTCACTCACTCACTCAATATTTCAATCATTACAGAAATGATATGAAAAGCTTCATATATATATGTATACGTGTATAGATTATCTTATACAAATGTGTTCATTAACATTTTAATATATGCTAATAAGTAGATTCGATATAAAAGCAACCATTGTAACACATTCTTATTTACTGACATGCATTGTGAAAAACAGAATATTTCTTTCTCTTAAATAGAATAAATTTTATAAAAAAAAGTTAATAAGAATAAAAGTATTAATTTAATTGTACTATTGAATAATCATAATTAAATCAGAGAAGACATTTCATTTTTAATATTTCTGATTTTGATTAAAGTTATTTTTGAAAGAAAAACCATGCGAAAAAAACAAAAATATTGGCAAATAAAAATTAACGTAAATATGAAAAATGATAGTTTTGAATAAGTGAAAAAAGTCGAAAACAAATTTATAGCATTACCATTACTCAAATGCTAAGAGAAAAATAAATGCTGACCATCACATATAAGATTTGAATGTATATTTATAATTTAGATATTCAGATATAGATAGATAGATAGATGGTGGGATAATTTGCGTGTGTAAAATGTTGAACAAGACGAAATGCAATAAAGAGCTCACCGGCTTTGTTAGCTGACTTAAAACACCGACCATGAGAAACAGTTCGCATAGGGTGGCTTAATTTGATATTGCATTCGGGCAAAGAAAAATGCACCGTTAATGATGAACAAGCCTGATCGACTGGAGTGTTCAGCAATTTTAATTCAATCGTTGGTCGAACTTTCGCCTGCAAGCTTTTCACTGATTTTCGGACGCCAAGCGGAGGCGTATATGCTAAAGCTGTGTCGACTTTTGTGAATAAAAGCACACAGTTGCGGTTCGTTCAAATCCACTTCAGGATCCAATCAGAGAGCAGAAAGCGCAAACGCTGACGTTCCTAGTTGGCATCATATTGATTCGTGCCTGCTTAAATCCAAACGCATATTTCCAATGGCTCTTTCTGCCCAGCAGGAAACGCCGGCGGATCAAGAACAGCCAGTCAGCTTTCTGATTAACAATTCTTCAATGTGCGTGTATGTCTGTGGGTGTTTGTGTGCATTTATTCCGTTCTTCAGTAGACGACGTTGAGAAGTTCTCAATCGTAACCCAACCTTATATATATATATATATGTATATGTTTATATTTACATATGAATTTTCATTTCAAATATCATGCTTCATTTCAATTGAAAACATCATATTGGCAAAATGATGCGAAGCGCTATACATATGCCAATGAGCAACACTTGCCATTTAATTAAATGTAATTCACATATAGCAACACTTATTTACACACAGTATTTGAAATAAGCTGAATAATTTATTATAATTTATTAATTGTAAATTCACAATGAGAAGGATTTTACTTTTAATCTACTCTGGACAACTAAATATCTACTACCACTGCTCTTACATTGTTGCAATGCATCAAACATATCATTCAAAACACTTGAAACACCAAATTAAATTGCATCTATCCATTTATCCGAATATATTTTTTTTCATTCACCATATATTTCAAAAAATATTTTATAAAGTATTTTTACATTTATACTATTATGATATGATAATAATGATAGTTAATATGATTGCATTAAATTTTTTATAAAAAAAAGAAACATAAAAAAATAATTGTAGACAAAATGTAACATCAAAATGAAATTTCTTCACATGAACGACAAACAAATAGATAATTAAAGAAAATAAAATTTAACATACAGAAAAAGTTGATGAGTGCACTTTTTAATGATTCGGACGCATTCTTCAGAGACTTATTTCGCTTCAATCAATGCAACAGATCAAGCAATTAAAACTTCTACCAGCTTTGAATTTCAAAGTTTCCAAAGACAGTATTCTATTCGTTCATTCAAATATTAAGCTTCATTTTAAGATCTGAAGCAAATATTGCAAATAAATATTGCATGAAAAATGATAATATGAACTTGTTTTGTGCACTTTTGCTATATTATTAATTTGCATTCAAAATTCACTATTTCCAAATCACTGATCAAAGCATTTCAATTTAAATTCAACTGTAATTTTAACTTCTCGATTTTTATTTCTTTGGGATAATAGAAATAAAATTTAGTTGGCGATAAATCAAATTCATAATTGGTTTGATATTGCACTCTGGTTTGCTGATTAATTTTCACTGTAAAGCAACAGCTTTTACAATATGCTTAAATTGAACTTATAGCCAATTAATTGAATTATGCAAATTTTTTAAGATAATTACTTTCTTTTGGTTCAAGTTTGCATTTCTTGATTAACAAAATGTTGTAGATAACTTCTGGAACAAAATAGATCATTTCAGATATTAAACAAGAATAAAATTTCAAATCAAACAAACTTCCTAAATTACAATCTATACATATGTGGATGAATAATACCATTTACAGCGTTTCAGTAAATTAAAAAACGATCTATTTATTTATTTTTTGAGATAAATAAATGATGAAATTTATACGAATATCAAAAATGAATCAGATTTATGTTGGAAAATCAGTGAATGTTTGATGAAAATTGCAATTTCGAATCAGCCATTCAGAAGTTAATCAACAGTCATTTCTTAAAGGCAGAAAACATAATAATAGTCCAGTAATAAAAACATCCCAGATAACAAAGTATACGCAATATGGTAAAGTTTGTCATAAAAATCAATTGATTACATCGAACTCGGAAATGTGTGTGTCACTGTGTGTGTGTGTGTGTGTGTGTGTCGGATATGTGGCATTTTGTTTTTATTCAATGTTCATATTACTGAAAATTGTTCAAGTTGAATTTTTTCGCCATTTTTCAATATCTCTCTTTTTAATAATAATGCATATGTATTTAATATTAAATGCAATTTTCGCATTCTTATTCAACTTATTTTGTTTATTTATTTTTTTGTTTAAATTTAATTTGAAATTTTGTTCAAAAACAAAACAAAATTAGCTGTTATTACTATGCAATAATATTAATGCCGGCTAATTGGTTTTGTTGCATAGTATTCTTAAGACAAAGCGCAAAAAGTTAAATAAATTGCATTTATCATTTATAATATTATGCTTATAAACTAACTATAACAAATCCTATGCGAATCATAAATTTATATGTTGTTTAAAACATTCATTTTCAGTGAAGAAGTCAAATAATTCAGTAACTATTGAAAAATGTCGATGCTTTGTCGATTGCTTTCGTCCAGGAATTAATCAAGCGATATATTGAAAATTGTGGCACCACTAATAGCTAATAGTTGATTCCTCCTCACATGATTAAACAGCTATGCTATGAACAGTATGTGCAAAATCAAAGGAATCACTAATATAACGTTGTTATTAGAGTAGTGATAGTAATAATAGTAATAGTAATAGTTATAGTTATAGTAGTAGTAGCAATAGTAGTAGAAGTAGCAGTAGCAGTGTTAGTGCTTATTTATCTTCAAGCTTATCACCTTTTAACGCCACAAGAACTGACTTCATATTGAATTGTTTGCTTGTTTCTATAAAAAAGATTAATCTCAACCATACGCATACTAGCAGATAATATTTTTTAAATTGCTTCAAAAATTACTGTAATAAATTGAATCGTGAAGCTTGTTTCGTAATTTTTTCAAAAGACACAAAAGAAGAAAAACAATCAATCTGAGAAGAAATTAATAATAATTCAAGAGAATAAAAGTGAACAACAGACAAAAATACAAATATCAAACGTTGATCATGCGTTCAATACTATTATGCAATGCATATTATGCAACTGATGCGATCTGTTTCCTCTTTTTTTGTGGAAAATTAAATCGATCCAAAGAAAAAGTTGTATATAAATTTCATTTAAAAAGAACCATTGCACACGTTAAGTTGAATTCCGTACAGCTGTCCAAATAGACGCTTTAAAATTTAAAAAATGCCCACAATCATTTGATTTTACTATTTTTTTTTATTTTTTCTTTTCTGATATAACTATGCGCAAAATACCCTTTTTTCTTTCAAATATATAACCATATTTGTTTGGCGGTTAATTGGATTTTGAATTCTCAAAGAGTTTGTTGACTTGAGAAAAATTCCCAGGCAAACTTTGCAAGTGTTCACATTTGATTATTGGTATGCAAAGAAAAGCATTGTTTCCAAAAGCTCGGTAAATTAGTTAGTTTCATTTATTTTGAATTTTTGAATATTTTTTTATTAAAAATAATAAAGAATAAACTTACTTGATATAATAATTTTCACCATATTTGCCAAATGCAATTTCATAACCGTATGGCATACCTAGTGAGCAGCTCCACAGATGAGGAGGTGGTATCCAACTTGCAGTTTTTGAACTTTTGCTAAATCGATATCGTTATATATTCAGTAATTTCAAAAAACCATTTTATCAGTACTTTATATTTTCACTTCAAAATTTTTATATTAATTAAATTCAAGAGTGAAAAAATTGTAAATATGTCCAACTGTGGGGAACCAAACAGCTTAGCGTTGACATAGCAATTTATAATTTCTTTGGCAAGATGATAAAATGATGATTTCTTATGCCAGTTCAAGACATCAATTTTACAATCAAACAACATTTTAACACATTCATATTATTTCAAATCATATTAATAGCATTATCAAATTTATATGCCAATCATCAAAACAGCACATTTTTATATTTGCAATTTTATTGTATGAATTGGAATATAATAACATTGATTATAATTTGTATTTTATAATTTTTAAAATATTATTATTCTTCAATAAAGCATTTACCAAAAAGTGCAATTTATGCATGAAAATATTGAAATCTCAATCTAAACATCCAACATTCATGAATAGCAAGAAAATTACATGTCAAAAATTGACATGAATAAAAAGAAAATTAAAATTTATAAATACATATAATTAATAATAAAATTGAATAACAATAATTTTTCATTAAAAACAGGCAATATCAACGTTTGTTAGTTTAAAATTATTTAAGCTGCATTGCAGTTTTTGCTTTTTTTGTAAAGCTTTCACATTCTGTGATGTGCAATCGATGAAAAATTTCTGAACAAAATCTGCTCTTTTCTCAAGATTATATTTTTAGCATTGGAAAATGACAGCTGATTTGCAGACTGTCAGAGTTCTTTTTTATTTCATATTTAAAAACTTTCACAAAGTCAAATGACATATCACATTATCGTTAATCAATTTCATCAAAAATCACTTGCTTGAATGTAATAATGGAAAGATGTTATCTTGTAATATGCCCGTGTTTGTGCTTGTTGTATGCTTTAAAAATAACGGAGGCTATTTATTCTATACTTATAGAACAGAAGCATTATTTAAATTCTATATTCTGCCTGTAGTTTTTGATTAAAATTGATAACTTCGCACTAAGATTAAAATTGCATAATAGAAGTGTATTATGATTGTTGATTTGATTACAGTTTTAAATATTTCAAGAAAAAAAATTAAATTGCGATTTAGATTTAGATTTAAATTGTAAAAATTTAATACAACAGTGGTCGATAGAAATAGCAGAGTGGCAATTGCTGTTGAGTTTGTAGTATCGCAACAAGTGATCATCATCAATGTGTGAAGAAGTATTTTTGCAATGGAAATGACAATTTGATTCACTGTTGACTGATTCAAATGTAAGTTTGAAAATATGTTTATTATAAAATAAAGATTCCATTAATTTATCTGCATTTGCTATTTATGAAAATAATCTGAAGAAAACAAAATGATAAAAATAAAATAGTTACCTCAGTTAAATTTAAATTTTGATACTGATATAAAATAATAATTTTGCAGCTTTTTCTTTTTAATTTTTTCTTTACAAATTTATGATAAGTTTTCATTGCATTTATTAATATTTTTTATTTTTCCATTCTTATATAAAAATTATTCAAACATTTTTTGTGAATTTATAATTCTCTAATGTTTGCAACAAAATATTATCTGCATATTACTTTTCAATCACCTTACTACTTTGGCCAAATAAAATAATTTTCTATGATTCTTTGGGCTTCAAGTTTTACTTAATTACATTTTTTGCAATTTGATAAGCAGTAATTTAAAAAATGAGAAAACAATTCTATATTACGGAAGTAATAATATTATTAAAAATTATCTTACGATCAAAATAATAATACTTTCCATATATTTTTCTATTCAACTTGCTTCACTTCCTTGAAGCATTGAAAATTGTGATCAAGTTAATTGTTGTTACCAAGTGCAAGTTAATTGTGTAGCCAAAGTGTAAGTTGAAAATCTTATTAAAATTTTCTTTTTTCTTTTTCTTTTTTTGGTTAATCAGGTAATTTAATAAATTTCTTTTTCAATGGGCATACACAGTTATTGTTGGACATAACGAATATTCATTAAATTTGAAAAAAATTTTATTCATTAAATTTTCAGTTTTAAAATTTGAAAATTATTAAATTTCAAAATTTAAATTTTAGTAAAAGTTAGTTTAAATTTTCAAAAAGACAAAATAATTTCTCTTACTTTAAATAAATCAGGCGTTCGGTCTCATCCAGCCGACGAATTGTCCATTCATCTGATAAACCATTTTCACTGACCACTGTTTGAAACAGTTTCTCAGATGAAGGCACACTTGAAATGTCTTGTTTGCTTTTTTCGCTATTTTCCACTTTACTATGCTCCATTTAGTATTATTACTATTTTCTGATTTTTGACCGTTCCAATAATAATATTTATATTGTTCCTAAATAATTTTTCTTTTTGAAATTATTCAAAATATGTAATTTTTATTATTTCAATTTCTACTATTACTGCTACTACTACTACTACAACTGCAATAAAAGTTTTCTTGAAATTAAAATTTGTTCAAGTTTCATTAAATGAACGTTAAATAATAAGAAATAAATTCGATTATCAGATAATCCGCCACTTTTATTATTATGATTATACTGATATTGAAGGTTATTGGTGAAATCAATTTTTAGCTTGTAATCAACATGAATCTAACAATTCAATCCCGACGACACACATCATTGGTCACGCACGATTTACTTATTACCGGACATTACTGCAAGAAGTTTCAAAAGTTGTATTTTATTGTTGAACAATGCAAAATTTCCATAATTTCAATAAATACACTACTCTGGATGAAATTAGAATTTATAAAGTAAGCTTTTAGGTAAACAACTGTGAATTTTCTTTCTGTTGCTGCAACGCAACTGAAGAAGCTGCAAATGCAAGCCAGATGTAAATGACATGCTGAAGACATACATGAATTGACGACGATACTAGTGTGCGCGGACAAGAAAACTGAGACTTTATAAAGTTGAAAAATATTAAATTGAACTTTATAAAATATGGCTTAATAATTGCAACCGGTTTATATATATATATATAATGCTAATCTTGAATGAAAATTTGTTTTGTCAGCTTGTTTTGTCGACTTGTTTCGTAACTTGTATTTGCATTTCTGCCGGAAGGTAATGAAAAAATTGGATTGTTCATTGAAAAGAACAAATGTTCATATAAAAATTTTTATTGCCTTTTAAATTATATTTTAATAAAATTCATTCTCCCTACGGTAACTGTGCTTGGGCATCCTGATTAGTCAACGTAGCATAAGAAAACATGATCCGGATAAATTTTGTAAAAATTACAAATTTGTAATTTTAACAAAAGCGTATAGCTTCATAATGTGGGAAAAAGCTGATTAAGTTTTTTTTGTTTACAATTTTGTAATTAAAAAAGGAGAATTTGTAAAAATTGAAAATAAATTGCGTAAGAATACATGACTTGAATTCAAAAGAGGTCCAGTTACCTAATTTAGCCGGTGAAAATGGTTGATGCTTAATTTTGAGGAGTGAACTTTAACAGAGGGGTGGAGCAGCACGTGGTTGCACAAATCATTGTTGATGGAGATGAAAAGCAAAGATGAAATTTCATTTCCCCGGAAGCAGAATCAATTACGCAACCGCGGGTCAGCGTGACCAACAAACAAGATGTTGCTTTTGCACATTGATTTCTCCGTTTCCGTTACTCTTTTATCAAAGAATCTCCAAGCTCATAGTTTCGATTCCGCTTTCTCTATGGTATATTTTGCAGGCATTTTGTACATTGCAAGCTGTAACAAACAGACTAGCTTCAATCAAAGCATATGCAAACGCTGGAGATGCATGAAAAATAAATACCCCACTAACAGGTCACTCAGGAAAATATATTTATTCCATTTTTATAAAACAACAAAACCAATGCAAAATATCAATACAATTATCAAAAAATAATTGCAATTCTCTCTCTTCATCATGTCATACGTGCATCATTTGGAAAAAGCATCCATCATTGAAGTATTGTTCAACTGTTCATTTATTACTCTTGCATAGAGTTGAACAGAATTCAAAAATAAACAAATAATTGTTTCAACAAGTTTATTTATATCATGCAAATTATCAAAATGCTTTCTTTGATTTCATCACCTTGTGCATAAAGTCAAATGAACAATTCTACTAAACACAATGAACTTTGAAACAAGAGCGCATAATTAATTTTCAAGTTATTTTTTAAAAATACCTGATCAATAACTTTGATCAAATATTTTTCAAATAGCATGCATTTTTACTTTTATATAAAAACATAAATTTTAATTCTAACTTATAATAAAACGGCAAAATAATTTTATTAAAATTTCTAAACGTAATAAAATCAAAAACTCTTTTTTAATTACAGCAAAATGAATTGGATTATTTCAAAGTTGATTATGTTTTAGCATTTTTAATAAAATTTAAATAAAATTTATGCAAAAACATTTTCAAATTGTCAACATATTTTTAATACAACAATTCAAAATGTGAACAGTTATTATCATGCTAAAAAGCTTTATTAAATAAGTTGAATTTTGTTTGCTAATGAAAATTAAGTTTTAAAAAATGCTTTTTCTCATCCAACTTGACGGAAAAAATTAATATTAGATTATAAGCTAATTCTGTAATCAATTTTTAAAATTCACTTTAATAAACTTGAACAGAATTTGAATTTAATTTAGAAAAAAATAAAATGAATTAATTGAAAAAATTCATTTTATAAAAGTTCAATACATTTTTAAATTCAGTTTAAAAACTGTAATGATTAAAATAAATTATAAACAATTTTTTTATTCAAGTAGTAATTTTTTTTCTATTTTATATTATGCATTTCTTGAAAATAATTTCGAATTATTCATTAAATTTCTCTTACTTTAAACATGCATTTTAAATCGTTGAAAATCAAAAGAAAAATACCATTTTAAACTTAACAAATTCACTATTTTATATTATGCTATATGGAAAATTTATGCTCATTAAAATTGATTCAGCTAGCAGAAGATGCATTGAAATAAAGAAGAAAACCCACCTCTGCCGGTTTCAATGCATTATTCATATGGCTTGAAATGACAAACTGAAACTTTTCTTTGCTAAGCTCAGTTAAAATAAATAAAAATCTAAAATTAAACATATTTTCTATTAATAAGAATGTGTCCCCAGTGGAACATGTGGTGATGCTCCAGGTTACTTTGGTTGCTTACATCGTCATAAATCAACTTACATCCCAAAATTTGCGCTACAATGTATATTAATATGCAACCTCATAAATAATTAGGTGACAATATTGCGAGTGACAGATTTGAATATTATTTTGACATTTACTTCTGATAAGTAGTATTCACTGTGTAGAAGATTTTATGAAATAACTGACAGTACTTTTTTTATGTCCATCATTTACCATCAGTTTTGGAAAAAATATAATAAATGTGTATAAAAGCTAATTGTCTCTGATAATTACTAAAATTTTTGGCTGATTTTTTAAAATATGCAACTGTAAAGCAATTAATAATAAACTATCCTTGTTTTTCAGACGCTCTTAACGAGCTTCGAAAAAATTGCATAAATTATAAATAACAGTACTGCAAATACTTTACACTTTGCACTGCATATTAAAGTTCTAAGTGATGTCAATTATTTAGTAAATTTTTCGAAATTAAAAAATTTTTATTTAAATGCATAAAAATGAAATGAACAGCAAAAGGTAATATATTACAAATTTGTCCCAGAACTCTACGAATTTGGATTGCACTATGAATAATAATATGTCAATGGAACTGTTTTATTTTTGATTTAATTTTAAATAAAATTAAAAAAGTATTTTAAATTATTATTATCATTATATTATTTTACACTTGTTTTGCGTCAAATTTACTTTATTTGAACAACTGTTTTGATTAATTCTTTAAGTTATAAAGCTTGAAAATTAAGTCAACATTAATTTCTTTTATTTAATTATACATATAGCGTTAATTTGAAACAATTTTCAGTGTGTTCAAAATCTGCTCAACTTCGACGTAGCAGTACAATATGCACAGATGACATTTGGCAGAATCATACATATCGATAGCATCGATTTTTTAACAAGTTAAAAGCGTCTACTTTTATGATTTGGCTGACGTCAAAACATGATAATCTTAATAATATTAATAGTTATGAAGAGTCGTAAAATTCAAATGTCATCATACCAGACTTATTTTATTTGAAAATTAAATATAAGAATATGTCAATAGCATGTATTGTTCTTTGTTTCTCAATTAAACTATGTAAAATGAACATTGTAACAATTTTTCTCAAATATTTAATACAATACTTCATTTTACTTTATGTGACAACTTCTGTATATTAATAAATGTAAAATTAATGTTGAAATTGAACTTAATCTGAAACTGCTAATTTTTATATTTATATTCTCAACTTTCATATTGTTTTTATAAATAAAACTAAAAATATAAAACAAAGATAAAAATAAATACAATTTTGCTGCATATTATTTACCTTTGAAATCAACTTTCAATTAGCCAAAAATTTATAAACCTTTTTCTGCTTAATTTTTACCAAGACATCATAAAGCTTGACGTGTGAAAATGAAACATGAAATAATCATTGGTGTAATTAGAAAAATTTTTACATAATTGAATTTAAGATGATTTTATGTTTTTCAAAATTTCAAAACGGAAATTAAAAGCATGTTTCTATATTTTGCGGATTAAATTCTAGTTTTCTGAGCAAACTTTAAAGTAAATTGATTATTTTATAAACACTGAACAAATACAAACGAATAATCCACAAATTTATCAATATTTGAATTAATTCATTCTTCAAAATTCAAATTTATTAAAAAAAAAACTGTTTGTTAAAGGTTGATTTATTGCAACTTAAAATATGAAATCATTGCCGTAATTATTAGTTAGTCAGAGTTTTATTTGGAGTTGAAGTTCTTAAGTATAATAAATATTGGAAATTTTGCTTACATTTCTATTTCATGTTTTGAATTCACTTTCAAATATTAAAAATATGAAATAGAAAATAAATAGACCTTCGTAATGCTCCATTGTTAGTCTTCATTGCATGCTTCACAAAAGCCACTTGCACAAGGAATACTTCACGCAATCATTTAAATATTGCTAATCCTACAAAAGCAATAGCATAAAAATGACAACATTATTTGCACTGAATTGTGGTAAACAACGCAATTTTTGAAAGAAATATTTTATTTTTTGTAAATACAAAATTACGCTTTACATTGCACTGTTAATACAAAACTGATTGCTTTACAAAACAGATTTCTCAATTTTCATCTTATCTTCAGATTTGAAATTTATTTTCAAAAAAAATTAGTGGTAAGCAAAAAACTTAAATTTATAACTAAAAACATAGCATTATTACCTTCTAAAATTCAGTTTAATTAAATACACAGCGTGGTTTCACGGACAACTGATAAAATAACTTGTTCACAACTTGTGCAAAAGCATTCTGTTCAACGAGCTCAAACGACCGCTTTTTAAAAAGTTTATTTAACATAAAAATTAAAATGTTCTTTTGGCATTTTTATACTTAACATGATTACATTAAATTAGCTGGTAGCCAAGTTATTTTTAATTTAATTTAATTTAATTTTCCTTTTCTACCAAGATTATTAAGCTATAAAAAATTTGACCTTATCTACCTTGAATAAAACTGATTGATAGCATCATTTGCCACTTTGTTGAAAACAAACCTCACTAATTGTTGAAGTGTTCTATTAGAGAGATAATTTTAAAAATCAATATTTTGCTTTTTTTTGGTATGTTGTTTTCATGAAGGTTTCATAAAAGCTTTCCTAAGTATATTTCAATTATCTCAGAAAACATTCAACCTTAAGGTTTACTTGTCATACTGTATACATATGAAGTAATCAACAACAACAGCAACCACAATAACTAAAAATATATGCAGAAAATTTTAAAAATTAAATGTTCTCAAATTGCATTCATTCTGCTTGGATAATGATTTACATTCTTTGTGTAATAGATGGATAAAAAATGAAACATAAGTTGATGACAATCAATTACTTAACAAAGTTTTGCATGGTGGTTGATTTAGATACCTGAAGCCGAAATCGACTGAATAAACAGAAAATAAAAATATTAATCAATTTGTAAATTGCTGTATTTACAAAATACTAAAAGCGTGGCAAACAATGAGTTATATTATAAAATACATTTCTAAAAGCTAAAACATCCCCTTCTCTCTTACCAATATGATACCAAAGACGCAGATGATTACACTTGTATTTGCATTTTTTAATTTAGTGATTAACAAAAGAGCGCATTATTTAATATTTTTTTGGAAAATCTTACATGAAAGCCAATCAATATTAGTGTTCACATTTTATAATCAAGTGAAGAAAATTTTAATAGTGGTGTGGTCATTATTTAAGATCATAAAAAAATGAAGATGTTCAATTTAAACTTGTCGCTCCATTATCCTTTAATTTATCACAGAAGGTAAAAATTCATAAACAAGTATGAATTTATTTTAATGCAAAACAAATTTAATGCAAAAATTCAATATTCTGAGACATGATTTGTTGTCTAATTTTATACATCTCATCAAGTATTATATGTTAATGCATGCGAAGTGGGAAGAATTGAGGAAAAAACTTGTCATTTGAATCGAAGCTAAAATTATATAAAAATTTTTGTTAATTAATAAAATTAATTATCATTCTATTAGTTGTATAAACTATTCTTAATTCGTAAAAGAAGCTACTTAAGTGGTGTTTATAAAAAAAAGTGTTTAGGACTTCGGTAAATTAATTAAATAGTACTGAAATCCTTTAATCATAAATTTTATTCCAGCATTATCAAATACATGTTCACATTTTCAGAGTTGAATATACACACTGCATTTTATGAATATTAAAACTAGTATAAGATGTGCGACGAATTTATTTAATGGACATTTCCAAACCTCAAATTCATCCACTGATCAAAAATCAAAAGCAAATGCCATCATCACATCAGCATATCACAGAATGCACTGAAAAATTAGTTGGAAGTACAAAGACAGTGATCTCACCTTTAAAATGAATTATTTTTTCCTTTTTATGTAATGATGATTTCAAATGTATTTCTCTCTATAATCAGAATGTCTTTTAATGAGCAAAATAATTTTTATTCAATATTACTGGAATAAACAATAAGTTCCTCGTGCGTGTAGATCATTATTCATTGTCGATTATTTGATTAGGTTTCAAAGAATTGCAAAACTAAATTTAGAATTAAAAATTGACTCATTTCAAAAACTTCGCTCAAGTGGCTACATTGATTTCAACAACGACCACTGACACTGAAAGCATTGCATGGAAAATGCTTAGGTGAAAGAGGTGGAGGTAGAGGAAGAGACAAAGAGAGAGGGAGAGAGAGGGAGAGAAAGAGAGATGAGCAGACTAATAATTTTCAATCGACATGCAGCATATTTTCGATGAAAACATACTTAATGACAAAAACATTTTTTTCATCAAATTTTATAAAATATTCCACGTGTTTATTTCATTTTTCCCACTTTTCTTTTTTCTGTTATATACAAAGTAGGATGTTTACAACCTGAAAATGGAAAAAAATGCACAAAAGTCTTTTTAAACCTATCTTCCTTATTATGCTAATCATTGCATGCTTATGAACATGATTTTATAGAAAAATTTGCACGCTAACTGCTATAATAACAATGAAACACAAAAAGCAATCAATCATGAAGAATAAGTTGTAATTAGTAACATGTATTTTGCTTTTGAAACTTATCAAATGTTTTTCCATTTATCATGGCATATTGAAATGATGAATTCACTTCAATATTAACATACTGGAGTTTTTGTTTTGCTGCAACGACAGATTACATGACATGATTTGCAATATTTTAATAATACTTACATTATTCAATGCATATTTTTGCATATTTTATTATATAGAATTAAAGTTAAAAAAATTTCATCTAGTTTAAATTTGAAAAACTTTGTTAACTAAAAAGTTAGTTCCTGACCAAAGAATATAATTGTAAAATCATAAACTGTGCAAAATGTGCAATGAATTTAATTTAAATCTTTCAAATGTAAAAAATTTAAATTTTCTATCAATATAAATAAATAATGATCAAATTCATTTCATTCATTCAATTTTTAGTCAAGAAAATTGAAAAACAAAAGGAAAAATAATTTTTATTTTGCAGTTTTATAATTGAAATATAGAAATAAACAGATTTATTATATTTAGAATGCTGAACGTTTGTTCTATTCATTAAATTCAATGCTTTTGAATTAACAAATTCAGCCTTACGTATATATGCTTCTTTGAATGTAAATTGTTTGATTTCATTGCATCATTCATTCTCTTTTGTCAAAATTTGATTTGACTTAAAGAAAACAAATAAATTTGATGAAATAATAATAATAAATAATAATTGCGTTGCAGTATTAAAATTATATTTAAATTTTATTGAAATTTTCACTGTTCAAAAATTAAAAGTTGTAACTATGAAATGCTTTTGCCTTGTTACAGTGTTTCTGTTACACTATGTATACCCTAAAAGAATGCTTGTCAATGAGAATATTAAAAAAGAATTTTTAATGTAGTACATTTAAATTATGGCAGCAACATTATTATTTTTTGAGCAAACATCAGAGATGACAAAAAAAAATATTCATATGTATATGCATAATACTGTTTCAATGGTAGCAGTGGAACGCGGGATGTTCGCTAAGAGAAGTTCAAGAACACTTAGCCACAGTAGCAACAGTGGAAATTTGTTGTTGACGTTGTTCACGGTGAAAATATTTATAAAAGAATGCTTTTGCTTTTTCAAACCAACATTTTCCCAGATTTGTTTGGGTGAAGAAAAATAGCAACGCTGAAAATGGGAAAAATGTTGCTTTCACTTCCCAAAATATGTTGCGCAATTTTTTGCAATTGCGCAAATAGTAATGGAAAATGGCGACAAGATTTGGAATTGTTTGAAGAAAAACAGTGAATATTAAAGGTATCATAATGCGTTTTGCTATTGTCGAAGCTCGTCTTAATTTTGCAAGTGAAACTAGAACCGAGTTTCTGTGCTCTTTCAACAATATAGCGACAATTGTACTGTATAAGCCAACAGTAACCATATCAAAAACCACGAAAGTTATCTGAAGCGTTATGTAAAATTTTTCAATTATAGTTTTGAATAGGATGCAATTTTTTGAAATGCTGCTATTGCCAGATATCCAAAATGAAGAAATCCATGGCCAAGATGCAACGATTGCTGTAACGCATACAATGATAAAGGCGGATATGTTTGCTAACCGACTGGTCGGCATATTTGGCCTTTTCAGATAAATCACTGCTCTGAGCTGATCAACGCACAGAAGCAGCATGAACAATGTGATGAGCAACTGACCACTTATGTAAAACGTAACCCATAAATTTTTGCGTAGACATTCCATTGTTGATGGAAATTCATTGCTTTTGAATTCTGTGATTTTTAAATCGTGAAGTATCATACTAAGACTGAGAAGAACAATTCCAAATGAATATCCTAAAATCATCATGTTATTTATATCATTATCAAATACAAACTGCAATCATTGTGTTAAAACTTTAATTTCAACAGTTACACGTAAGATTAATATAAATTGTACATGCGAAATCTTATTTTAAACTGAAATTGCAACTGTAACTTTAATATGATAATTTATATGATTTATGATGATGATGATGATGATGATTCTAATAAAAGTGATGATGAAAACTTAGAAAAACTTGCATATAATTTAAACATATAAAATTTTTACAGTAACGAGTATTTTCATGAAAATGCAATCCTTGATAATTTAAATAAAAAAGGTCATAATTTAAATTATAGTTTCATATCCTCATATATCATTTAATAAATCACAATTTTATTTTCAAGCAAATTATTGAAATTATTTTGAAAGATAAGCAAATTCATAAATTTATATTTTAACTTTGAACAATGAATTGCAATTTACATATTATATTAAAATACGCCTTGTATTAAATTCAATGCATCAAATATAAAAATAATAAGAGAATATAGTAAAAAATGTGAAAATTAATCAATAATAACAATGATAAATAAAGCAACAATAAATAAAGATTAAATCGAGCAGTTGAATAACAGTTTTTTACCAAAAATCATCATCATCAAGTCGTTGCAATTAATATGCATTATTAAAGGTTGAATTTCTGTTTAACTGACGCTGCAGCGATGCAATTATTGGTAGACTACTTTGTTATGCTATCCTATATGACATCCCAACGAAGTATTCCGTAAATTAGCAATATAATTAATATTCATTTCTACTTTTATCAATCTAAAAGTTTATTTCAAGTATTAATCTTTAAAGTTTTCCTCAAAAAATAGCGTATTTTATGATCCAAATTACCATCAAAGTCATCGTTATTTATTCTTTAGAGTTTTATTTAAAAATTTATTTTTCTAATCAAGAGATGATGACAGATTAGATTCAATTTCAAATAAAGCAAACTGTAAATAGTCTTTTTCTAGTTTGCTATTTAATTAAAAGTAGAAAAAAATTTCAGTGATGCTTTAGATGAAGTTTATTTCTACATACTTGCAAACATTATGAAGTATAATTTTAATTGCTGTCATAGCACATCGCAATAGTTTAATCAGCAAGTAAATAATTCGTTAATATAAAATTATGATAAAATAAACAATACCTGTTATGTGCTTTTGATAATTCTTAGTGCGGTGCTTTTCGAAAATTCGAACAAAAATAAAAGCTGAATGGACAATGATTGATGTAAAGCTAGCAAATGTGAAGGCGGAAAATTGTATTTCACTTATAGCACCAATAATAACAGGAAACTCTTCTGTACTGTTGTCTTCGGTCATTTGCTGAATTGTTAAATTCTTAATGTTCTCATTTTCTAAAATGTTCAACATATTTCACAATAGTTTATTTCACATATTTTAACTTAAAAATGAATTTTGATGTCAATAAATTACCAAGCTAATTACTATCAAATAAATATTTTAAATTTATTAAATTTTAAATTTCAGTTATTTCAATTTTTGATTATATTAATTTTTTAATCATTAAGTTTTCGAATAATTCAAACTGAATTTATTGTAAAACTACTTTCAAAAGTGTTAAATTCTGAACTTGTACAATAAAATAAACTATTGCTATTAATATTATTAAATTAACAAAATTTAAACCATTGCAAAAATGCAACTGCTTATCTCTTGTACTATAAATAATAAGTTAATAAAATAAAATCAGAAAGCTGTATAAATGACAAAAATTATATTCTTCATACAGCATTTTTAAGCACAGAATTAGCACGCAATATTTTCTCAGTTTCATTACAGTTTGACATATATTCATATATTGTCATATATTACCGTTCATCATATCCGCAATATCAGTCAACATTGTAGAATTTAGCGAAGAAGCTAAGAAACTTTCTTTCTGAATGCAATGCATAAACTGAACATTTAGTTCAGAATCATTTATTGCTAACATGCTAACTGCACGAGGATCATATTACTTAAATCAGATAAATGATTTTGAATGTATATTGCTTGCTAAAAGTGAACAATAATTGCAATGTAACAACGAATCAGTTTACGCCATTATTTCTAAGATAAATTTTATCCAATCCATGCAAATCATTACATGAAGAATTAAAATGATGCACCTATTGAGAATATTGGTTTTGAAATTTATGATGTCTGATAAAATTTCAATCATCAGTGATTTAGTTAATATACTTCAAGGGAAAATCCTCATGTTTTATTAAAATTTATTTGTTATCATTACAAAAAAAGGACCAAAGGATGCATCAGTCTGATTACCATTTATTTTAATAAATTAGAAAATATTAATCAATATGATGGATAGTCTTTTTGATAAAAAAAAATAAGGAAAAAAAATCAAGCTTTACTTCATTTTTTAAACATGCATAAATGATAATTTTTTCATTAATTTTTCATATCTTAATAAGTTATCTTTAAAGTGTCATTTTTTATATATTTAATTTTTTTTATAATGAAATTTTATAGAAAATATCTGTACAAAATTGTCACCGTTAGTTTATTTTTAATTAAAATTTAGATTAAGAATCGAAAAGAGCAGACTCCCATTTAGAGATCAAAGCTTAAAGCCTTGAAGCTATTTGTACAAGAGATGAAATATTAAATTACAAGATGAATGATAGAATAAAAAGATGGAAAGAATGAAAGGAAACAAAAAATTCAGTCCTTTCTCAATGCAGCATTTCGTCTTCAATTTGTAAATTATTTTTTAAACATTACAAATAGGTAAATTTAATGCCATCGAGTTTAATTAATTTAAATTAATTTCAAATTTTTTAATGCTAATTAATTTAAAATGAAGTCAAGCCAACTTTGCTTTGCTGACTAATGGCTAAAAATCTCATGTTACGTTTATATTTTCTGTTGCAGCTTTTAGTAAATATTCATTGTATTATTATCGCGTGCATATTAATTTAAACTAAACTATACTTGGACGCAAAATTAGTTGTAGCAAGAAACAAACAGTTGGCGGTGCAACTTGTGCTACATAATTTTTGTAATATTTTTAAAAACATATCACTAACATTTTCTGAAAGCATTAAATACCATGATATTACAATCCAGTTCATATTTAATAATATTCACGACTTTTCATCTTTGTTGGGACACATTGTTGATTGAGAAGATTTCCTGTTATGGCAGAAGATAAAAGTATTATGCTTAATCATCCTTAATGTTCCTACTGTGTTGATCTTTTTCCTCCCCCTTAGTCACGTGTGTATGTGTATCAGTAGTGTGTTGCATTGCCTGCCCTTTTAACTTACTCGTATCGTGTGTGTTCAGTTGTGTTTTGGTTAATAAATAGCAGAAAACGCTATACCGTTGTACGTTAACTCATCACCGCAATCAACCTTCCCCGAATATACAACAATCTTGTTACGTTTAAAATAAGAATTTACCTTTTTTATTAAAAAAATATTCTTATAAAAAACAATTGAAATAAAATGGTCTTCAGGTGATCAATTCTTCACTTTCATGTCAGTAGGTTGCCAATCAATCCTAAAATAGCAAATCACATAAAATTTTATAATGCATACTTATTAATAGACAGAGTTATTTGTCATGATAAAAAGCAAAATAAAACAAGTAAAATTCATGCATTTTAGGCAATTTTTATTTTTCTATTTTATTTTTTTTAAATAATTACAGTATTATATCCATAATTTGAATAGAAAATTTTTATTATTTAATTTACATTATTCAGAATTGTCTTGCTGTAAAATTCTGCGTTAATTTTGAAATCATTAATAATTGTTAACTGAAATAAGCGGATCATTATCTAGAAATTTATTTACACAATTGGAGTTAAACAAATTGAGTAGTAGCTCTGTTTAACAATTACTAATATTGCTAAAGATTAAAAAATACCAATGACTTTATCATTTTTCAATTTTGAAAAATTACTTCGAGCATGTTTGCAAATTTAATTACGGTTATATCGCATTATTATGCTTCATTTAAATTTACCGTAAAATATACTTCTTTATGCATAAACATATTATGCATATAAGGATGCAAAATTCAAGTTTATTTTTCTTATTATTTAATTTATTGCTTTTTAAAAGTTATTTTCATCAGCATTAATGTTATTTGGTTAATTATAAGCATTTCGTCAGAACAGTATCACCACAAACACAGCTACAGACTTGACGATAAAGATAAAAAATCAAGATGAGCAAGCTCTCATCAAAGTACCTGACAAGAACTACAAGCAAAAATTGGGTGGCAGAAAAAAGAACTCCTATACCATCAGTTTCTGACAGAGCATTCGTCAAAATATGCCCTGATAACGAACTGCCAGTGGCTTTCTCTCCAAAATATGATGCGCAAAGATTTATGTATGAAAAGTTTGCCAAACGTTACCAGTCAAAAGATTAAACTTGAAAGTCGTTGAAACACTTACATAGCAATATACACATCATCAAGCATTTTTTAAAAGAATTTGCAAATCAAATTTTTATTATTTGAAACACATCTTCGAATGTATCAGCATTTACTGCATATATTTGCATTAATTCAAATGTATGCTGTACTTTTAATTTGAACACCATTTATTTCTATATCCATATTTTTATGTATTCTTATTTATCTGTTTCACATGTACCCACTGGTGGTAAAAATAAAATATGGTATATTTTACGTTATTTTTGAATTAGCTATGATAAGCCTTCAGTATGCTTAACCATCTCTTCATTTATCGTTAAATGTTTCGCAATTATTAAGTTTTCTTTAAATAAAATCAAGGTAAATGCCAATTTATGCAGGAAATAATCATATAAGCTTATTAAATAAAAATTATCCTTTAACAGATAGTTTAATAATCTAATAAAAAGACGTCCAGTAATTTAGAGCGTAACTCAATAGAAAGTAACATTCATTTAGTGTATTCAGTAACATGATGTTTAAAAAATAAATATTCACTTTAAAGAACAGATCTTTTTCAATAATTATTGATTATTCAATATTAATTATAATTAATACATCTTTAGATACATTGCTTTGATAATAGAGCATATATTTAAAAAAGGCTAAATAAACTTGCTTTACTTTTGCTCAGAATTTGGAGGCAATAAGCAATATCGTTAATCTATAGTTCAGACAGATTGTCACGATAAGTTCTTAGATTAATGATCATTTGAAGTTAGCTAATAATTTGCAACTAACAATTTACAAAATATTATCTAAAAAATTATAAGGTAATATTTATATAAAATTGTTTATTATGTCTTTTTCATCATTAAATTTATTGTTAAACGTATGGATGCCAATTTACAAGTGAAAATTGTATTACACAACGGTGTTACAATTATGTTTTTCTTAATATTAAAAATATTTCAACTGCTCAACACATTAAGTTACATATTGGTATGCATTTAGCTAATGAGTCATTTGCTTATGTTCAACAGTAATAATAAAAATTTAGTTTTGATATAAAGTGCTCAGCACTTACCTAGACTTTCCCAACAGTGAAAATATTTGCAGCCTTTGTTTTTCCCACACATAAAATCTGCCACGCATTTTTGAAGAGATGGTTTTGCTAGAGTACATTTCTTTTTTAAACAAATGCATTTGATAGAACAATCACCATGATCTTTACAAGGATCACCTGGCTCTCCGCCTTTTGGCTCTAAAAATTTAAAAATTATGTTATTATAAACAAATAATTTAAACTGAAATTGTTATATTTGTAAACCTCCTTCCTTCCAGCAAGTTCCAGCCTTGCAGGCATCCTTTTTATCACAGTCGCTATCACTTGAACATGTAATTTCAATTGAATACCCTTTCACACATGTGTTTGGTGTAACTTTTGAGCACATCTGCGTGGCGCTGCAGTCATCTTGTGTATTACAATGACCACCAGGCTGCTGGGTATTCTGATTCGGATTCTGATCTGGTTGCTGCTGATCAGGGGTTTGAGAGTTTCCTCCTGAATTATGCATATACATACATATATATATGTATATAATGAATTATCTTTTTAAAACAAAAGTCAACAGTTAAATACCAGGAGGACCCCAGCAGAAGCGTGCTTTGCAAATACCACTTGGACATTCTTCATTGCTATTACATTTCTGAGTAGTAGGTTCCATTGACTGACATTGACCAGATACGCAAAATAGCGATTTGTTTCCGCAGTCTGCTTGACTTGTGCAAGCTAATTTTAAAAAAGCACATGAACAATAAAAAAAATTACTTAAAATTTCCAGTTGAAAATTAAAAAATTAAGCATTTACATTTACATAGAAATGCTTACAACTAATAGCATTATTATTTTATGTAAGTTTACATAATAAACTTCATGCAATTTTGCTTAAATTATTAAAATATAAGTTATTATTTAAGACTTCCTGCATTTTAAGTACAAACATTGCTTTACATTGGCCATCTGTTGCAGCATTGTTTTGTCCATTTGATCCACTCCCTGGTTGGCTGTAATCAGGATACATTTGAGGATTGTAATACTGAAAACCAGATTGATCTCCTATATTTCCAGACGTATAAGAAGGTAATTGTTGCACAATAAATGGAGATTGTTGATAAAAGCCACTAGGATACGCATTACCGTATCCATAACTACCATATCCATAACTATCATATCCATGACCACCATATCCATATCCTGACCCTCCATAACCTCCATAATTGTATCCACCATAACCCCATTGCGCTAAATAATTTAGATATTGAACAACAATTTGTCAGCTGTTTAATTTATAAAAGAATATTGCATTAATAAAAAAAGTGAATATGTATATAATGTTTTACATTTTTGGCATTTTTAAGTAATGGACATATGAAAAAGATAAAATGTATGAAGCAAAAGAAAACATTTAATAATTACAAAAAAGTTAATAATATTATAAATTATATAATAATATTTTATAAGTTTGCAAAACTTCCTATAAGTAAGAGATAAGATTTAAGTTGCACTGTGATGAAACAACTATCTAGTTAATAAAACACAATAAATAAGAGTTATCAAAAAATATGACTTTAGCATGTATCACTATTTGCTAAAAATCAGGGATAACCATTTATTAAAACTGATTTTAAGTAATAACGCAAAGTTGTTTAAATGCTTAAATTTAATAATATAATAGTTAGTACCTGTAAAACTTTGAAATTTAACGCTCAGAATAAATAGAAATATGAACACTTTCATGATATCATAACAAAACGTATGTGCGCATCATTCACGAAATTGTAAATTACCTTCATAATACAATATTGTATTTTATCAGCCATTTTGAATTATTTAAATAGATCACTGCAAACAGCCACATTCTAAAGAAGCGCTCGTAAAAAGCAAACATGAATTAGCGTATTACATAATACATATTCTTTTCATTCAATAATTTTAGGTACTGTTGACAATATGGTCATTATGATTGCTTCATTGAAATTGAAAAGATATAAAAGGCAGTATAAAAGACAATAATAAATAGTAAATTAATATAAAAGACAGTAATTAAATAAATTTATTTATAAAGTACTCAATGAATAGAACATTTAATAAGAAAGATCCTAATCACGCCAAAGCAAGTAAAACGTAAAAATTTATTTATTCAAGAAAAGCATCATAATATTTATATTTTTTTTAAATCAAAGCAATGTTAATTATTCGTGGAATAATATTTTATTTACGTCAGCATTATCTGTTGAAATGCAGCTAATAAGTAAAAATGACAATATGCGAATATGCCAAATACAAAATGCAATAATGAAATAACAAATGAATTGAATATTTTTTGTAATATATAAGATTCAAGTATATAATACAGAACAATTTTTTTATTTTTAAAAATATAAATTTTTTTTTACTACAAAAAAATATAACGAACATTCCAATGCAATTTGCAGTGATGCATATTGGTAATATAAAAAGTTTATCATTTCAATAATTGAAACATCCCGTATTATTTGTAATAAAAATAGAATTAATAAAAAAGAAATGTAAAAAGATACAATAAAAAAATTCAGATTATCGTGTATTTGATTGGAAATTGTTAACAATCTTATTGCTTAATGAATTCACTGTCACTCGTTTGCATATTGTTTGCGTCGAAGCGGGCTGAATCTTCTTCGAGCAAATAAATTGGCGCATTTGATAAATAATTTGATTACCCAATCGAGTTTCAGAAAAAATAAAAAATACAGCAGCAAATGGAAAACAAATTGATTCAGATATCCAAGAAAAATCTCTCAACTTTAAGCCCTGTTTGGTAAAATAATAAACAATTGTAAAAGTTATAGGAATGCTTTGCAAAATGAATGTCATTAAAACCATAAGTGACACCCGTTTAGTAACTGCCACGGCACGTTTGTAACGCACAGTTGTAGCAACTAGCGTATTTTTATGATGTTTCCACAAAAGTAGAAATATGCAAAAAAATATGAAAATAGTAAAATAGCCCATAACAGCGCAAACAAAATGGAGAATAACATTGTAAGAAAAAGAGACAACTGAAGAAAAATTGCAGCCAGGTTTTGATAGCAGCTTATTGGAATTTAGAGACACACTTGTCCACAACCATACGGCAGATAATGCAGAAGTAACTGCTGAAAGAATCAATTGATGTATTACTGTTCGTTTTCTTTCTGATTTCAATTTTGTCAATGAAATCATTGTCAATAGTTGATCAGTTGATAAGAAAAGCATGCAAAAGTTGAGAAACAACGCGCTTGGCATGTATAAACTCATCCACGGGCTGCTTTGCAAGCATTCCAATGCTGTTTGTCGATTTTCAGGATAATAATAAATACGATTTACATATCGTAGCAGTAAACTTAATGAAAAAGTCCCAAGACCAATAGAGTACCCTAAAATGAGAATTAATTTAATAATAATATCGATACTTTTGCTAATGGATATAATATAAAAATGATCGTACATTATTAAACCAAGCACTACATTGCGCTTCTCTTCGGATAATTTTCATAATCTTATTGTATTTGCAGTTTGATTATTTTGACAAAATTTAATGTAAATAAAATAAATTTCAAAAATCAAAATAAGCAAATATATTTCCATTTATAAATGAAAATATCAAAATGTCTCATTCTTATTTAATTGTTTCATTCAAAATAAAAATATTTCATATCACAAAAAGCATATCACCTGTAATGTAAATTTGATATTTCTTTATTTCTTTCCATTCCAAAAGTCTTATTGTAATAAAGATGCAATGCAGAATAAGGGAAATACCATTCAAAAAAATAAAAGTACAGTGGTATAATAATTTGTATCTTTCTTCTGGAATGAAATCTAAAGTGTCGTTAGCAAGAGTTTCATCGTGATTTAGTATAAACGAACTCGACATGGAATATTGCTTCTTTGGTACATAGACGGTATTCTGAAAGTTGGAAAATAGACTGTTTCATAATAATAGTCGTGAAATCAAAGTTAAAATAAATCAATAGAAATACTGTTAAATAACCAATAAAAGTAATATCATAAGTTTGTTTTCTTTACAAACAAACTGCACTAATCTGAATATAGGAATAATTGAGAAGCTGCTGTGGATAAAAATAAATTGAAGATAACCAGTAACAAAACCCTTTATTATATGTTAAAAGAAAAGAAATTAATTTTACAGAAAATACGCAAATCAACTATAATTTATTCAATATAATCTTATGATATAAAAAATATTGAAATTAATTGAAATAGAATAATTGCAAAGAAAAGAAAAATATTTTTGCAGGAAATTATAATGCATTTATTTTTATTTATCTTGGACAAAAGTCAAAATTTTTTTTTAATTTTGCCAATGTAATGTTCTCTTTATCAAATTTAGATGCAACACAACAACTGTCTTCTCAAAAGTCTTGATAAATTTAAATCAAAATGTTATCAAAAACTAAAATTTATAATATTTAAAAAAATGTATCATTATAAGCAGTGTTCCAAACAATAAATCAAACTAACATTTATTCATTTTGCTATTTAAATAAACTGATTTTCATTTTATGTATTTATTTATATTCAGCTTTGAGTATTTTTTAATGTTTCATTAAGTTTCTGCTAAATTGACATTTTTTTATTACGGCAACATCATAAATTTTAACCCAGTTTTGAATGAAACATAAAATAAAGCACAAAATGGATATTATTACAATCACATATACTATTTCAAAATCAACTTTTGCATCTTAAAGCCGGCTTTTGAATATTCTATAATTTAAATAATCTTCAATTGCCTGTCACAGCATGCAATATGCTTATAATTAATACTGCAATTAGCTAAATTAAATCAAATATTAATTGCATAAATTTCTCTAAAAAACAGTCATGTAAATTACAAACACTAATTAATAAATATTCTGAGATTTGTAAATAATACATCAGAATTATGACAAATATTTAAAATTTTCTGAATATAATTGCTTTTATTTTAATAACTTACCCGCTGGTAGTGTACAAATTACAATTTCAATTACAATGCTAATGATTAATATGAAAAATATCGAATTCCATGAAATCTGTATCAAAAATGATATTTTACATTTATTTATGCACACATACATATACGTACACACACCTACCGGCACACTGACACTCATGCATACATACATACACACGCATATGTGTGTGTGTATGTGTAAAAGTTTAATTATTTTCTCAAAGGCTTGAGAAATTTGCAGACAATTACTTACTTTTTGAAGTTATGTTAAAACAAACCAATTATGTATTATCTTCACCGTAAGCATGCATTACATTTATGTCGAAGAAATGAAGGAAATACGGAGTCATTACGCTTAGCAATAACAAAGATATATAATTTGACAACATATACCGCACAATAACACTTAATAATACATTTTAATTAATGCATACAGTAAAACCTAGCATCATTAATTTTACTTCTTTCTATCGAATATTATGCACTTAAGTAGTTATTGTTATCATAAGCATTATTGAACAATATAATTGTACACAACCTGCGCAATAAATCTCACTGAAGTTTAATTTATTCTAAGATATACAGCTTTCACTAATCAAACTGAATATTAATAATAGGAGGAAACAATTTACAATAATATTTTAAGTGATATTTCTTACACATTTAATAAAATTTATTCATTTAATTAAAAATCCTTTTTGATGACTCTATTTACTATACAAAAAAGCAAATCTAACGGAGTATTTGTTATTTTTACGAAAAATTGTTTATTTCAAATTTTAAAATTTTAAAATACAATAACTCTGTTGTAAAATGATGAGTAGATAACAAACAGTAAGTATATAATCATATCGCTTAGATTTACCATTTCTATCTAAAGAAAAATTTTGATACAGTTTGGTGTTTCTATACTTGTGTCTCGTGAATATCAAAAAAGTTGATGAGAAGTTCCAAGCCTTATATGTTTATTCCGCTGTATTTTTATATTAAAAGCTGAATTTTTTAAAATGTAGTTTATGTTAAAAGAATAATTATGAAGCTTAAGTTAAAAAATTTGCATATTATTCTGCTGTTATAAAATAAAGCACTTTGTAAATAACTACTAGTTGGAATTGCTTTAAGATGTTAAATGAATGCTTGGGTTTTTAAGTAAGTTATTTGTTTTTAATTTGGAAAGATTTTATCAATTCTTATCAAGTCAGGTAAATTTCCATACGCTAAACTTGTCGATTTAAAGCTCACTTTTGTAGAAAATGAATAAATGTAAAAAATGAAATGTAATCAAATTTTAAACAAATATGAAAGCAGAAACTTATAATGGTATGCTTTTATGTATTATTTGTTTGACTTGAAAAAGAATTTCAAAAATATTTTGATAAAATATTTTTTTTATATACTTCTGATGACAGAAGATCATTATAATGGTAGATGCTTCATAAATAAATCAAGCATCACAAACTTAACATATTTGTAGTTTTTTAAAATACTTTCATAACATTGAATTTTATAAAATAGATTCACAGAAATTGCAGTTATGTGATGAACCAAAAAAGATGGTGTAAAATGATTTAGCCTGATAAACACTTCTTACCTCTGTTTTTTCTGCTGAATTTGCCAAGAAATTGCACTTTAGTGATATCTCGAAATAAAAGCTTAATTAAAATCAAATTTTGTGCAATCACAGCTTGCTCAATAAGAATTATAAATTTTTTTGAAAAAGAAATAATTCAAGGTACATACATAACCTGAGGAACTAATGAAATTTGAAAGCATTTGAAAAATAATTTTATGATCAATAGAGTGGCTTGAAATTGCTGAGTTACGCAAATTTTATGCTTTATTAATTTTCTTTTTGAATTTTAGAAGCATAAAATATGTTTTTTAACTGCTTAGAAAATTTGTTGCAACTGCTGTGTAGTAATCAATTCAGATAAGTAGAAAAGGATCAATTTCATGCTATAAAATTGGCATAAATCAGTACATTTTAGAGGAAAGATGCTTGATTAAAACAAAATGATACATAAATTTTTCATAAACATTAAGTGTATCCTTGAGATGCAGTGTTTTTACCAATAATATTATTTTATACCATAGTTTAAAAATGAAAATATTGACAGTTTCTTAAACAAGGAGCTCATTTATTTTTTTCTTTTGTAATAATGAACAATGAAATCATGGAACAGAAAATATGCTTTAATGCTTTGCCATTAAAGCTAAGCATATGATAAATACTTTACAATTGATTTTGTAATACTAACATGCAATTTCATTCGTATTGCTTAAAAAATTTTTAAATTTTCAAAATATCTTAGAATTACAAATAGATTATTACTTCATAAATAATTATTACTTGTTTAATGTCTTGTTTTCAGCAGATGTTAATTATTAGACGTAAAACTTATTAATTAATCAGTCAGGTTGTATTAGAATATGATTATATTTTTAATGCCAGGTTCATGCAAAAATGGCTTATTCTGATTTTAACTAATCTTATTTTATCTATGCAATTTTGATTTACAATTCAAATTTCACATTTTGTTCTGTAGATTTGCTTTCATTTCAAATTTGTAAAAAATAGTACATTATTATTTATCTTATTATACAAATATTATAATCACTTAATTAATTTTTAGGTTCTGTTTTTTGAATTAGTATTATTGTCATTCTGATTAAACGGGAATTTACTATCCATTAGAAGTGGAAACAGTTATAATCTTTCTACTTTCTAATAAAACTATTTTATGCTTAATTGTTATGTGCAGTTTCATGATATAGGTCTACTTTGCTGTGCAATTGCTTTTGATGAATTAGCGGCATTTTTACCTCATTTTATACTATTTGATGAAGTAAATTTATAAATTTTTTTATATTTGAATGTAAGTTATTAAATTTACAACGTCCCATTTATGAAATTAAAATTCAAAATTTATTTTTAACGTTAACAAAAATCACATTATAATCACTTTAAATTATTAATTAGAATTTTGTAATATTATAATTTCAAACTATAATTATATGATGATCAATTAGTCAAATGTAAAAAACTTTATCCTTATTTAAAACCACATCGTTGTTCAAAATCACACATTTTCTTGTTAACTTCTTGTTGTAACTGTTGCAAATACATTTTTATCTGTAAGCATTATTGCCTATGTTTTACATAACGGTGTAAACAATTGCTACAAGTAAAATAATATTTTGATTCTGTGAAATTGAAGAGTAGCAAAAGTATAAATTTGTAATAACTTTCTTTTATTTACAAAAAATTTTGATTGATGTAATCAATATACAATCAATGACTTGGTCAAATTTCCTTTTTTAAGAAAATTTAAGAAAAGCATAAATGGCACTGTTTAATAAGCTTTGCCATTTGACAAGTAAGCTTGCACGAGCTTGGCAGATGGTCCTTCCATGATCTCAATCTCAATCTGCTGGGAAAATTATATTTATTGACCAAGAGACGTTTTGCCAAAAGGGATTACCCAGGACATTACTATTAGAAAAGATTTCCGCTTACAGGGTATAATTTAGCGTATTCATAAACAGTCTCATTTGTTTTCCTCGACATGATGTACCGGACAAGAAAAAGCGCGAGATCTGTTCTTCACTTACTAATATCTATTTTATATCGACGTTGGCTAATAACAATCACAAATAGCTAACTGCAGCTAGATGTAATCGCTCTTGTTGCCACTTGTCAATAATTTTTCTTAATAAACCAAAAACACGGATCAATGTCGCGTGCCTCACATTGAGTTAATTTCCGCCTTCATTGGTTATTACAATTTTCCCATCGTGAAACTTCTTTTCTTTTTTACTCTGATTGCTGATTTCATTGCTATTAGAATGAATGTGAAGTTTGAGCTAATTAAGCACGGCTATCCTGAAAAGCCCTTCAGCTTCTGTTGGCAATATTAATTTGACTTGCCATCCTTAGCATACGCTATTTACCATTTTTAGTTTTGAAAATTGACGTATTTTTGATTATTAATTTATTGAATCTAACTAACTGCACAGATCGAACTTCCTTTTATTTTTACTTGACAACTTCTCAATTCGTACGCTATATGTGAATTGATTGCCAGTTATTTAGTTATAAAAAGATGAATTTTGAACCTTGCAGATATTTTAAAGCTCCGTTTCAAAGGTAAGCTATTTGTTATTGTTGTTATTTTTAATGAATAACATTTTATGCATCATTTGATGCTCGCATTTGATGAAGCATAGATGCAAGTTAACATTATCCTTCCAAATCTTGCAAACACAAAATGCGCCGCTTTCGCAAATATCGATGAAATCAATATTGCATTTCAGCATTGATGTAGTATATAGTGATTGACGAAAAGGTCAAAATCTACAATTGATGCTCCAAATGCATGTTGAGCATTCCCTTGAGAAATTGCGAAGTATCACCAGACGGCGCATAAAATTGTTGATTGACTACAGCTGGCTTGGTGCGGGATCAAATAAAATTTTTGGTACTTGATTATCTTTATTGAGCAGTTTATTTCGTAAATCAGAGATTGGAATTGTTGAAAAAAATTTTCCCGCTTCTGCATTATTTTAAGGCATTTACAGACAGTGTTGTAATGTGCATATATTATTTTAAAAAAAGTTGAAATTCAATTTAATTCACATGGACGTAATTTTATCATCAACATCTGTACAGTGCCACTTTCTTTGATATTTAATTTCTTTAACAAAGTGGCAAAGTTTGAACATGACCGAACAAAGTCAGGCTGTCTTTTATTACTGCTCTTCCAGCCGGTAATTTTTTTCTCTTTTCTATTTCATCTTTTAAAAGTAACCGGATAGTTTTTTTTTACTTATTTTTGATACTTATTTATCGAATATTTTTTCCGCATGCAACACTATTTTGATGCATGCTTTTCTTTGTACTGATTCAAGTATATGTAGGTGGCAAAAATTGTATTTTTTAAACAAAAATTGCTCATTATTTTTGTAATGAATTATTGTCTTCTTGAAATTTCCTTCTTATCAACGGTTTGCGTGGTTAACTTTTGTGTAAATTGAGAGGATAAAAATATCTTCATTGAAACGTTTGAAAAGCAACTTAAAAGGAAGCTAATATTAAATATCTTTAATTTTCAATTAAAGAAGAAATTATTTCAATTGTGACTTTTTGAAAGCTACTGCCGTGCCAAAATGTTGTTCCCTCCAACAGGCTTGCATGACAAGAATGAATTGTTAAACCTATTGATAAAACCAAATTCAATATTTCCATTTAACTGTTTTCAATGAAATTATTGTTTTTATAACAATTAGCCTCCTCGGCAATTTGAAAGAAAGAAAATTTCAGTCTCATACGTGGTCTTATTTTAAGCTTCAAAGAAAGGGTGTTGACTATTTTTAGAATTACAAACTGAATGTTGCTGTTAAACAAATATTAACATAACTTTTGTAATTTTAATATTTGAAATACGTTTTATTTAAAGTAAAATTTTTTTAATAGAAAAACAACAAGTGTATGAGTTGATTATTTTAAAACTTGTTCCTGTTTAGCGCCGTAATTGGTATTTTGCTTAACTGAAACTGACAAAATGGTTTCCATTTCAACCTATGATTAATTTACTGGTGCAGTTGTGAATTTTTTATTATTATTCTACATTAAACTCTTTTATTTTGAAATCGAAAATGAAATAAATGAACATAAGCCGTAAATTCTCATCTCTGACTTTTGTTTTATTATAAATTTATAAACGTACACACACTATGTATATATATATATGCACGCTACAATGACGTGAATTTCTTGCTTAAATGAAAATAGAAGAATGTTATTCATATTGTAAATGCAATAATTTGTGCATTTCATAATGAAAAAAGAAACGTCAGAAATATTTAAATTGAATTGCAATCAATCCTTGAAATATTCCAATGAGAAGTGATAATACTTGATTTGAAATTTGGGCTATGCATTCATCATTAACCCATTTTGCGTGAAACTTATAAATTAGCTTCAAATCAACTATTGACATTGCCGTGCATAAATTTTGCATATCAGTTGAAAAGATTGCATGCATGATGTGAATTACAATTTTACCATGTCATTAAAAGTCTATTAAAACGTCAAGTACTTTGTAAAAAATTGGTTATACTATTTAAGAAAAGCCAAGCACAGCAGTGCATTTTAAGAGTTGAAAAATTGTTTAACTTTTGAAAACGATTAGGAAATTGGAAGAATTTTAAAGTTAATATAATTAACTTTTTTTAATGCAACAAAATATCAAAAGATAAAAGAAAAATAAAACAAAATTGCACGCTTTTTCATTTAGCATCTTCCGTTGCAAATTTAGCAGCTTTTCAAACAAGAAAAAAGAAGATTTTAAATTAGCATTCAACAGGGCAATTTCTTGATATTGTTCATTGTGCTTTGTGCTATTTGAATGCTTAACGACTGCTTTTTAACGCTTAAAATGAAGGTTGAAATGAATATTTAAAAAAAGACATTTTGGAATATATGCCATTTTTATTTGTTTGATTTTTTGCACGCATCGACAGCCTTTTCATCTAATTCAATGCAATTTTTCAAGCGAATCAGTGTAATAGATACCAAAAGATGCGATTCGCATGTTTTACGTTCTACTTCAATTGCACATTACACTTCAGTCCATCTCTTGAGTATTTAAGCTTTGCAATATTTTTGTCATCCTATCTACTTGTTTAAATAGAATTCTATCATCAGGTAAAGATAAGTAAAAATTTTGTATTTATTAACTTTAAACGATTTTATTTGTTGTCTTTTGTTATTAAAGTATATTTGGAATTGCCATTGCTTGAGGATAATTAATGAAAAATAAGTTAATGCTGCATTGAATTAGGCAGCCGTTTTAGGTGGATTGTTGTTCATCAGAAGAGCATTGGCTAATTGAGTTTCTGATTGTCATTTCGATTTTATTGCTCAGAAGAAATTTTATTAAATTTTATTCGAAAACAGAGGTCAATTTTCACTTGTCCACTTGTGCTGCATTTACGCTTTCATTAGAAACATTAATAATTAATTTAAGCTTTGGACTGAATTTGGCCAAAAGAACAAAACAGTTCAGTCGATGAATTTGGTTTCACTTCAAAATACAATAAAATGAAATAATTCTATAGTGTTTGAATTTTGTATATTCAATGCGGTTTATTTCCTCGAAACTTTATTCTAGTTTGATATTTGAATGTTTCAAAGGTACTTTTAATTTATTTTAATTTAAAGCATATTTTTTTGAATATTTCAGTAATATTTTATGAAAACAAATATTCAATAAAAGAATACAACTTACATTTATAATTTCTAAGAATTATCTTGCCGTTGCTGTGATAGTACCTTTGCCTATCAGAAGTTATTGTTCAAAAATTTTCATTTAACACAATAGAAATACGTATGCAAAAGCAGTTTGCTTTTATATTATCAAACATCTTGATTTAATGTAGTGTTGAAAAGTTTTCTCTGTATTGAATTTCTTGTTAACCAATAATTTATATAATTGAATAAGCAGTTTACATTTTTGTTCAGATTGTCGAATTGTTGTGAAACATTTCCAATGCACCAGCTGAAAAATTATTTTCATTTTAAATCATATTTAAATCTTTTATAATCTTTTTTTCTTATAATATTGCAAAAATTGCACTATTTATGTAAAACTACAACTTAGTCAATCAATTAACTTTAGTAATCAGTGAAAAGCCTATATCTATCCTGGCAATTTCATCATCAAATGTAGAACACTAATATTGAGATTAAAAATCTACACACATATATTAAACTGAGTATTAACAAAGCTAAATGTTCTTAATCTTTTGTAATTCCTAAACTAATTTGCAATATTAAATTATTACGAGTGTTAATTATTTAGCAAATATTTTCTTCACTTTTGACTTAGGTATAAAATGCAAATGTTCAAAAATTAATTATTAACAGAATAGCAGTGTGACTTTTTCAATTTATTTCAATAAAAAGATATATAGATTTTAATTTTTTTTAAAATTTTATTTAAACAAAAAAAATCGTGTTCTATTTTTAAATTGGAATATAATTATTCCAACATTTGTATGAGGAAAATTTGCTTTACCGTATTGGAATAAAACTCCTTCATTGAGGCAATATATATATATATATATAATAGCTTGGAGCGGTGAAAAGAAAAGTATAATAAGATTAGAAATGAGATAAGTGTGAAAAGAGAATTTTGTAGAGTTTATTTTAAAGTTGAAATTTAAATTTTGTCGAAAGCATTTGTCGACCTTGACCGTTGTGGAAAAGTCTTGAGAAATCTTCAATTTTTCACTGTATTGCTTGTTCAAAGCTGTTATTGTGAACAAAAGTTAAATTTTAAACCGGCAAAATGGCAAAAAGTGGAACATGCAATATGTCAAAAGTGAAAATTATTTCCATTTAACTAGGACGAATACAACCCCAAGTCATTTTGGCAGTGATATCTTCTCGCTCCATTCTGACCGCTGCCCTTCTGCTACGCCACGTCGGGTTCGAAATAATCAAAAATCTTCAATCTTCACTACAATGGAATCTGAATTCAGACCTTCAATGAAAGTAAGAAATGCATATTTATTTATTCAATTTTAAATTTTATTCAACTTTTTCAACTTATTAATGAAATTATTATATTTAATTAAATCAACTATTAAAATTGTTATTTTTGTTGATTTTGCATTCTTGAAAAACTGCTTTTACTGTATATCATAATGATAAAAACAATTTTGTATTATAAAAACATAGATGTGGGTGTATTATAATAAATAAGTTTTTAACAAACAATTTACATTTAGAAATCACCTAGTGCCAATTTGAATACCAAAGATCGTCTTTTTGGAACAACAGACCAAGAGTTTACCCCACGGCGTTCTCGTTTGTCTGATACATATCGTTCATCTGTCTTTTGTACGCATGACCAAAAATCTCCTGTTGCAATTGTCAAAAAAGAAGCAGGTTCGAATTAAATTTTATTATTATTATTGAAATAATTACTTTAAACAAAAAAACTTTTCAAACTAATCTTATTCATTAAATGAGCATGTAAAATAGAACTTTTAAATTATAGAAATTTTGTAATAATTCTGATATATTTTCATTTTAATATGACAAACTTGAAAATCTCAAAAAAATAGTCGTTTTTTTTTGAAGAATAAATGTTGTCATAAAATCTTGATGTTAATTTTAACTGAATTTATTATCGATTGTGTGTACTTGATTTTCAAGAAGTCGCTTTTCTCACTGCCTCCATCGCGGTAGGTTGTATGAAAATTTTCAAGGCTACTTGAACATTTTGTTGCCATAAAAATGAAACGAGTTTCAAAAAAGAAGGCCAATTGGTATAATTGAAAATATTTTTAATTTTTAAAATTGCTCATAAAACTGATGCAATTGAAGAACAATTTATTCAAGAATTTTGACCACTTTGAACAGTTCAAAGCATTTGATTTAAAAATTGCTTTTTTTTAAGTGGTAGTGAAGCATAATGGCAATTTGAAAAGAGCATCCGAAGACGATGATACCATTGACCAAATGGACGGTATGTTCAATGGGGACATGTCCAAAAATGAAACTAGTGGAAGTGAAAATGGTTTGAGCAAAATAAGCTTCTCGGATGCAAATACAAACGACACGAACAACAATTTTAATAAAAATGAAGCTGAAGAAGAAATTTTTACAAAGAAACCAATTTCTCAAAGTGCCAGGGTTCGTCAGCCACCGGGTGGCTTTTCCAAGGGTCTTTGGTGAAATGTGAAACTGGAAAACAATTATTCACTTTTATTATTTTTTTTTTGTCAATTTTTCTGAATTATATTACACACAATCAAATCTACTTTACATTATTTGCAGTTTTATTCTTATTTTTAGTTTGTTCCTTTGATGAATATGCAGGAACTTGGATAATTTGAAATTTCAAATTGTTTTATGTTTCCCAATTTTCAAATTCATTTCAATAAATTCTGATTTCATCCAATTTTTTAATTTTCAAAAATAAGTCATGTTTGCATTTTCTTGAATTCTTTATAAAAAAAAAATTTCAACTACCCATTACAGTACTAAATTTCCATATCAATTATTTATTGCACTTGCAATAATTAATTGTTATTACAATATTCACACGAGCAATTGAATGTAAATTCTTTTGTTTTAGGCATGCATGTTAACATAATAATTTTTGATTTATTAAACCATTAAAATGTCAAATCGTTCACATTTAGGTATTTATTCTTTTTCTTTTAAAAATTCAAACTTTACTAAAATATATTACAGTAAATCATTTGTATACAAAAAAATATTTTAAACAGTTTTCATAAAGTGACAGAAATTTTCTTATTTTAACAGTTGAATGAATCAAAGAGAATGAAAAAAAGAATTATACGGTAAAATATTATTTTTTTTGAAGGTTAAATGCATTTCTTTGCTAAATTTACAGAGATTTGTTTATTCTCAATTTTAAATTAAAAAAAGTATTATTAAATGATATTTTGAATAAGTGATGTGTGTAAAAAATTTAAACTGTAATTGTTGCAGTTAAATAAAGATTATAAAACTGGTTCAACATGACCTTCAGCTTTATTTTTAGTTATTGACTGATTGATTGATTGATTGGTTGATATCAACAGTTGGTTTAATTTTAATTTGCTTCAATGCAAATATTTGAAATTTTCATTTAAATTGTGATCAGAGTTTAATATAAAAGTTTTTTATATCATAAAGTAAATCAGTTTGAAAATTTTGAAACAGTTTAAATAAACAATAAGAATTAATTTTTCCGAACGTAACCATCCTTGTAATCTGCCAATTTTACAAAATTACACAGCAATTATTAACTTTTTTAATCTATGAACTGCAAAACTGAGCAATATACGTTAATAAATACAATTTTTAACATTCATTTTTGTTGTAAATTTCTCTTTACAATCTGATCGTCAAGTTCGTCCCGCAATATTCGATATGGCGGGAGATTCAAAAATGGAGTTTGCTGATCTCGCTCAGGCAAGCTAATGCTCTTTGCGCAACAGCAAACGAAATACCGAATATGGAACTTTATTCCCAAAGATTAAAGTCAATATAGAATTTAAATAACTGCAAACAAATGGATAGTTCGGATAATAACACACAACGCTAATAATAATCGGGAACTCTGCCGCACGCTGCTCACAGCCACCGAACTGCTCGCTCAGTCAGAATGAATACTGATTTCACCACTTGGTTTTTGTCGCATCGTGGTGGACTCATGAAATCCGACACCAAAGCATGGTCTCTGTTGGTCATGAAACCATCTCTGCTATTCTCCTGTCAACAATCAAAGAGTGACCGCCTTGACCACCAGGCCCTAAATCACATCTCGCTGACATGCGTTCCTGCGCAACTGGCGATTCCGTTGCATAGAGGTGAAGCGAACAATGCTTGCTCTACTTCTTCTGAACCGCACAACCACGGCCATAAAAAATACCAAAAAAAAACAGTCCAGGAACAAACAACATGCTCAGGAGACAAAAACAGAAATGGAATTTCCAACAATTTTAATATGGAAAAATAAATACATTTTTTATGATTTATTGTTTAAGTATGAACTTTATTGTGTGAAAATGCTTAATTAAAGTGGATACTGTTAAATAAGGGAGACCACCGCGGTTTCGCTTTCTGCTTCACTGTCCTGTATGTACAAATAACATTTAAAAATTATATATTACCTGATTTTCATTACTACTGTATTGAATCTGGCAACGTTCGCAAACTTTAAAAATTAAAAAGTAAATTTTAAAATTATATTTCAATGCATAAAATTGCATTCAGTGATAAATAAGTTTGTTAAATTTTAAGGTGAAATTAATTTAACTTCTTTTTAAAAAAAATCATAATGATGCGTGTCTTTTTATTATAATTATCGACTACTGTTGTTCCTGCATTTCAATTTATTCTACCGATGATTATTTTGAAGTTGTAGTTGTGTGTTGTTGATTGATGCACAGTCGATTTATTACATGTAAAATCGATGGTATTTTTTAATAAGTTTCATTACGATGTTACCGGAATAAATTTAAACTGATAATTCAGTTATTAGTTTTCCATGCTCGATTTTTCAATGCTAGTTTAGGATAATTTGTAAAAATTATTTCAAGTTTGATTGTATATTTTATTGAAAAAGGGAATTTTTCTGTGTTTAATGCGAGTAATTTGTATTTTTGAATCAGTTTTGCTGATATGTTTTATTTTGCATAGAATGAATGTACGTTTTGGTTGCGTTTGAAAATAATTATTTTTTTTACAACAATTATTCAAGCATATTCATCTTTTATTGTATATTAACAAAATTAAAAATAATAATTTCAGCACAATCGACGGTGCATCAATTGCTAAAGAAGCAAGTTGTATTTTGAATACGTGGGTGAAAATAGCATGATGTCGTCGGTGAATGATTTGAATGAGGTATTGCTCGAAAATGAAATACAAACCACTGGCAGAGAATGCCAAAATTCAGCTGGCAGTGTGGGCTTCAGTGTTTGCTCGTACAATGTTCTTAGTCAGACATTGATCACCACGAACAGGAAGATGTATCGACGTTGCAATCCTCATTGCTTGGAGTGGACGTTTCGTAAAAATTGCTTGGAAAAAATGATCGACGAAATCAGTGCCGATATATATTGTCTCCAAGAAGTGGACGCAACTGATTTGAAACGGTGGTTTGTACCCTATTTCTATTACAGAGGTTATTCGACGATTTACAAGCAGAAAGGTGGCCGACCTGATGGAGCTCTGATCGCCTGGAAGATGAGTGTTTTTTCAATGGTCAGTGTCAAAGGTGTAGATCTGACCATTCCTGGGAGAATTGTCGACCCGTATCAGATTGGCTTGATCGCATGCTTGCGCATCCGAGCCTTGGACTCACGTTCCGACTTGACTGAAGCGCAGCGTACTGTTGTGGTGGCGAATACTCATCTTCGGGCGGATCAGTGTAATGGTGATGTGAAATTAATTCAATTGGCCATACTTTTGGCTCATGTGAAAAAATTAGCCACAGTAGAAGATAAGAACAGTGGACAGCGCCAACAACGTGCGGTGATCATGTGCGGCGATTTCAACTCCACCGCTTTGTCTCCGGTGTTGTCGTTCATTTTGAATGGGGTTCTGTTTTATCCGTTTGTTGACAAGTATCACGTATCCGGATATTTTCGCAAGGTGGGCTCTGGTTTGCAATTTCCACTATTGCCGCCAGAGTTGGGAATCGACGAAAGCAACTGTTGCTTCAAGGAAGACGCCCAGGCCACGCCCACCACGACGCATGCTTCTTCATTCCGCAAAGCTTCCCTTGGTCACACGTTTGCATTCGACTCTGTTTATCATTTCAGCGAACACGAAGAGAGAGATTCGTTTGCATCTCCGAATCCTCACATCGTGGATCATATATTTTACTCGTCGCCCACAGACGTACAAGCCGCGGGTTCCGTTCCAATTGGCCTCCTGGAATGGATACGCCGAATCGATTTCCGTGCATTTCAAATGCACAAACGGACCAAATCCATGCCAAACAACATTCATGGATCAGATCACTTTCCAGTCGGTGCTTTTTTCAACTACTTTCCAATAAATAAATGAAAATTACAAAAACACAAATATCTTGATTAATTGCATTTTATTATTATGATTAAATTTGAAAAAAAAACTATATATATTTGAAATTTTCATTTTATACATTTAAATTTATTCTACAAATCTAAGCATATTAAATGTGACAAAAGCTATTGAAATCAGTCATTATCGATTAAAGCACCTATTTATTCGTGCGTGAAGTTGCATTTTGCAATTTGTAAACAGCCAACCCCCTTATTTTTTGCATTCATAAAATTACAATTAAAATTGTAAATGCAAATTTGTTGAATTTAGGTTTTTTTTTCTTATTGTTTGTTCAAATTTGAATAAGCAGATTGTTATAAATTTGAATTTGTTCCAGTTGAATTACTTGCGCAATGTTAATAATAATAATAATAAGTGTGCAAAGAGAAAAATGTTCCCCATTTTAATAATATCTTTTCCTTTTTTCTTCCTTTTCCTTGATTTTCATTTTTCTGAAGCACTTCTCCATTTAGCTATAGGTGAACAATTTTCAACGTTACAGCGGATGCAATTGAAAATGAATGACTTTATATTCTATTCAACAAATCGCTGTCGTCTATTTTCTCCTGGTCAATTAACAATATGAATGCGTCCATTTGGCAGCTGATTGCACTTTCATGGACGAATTAATATTAAATGCCGGGACCAGAGCTCAACGTAGCGATCATGCAGACGCAGAAGCTGAAGCTGAAGCTGAAAAGAAGCAGAAGCAGAGTGGCACTTGAACATGGGCAACACGCCGACAACAAGCGCCACTGCAAATTTAGTTATTGGCATTAAAAGAGCCCAAGAATCCCAAAACAGCAAACTTTACCGTCTGGTCGATTACAACGGTGAGGGGGAATTGATTCAATGGATGAAATATTCCATGTCTATTGGAGATTACAACATACTAGACGGTCTGATCGAGTTGAAGGTGTTTTATTTTTGAGTTTAATTTTTATTCCATCTTTTCCATCTTGCACATTAATTGAAGATAACACCGTTCCTGTATGGCGGAGGCAAGGGCAAATTGGTACCTATATCGGAATTGGTCAAGATGCGCAACGATGAACGCAACGCTTTGCTCAGCACATTGAGGAGGAAGAAGGGAAAAGGCAAAAGTGGCCCCAACATATTGGAAAATGTTAATCAAGACAACATGCAAGGCGACATGATGAAAGGTAAACAACGCTTTCGTGCAAAATATGCATTTACATCATTTTTACATATTATTATTCATTTTTTTAGCTTTGAAACGTCTCGACGGAGGAGGAGGCAAACAAGGTGGCGCTTCTAAATACAGAGAACTTTGCTGGGATATTTCACAACGCGGTGCAATGGGTGAAACTTTAGTTCACATATGTCTCCTCAATGGAACTCATCTGCACAATGAAGTAGCTAAAATATTGATAAGGACATTTCCGAAATTGGTCAACGACATCTATTTGTCAGAAGAATATTATGGTAAGTTTTGATTAATTGATAAAAAATTTATATAATGATTCGCTCTAATTTTTTTCAACATCATTTTGTTTCTATACTTGAAATTGTTCAAATTTAAATATCAGTTCAATATAATGCTTAAAAAGAAAGAAGAATATTTTCACAATACACAGTAAAAAATATTAGATAACATTAGAAAAATAAACTTTGTATTTGATTCTTTTTATCTCAATTGCAGAAAGGATATTTGAATAAAAATCGATTGTTTTCATTTTTGAAAGAATTCATAATTCGACATTCGCTTATGATTATTGGCACAACAGGTTTATCAATTGATTGGTTCCGCTTCAACAATTCAAATAAACTTGTTTTGAATGATGCATTATTTGTAAAATGGATAACAATTGCTTTATCATAACAGCTTGCCAAATGTGTATGCAAATTTGACGTGACAAGCGAAATTCTTTGAAGATAATTATTTAACAGATAATGAACAAATTTTCATCTGTTAACAAAATTGCCAATATTTTATTATAACATTTCATTTACATTAAAAGGCAGAATATTTTCTTTTTGTGTTTTTTTGACAAAGTTTAGAAGCAACGAACCCTTATTCTGATATAGTGAATCAAATCGTGTAATCATACAATTTGAGGTCAATCTCCATTGCATCAAGCCATTGTTAACGAAGATATTGCAATGGTACGATTTTTACTACAGCACGGAGCTGATGTACACCAACGTTGCTATGGAGCGTTCTTTTGTCCGGATGATCAAAAAGAAAGTCGAACAGATTCTTTAGAACATGAATGGGTTGACATTCATCAAAATACAAATTATGCAGGGTAAAGATTGTAAATGTATTCATATTTTGAAATTGGAAACAGTTGCTTGTATTTATTGTTATAGGCGAACATACTGGGGTGAATATCCATTATCGTTTGCCGCTTGCACTCGACAGCCAGATTGTTGCCGCATGTTGAAAGCTGCAAAAGCTGATCTAAACATGCGAGATACCAACGGAAATACAGTACTACATCTGATGGTCATTCATGAATTGCCAGTTTGTTTGAAACGCAAGTAACGCGTTATGCGGGTGATCATTTCTTTCAATTGTAGGATATTTTTGATTTGCTTTACAAACTGGGCGCGAAATTGCACATAAAAAATAATCAAAATTTAACACCTCTTACATTGGCAGCAAAACTTGGGAAAAAGCAGGTACTTAGCAGAAGTGATTAGCAAATAAATAAATAAATAATATTGTTGCTCATTTTGAAATTCAGATGTTCAATCATGTTCTAAATTATGAAAAAGAAGAACTCTGGACATACGGATCAGTGACATGGATTGCCTATCCGTTGTCGAACATTGATACAATTGAAGAACAAACTGGTGATTTGATGCCCATCAGCGCTTTATCACTGATCGTCTTCGGAGTACATTACTGATTATTACATTGATGTGAAAGCTTTTGCAATTTTTAACATTGTTTTTTTATCATTTAATTGCAGGAAACAAGCCGTCATTTGCAATTAATTGATGGTTTGATTGAGAATGTATTAGAAGCAAAGTGGAAAGTTTTTGGCAAGAGAAGGTAACGACAAAATCAAAATATGCATAATAGAAATTAAAATATTTGCAAAATTTTCTTATTCTAGATTTGCTACACAACTTTTTAAATTTATTATATATTTTGCTTTTCTCTGTTCCGCTGTAGTCTTACGTCCAACAACATACAACAGTATGAAAAATTATTTTTTTCATCCATTCAACTTTAACTTTATTTCAATATTTTTATTTTAGTCGAATTACCATACTTAGAAGCCGGAATGACACCTATGAATATCAATGTCACTTGTTGTCGACTGCTCAAAATATACGATTATTATGATATAGTGAATAATATTAACTTTTTAATTTTTTTTCAAAATACAACATTATTTTAAAATTTTAGGCTCGAATAATTTTGGAAATTTGTACCATATGCGGTGCTGTGATGTATGTTATTAGCGCAGCTATTCAAATAAAGCGAATCACTTGGAAACTGTACATAAAAAGTTTGGTAATAATTTATCAAATTGTTATTCAGCTGTTGCATAAAGAAACACCATATATAGGCTTCTTTTCCTGGGCTTTGTTCATTCTGGATATCATTTCTGTTTTTGTTGCTCAGCATCATATTTCGTTTGACATGCTCTTACAAAGCAGAATTTTACACTTCTGCTTTGGCCGTATTGATGTCTTCGTTTAATTTTTTATTTTTTCTGAGGTAAGTTTACATTTTTGCTTTATAAGAAATCTTATGAAACAAAGTGAAACATTTTTGCAAAATTATACTGTAGATCAAATCGACTAGTTGGTCCATTCGTGATTATGTTTTACAAAATGATGGCTGGTGATGTATTTCGATTTTTATTAATTTACGTGATCTTCTTATTTGGTTTTTCTCAAGGTTTCTAACAATTGGTTAATAGGGCAAAATATATTTCAAAAAATAAAATTTATAATTGTAGCATTTTTTATAATTTTTCTTGGCTGCCATCGTGGAATGAATACGACTGAAATATTAAGTTCAAGCAGTGAACGCATGCCGCCACCGGATACTCTTGCTCATCCGTTGGAAGCGATGGCTCGTCTTTTTATGGTCAATGTTGGTGAATTTCAAATTTTGTACAAAGTTCTCGACACTTGTCGATTAGCCACTCTTGGAAAAGTATTGCTTGCATGATGTGTGTAGTGGAGTGGATTAATTTGAAAACTTATTTTAAGTTTGTGTTCATCTTTTTCCAAATACTCGTCTCACTTTTGCTGATCAACATGTTCATTGCATCAATGACACGGACATATGAAGCAGTGAATGAAACCCAAATGGAATGGAAAAGACAAGTGATTGAAGTTTTAATTTGTATTGAATAAAAAGAAATAATAATCATTATTTTTCTTATTTTATCAAGTGGGCTCAAGTGATTCTGATGCTTGAACAATCGATCAACCCAAAACAGAGGCTTGCCGCACTTTTGAAATATTCCAGGCCCAAAGGAATCGACCGCAAAAGAAGAGCATTCGTTGTCATGACTCGTTGTGTCAAAAAGGCAACCTCACCCGTGAATTTTATTTATTTCAAAAATTATACCATTTATCACTTTATGATAAAGCTTTCTGTTTGGTTTTTTTATTTTTTAGGATGAAGAAGAAACAGAGAATAATAAATCAAAGCCCCAAACAGCAGATGTTATAGAAAAGAAGAAAATTGCATACAAAAAAAACTTGGTGAATAATATGTTTTGAACACAACTATTAACTATATTATAATAACTGTATCTAATCAAAGTTTGAAAATAAAAAATTTGCATCAATTTTCAACCTTTCAATAAAGTTATTTTACAGGTCGTTCATTAATAAATTTGCCTTGCTGACATTTTCAAAATGTGATTCAATAAAACATTTTATTATTATTATTATTAGAATAAACAATTTATTTCTTTATGAATGAATAATTTTGAAATGTAATAAATATGACTTTGAAAATTCACAGTCTGTAAACAATCGATACATCAATAGCACAGTTAAAAAAATATTATTTTTACATAATTAAAAAATATTTTTTAAATATAAAATGTAATATAAAAAAGAAGATGAAAATCAACGTCTCAACTCTTCACCAGTCTTTCCAACAATTTTTGGCAACTTCTTATTAGTTGTATCATCAACCTCCCTCTGTTTGTAATAATGAGGAGCCACTTCCAAAAGCCAAGTATTTTCTATTTCAATTATCTAAAAATAAGTTTTTTATAAATTTCTCTCAGTAAAACTTTACAACAAAAATTGTTCTCACTTCTCGCATAAATTCTTTAGATGTGAAAACCAATTCATGATATAAAACCCATCGCGGTCGATCTTCAAAAAGACTGCTATTCGGATGTATGTAAACTGTATTGTGATTTTTCACCGTCTGATAATGTCCACTTTTCGACATACGAGCGGTGTGATAAAAATATCCTGCTGTAATAGCCTTCAAAGAAATATTAATATTTTTTTAAAAAGAATTACTTTTTTTCAATATTTACTTTTCGAATAGCAACAGTATCTGTAGGATTTGATTCAACTTCAATTTCTACCCGATTTACTAGACCTTCCAATTGATCACGAACATCGCGGGCTCGTTTCATGGAACGATGTTGAATAAAATTTTCGAAACACCACTGAATTGAATAATCCGTATCTTTCCACTAAAAATGGAAAATATGAATAACTACTGAGTAAATCAAAGTAAATAAATAAATAAATAAACAACCTGATTGTAAACGTTGAGCAAAGTTAGATGATCACCTCCTGGAACCCAAAAGCTTTGCCGAGCAGTATCCGCATGCACAATTTTATCTTTTGGTCGATAAAAAATTGCCGCATTCACGGAAAGCATACCACAGATGGTCAATATTTCTTCTGTACAATGATATCTGTTGAATAAAATTAATTATCCAATTATGACAATTTGGCAGCGATTCTTTTGTAAATTTACTTTTCTGAAGCCATCAACATTTTCGACATCATCGGATCACATGGAAATTCAGCCATACGCCGGCCAAGTTTGGTCAACTCACCTCGGTGATTCAGAGCACCCAATGCATACAGCTGCTCAAGAGCCAAAACAAGAGCTTCTTGCGGAGGTGGATCAAGAAAGTCAAAGTGAATAAGGTCATGAATGCCAAGTGATTTCAACATTAAAACCACGTTGCCCAAATTGGTACGCTGAATTTCAGGCACTGGTTGATCTTCCAATTCTTTCTGATATGCCCAAGCTGTATAAAGACGAAAACACTTTCCCGGGCCGGTACGTCCTGCACGACCAGCACGCTGATTTGCGGATGCCTAATTAAAAACAATTTAACAAATATTTTTTTTAAAAAAAGAGATAAACTTATGCTTTGTAATGCAAATTTAAATATATTCGAGTGGAAAAAAGCACATACTTTGGATATTGGAACAACGTGCAAAAATTCCATTCCACGTCTAAAATCGTAACTGTTCTGCTTGCAAAACCCTGGATCTATAACGTAGCATATACCATCAATTGTAACTGAAGTTTCAGCAATGTTTGTCGCCAATACTACTTTCCTCGCTCCTGGTGGTGTTGGTTCAAAAATTTTCGCCTGCAAATCAGAAGGCAAATTTGCATATATAGGTACAACAACTAGTTCTTTCATTTTTGTGCCAATTTGACGGCATCGCTCTTGCAACGCTTCCAATATGGTATCTATTTCTTCTTGGCCAGTCAGAAAAACCAAAATATCGCCCGGCAAAGGTTGGGTAAGGTGTATTTGTAAAATGGAAATTATACACGCGTCAATGTAGTCCGCTTCCGGAGCTTTAGTATAGTAAATATCCACTGGAAAGCGACGACCAGGAATACGAAAAATTGGTGCATCGTCGAAAAAACTGCTGAATTTTTCTGCATCCAAAGTGGCACTGGAAATCATCAACTTCATGTCTGTTCTGAAGCGAGCAATATCTTTAACCAAGCCGAACAAAATATCTGTGTGCAAAGTGCGCTCATGAGCTTCGTCAATAATAACCACTCTGCAATGAGAAATAAGAATATAAGTTTTGATCAATTTTATTAGTTTGTTGAAATTTTATCAAAAATTTATTTACGAATAGCTCTGCATATCTGGCTCGGAAAGAAATTCACGCAAAAGCATTCCATCAGTCATGTATTTGATTACTGTTTTTTCTGAAGTGCAATCCTCGAAACGAATACTGTAACCAACTTGCAAGCCAAGCTTGACGTTCATTTCCGTCGCAACTCGAGCAGCAACGCTCATTGCAGCCACTCGTCTCGGTTGAGTGCAGGCGACTTTTTTTCCATCCTCACAATATCCAGCCTCGTACAGATATTGAGGAATTTGAGTTGTCTTGCCAGAACCCGTCTCGCCCTCGATTATCAATACTTGATGATCTTCAATTGCTTTCAGAAGATCCTCACGAAACGGATACACTGGCAAAGATCGACGTGTTTCTTCAACACTTTGTCGTTGCTTTAATCTAGCTAATTCTTCAGCATTTTCCTGAAATTTTGTATAATTACATTCAACATTTATTATTAATAAACGGTAATATATTATAAAAATTACTTTTTCGTCTGTGCCTGGTAGTTGCAGAGCTTTCACAAAATCAACCGTATCTTCCAGAACGAGAGAAAAATCTTGCGCCATCTTAATAAAAAAAATAATAATTATAATATGCAGCTTAATTATTGAAAAAAATATACTTTTTGTTTTGCATCTTTGGCACCATACTTGAAAAGAGCATTCATCAATTTTTCATCTTCCCATTTACGCTGTTCACTTCCTGGACCTTGTTCTTTCTCATCTATTTCAGTGTACTTTTTTGGAATCTCCTATTTAAAAAAATATTAAATCGTGTGAATTTGTTAAATTTCAAATCCAATAACTCTGTTTAATGAACTTACCTTCACCTGATCCGGCATGTGATATCGATCCGCTTTGACGATTAAATCTGCTTTTTTATATTCTGTTGCCAAATGTAACACATTCTTTTTGTACTCCAAATCCATTTTTTCACGTTTTGTTAGTCTTTGAAAAGAAAAACAATAAAATTTCAAAAATACAAAAAATAAATAAAATTCAACACTTACTTTTCACCCGCAAACAGACGCACTTCATCATCAATGGCCAATTGCAATTCTTCAACTTTTTGCTCTTCACGTTTTTTCAAATATTCGCGTCGTGATTTAATTCGTAACTGTGGGACAATTTTCTGGCGATCTTCAGCTTCATATTTCAAACGTTCCGCTGCTTCTTTATAAGCCTAAATTTGAACTGTCATATGAACAGTTTATCTCATATAAAACAAACATCAAAAATAATTAAACAATGAGAATTATTTTCTTATATTTTTATTAAATTTAACAAAATAACTAAAAAATATGCAATTTCATGATTTAATTAAATTTTTGCACTAATTAAAAATTAAACTTGAACATAATTAACTCATACTGTAAATACCCTCCTCGTCCAAAAAGTGTTCACATTGTAAATGCATTATTGTAAAAAGCGAATTTTGCAAAGTTTTACAATTAAAAATATATAAAATCAGATTCTTTTCTGCCAGCTTTCTGAGAATAATTAAAATTATTCGACTATATTATTTATCATTCAAACAAACTTAAAAGTGTGAATACCAATACCTTTTTATCGGTTTTTTCGAGGATATTCCTAGTCTTCTCTTTATCCTTCTTTTTAAGCCTCTCAGCAAGTGCATCTCGCTCTTCCAAATCACGAAGCCGCTCATTTTCCATTTTGTCATATTCCTCTTCTGCATCAGAAGATACTACAACTTTCTTCATTTTCGATTCTCTCGATACAAACCTACATTTACAATGAAAAGTAATTCCATTTTAAAACATTCTTCTAACAACAAATTGCAATCATTCAACTGAAATTAAATTCAATTCAAAGCAACAGAAATGTATTTATTATGACTGAGCATTATGTTTTCAATATTTCAACAACATACCAACAAAGTATTCGCACATACAGTAACAACGTATTAAACGGAATATCAACATATTGAAACAAAAATAATGCATTTCTCCTACCTTATGGATGTTTCTTCATCACTGTCACCAACATCTATGTTTCTTTTCCTAATATGTGAATGTTTTGCTTTCGAAACTTTAACACTATCGTCGTCACTGTCTTCATCTGACAAAAGTTTAAACGACTCATTCCAACGTTGCAACTGTCTAGCTTTTTCCTCCTTCAGTCGATTCAATTCATACGTTGAAGGGCCACTTGCGACAGCAGGCAATTGACGAGGTAGTTTTGCAAATAATTCTCTGGCAAATTTACCAAAAGTTTCGTCAACATTTACAGTTTCTGTTGCTTTAACTTCGCCCAAAAAATCATCTACATTAGAGGAACGCTTGGCTAAAGCAAGAAGAAAGTCGGCAATATATCGGTCGCTAATTCCAATCACATCATGAAGTTTGTCAGCTACCCATTGTTCCATAGCTTCTTATTCTTAAATGAAAACAATGAAAAAGTTTTTATATCAAAGTCTGCCACTTTAAACAGGAGTTATGAAGACTGATAAACAGTTTTTACTTTAATAAATTTATACTATCAATTCAATTTGACAAATGAATCTATGTCCTGAACAGAACGAAGAATTCAATTTTTCAGTAAAATTTTCAGCGATATTGCAAAAGTGCCGATTACTCAAAAAGAAAAAAACAAGCTTTCAGTGAAACAGCTTTCGAAAATAAGCACTGTAAAAATCAAGCTAAATTACTGAAATTGTTTAGCAAGCACCTATATTAAAATGATAAATATTGAATATGAAGCACAATGTTACACTTAGGAATGCATTTAAATTAAGCTTATAAATTAGCTCCGTGAATTGGAACATAAATAGTAAGATCACTTCATTTAAATTTGCGTTTGTTATACGAAATTTTCCTTCAAAATAATTTTCATACGCTTTTAAAAAATTTATATAAGTTACTTTCAGATATTACTTTTACATTTCAACTTTAATATTTACCAAAGATTACCAGAAATAACTACGATAAATACAGTATACAATTAGCTTGTTAAGTTCGATTGCAAAAATTGCTTTTAAATTGATAAACTGCTCCTAGCTGCGAGAGAAAATTGCAATTTAAAAATTCCATTGTAAGATCTTTGTCATTTAATGAAACAACTTTCTACGTTTTCATCACTTATAGTGCTGCAAAATGCAAAGGCCTTTAAAACAAAGTTAAAAATTCTAAAAGTTAAAATATTCTTTGCTAACTACAGATAAATTTAAATAATAAGATTTAACTTGTCCATTCTTGTTTATGTAAACATGATGTTACTCTTCAGTTGAGTGATAACATGTTCTGTAAGCTCATGCAAATTCCATTAATCTTTTTGTCAATTGAACGTTTAAAAATTACCAAAAAATATTTAAAATAATGTTAGAACATAATTTTATACTTTAAAAATTGACTGTTTTGTAAAACTTTATATGAATTCAAATTATTGTTGTACGTTTATTTAAACATTATTATCTTGATACTGTACCTATGAAAGTTGACCTCATATTTGAACTTGAAAAAGTTGGCTGCAACTGGTTTCAGCTGTTGATAAATTAGCAGTTTGTTGTTGTTAACTGTTCCATATGGATGCAGAAAAAGTGCAACGAAAAAATGTAAATATGAATTATTATATTTTCATGTACATCAAGCATTTTATGTAAAATATAGTTTTAGTGATTATTATTATCAATAATAAATTTGTAGCTTGTTTCTTCTACATTTGTTTAAATATGGCTTTCTTTGCGTTTTTCTTATAATGCTTTTAAAAAAATTTTAAATATATTTTGACTTTTATTTTATTTATTGTATTTAGGATATTTTACATGCAATAATGCTGTGAATGCAAGCTTTATTAATACTTTATTTTTCTTTCGGCTATGTTTAAAGAAGTTTTCTTTGTATATTTTAAAGGAACAAGGCAAAATGATGATAAAATTATGAAATTAATACGTTTTTCATTTTGAATTAGATTTCACAATTACTACCAATGGTTATAGTTTGATATTACTTTTTCGTTGTTGTCATGGTGTTAGTAAACTGTTTTGGAATAGTACTTCCTTCTGTTATACAATGATGAAAATATATAATACGTTTTGTTGTTTAATTGCGTGAATCGTGAAATAAATTTTGTCCTGTACAAATTTGATTTATCACTTTTTATTGCAATGTTCAGGATAGTACATCGCTGCGGCATCCTCAGACAGCGGTTGTAGAACCAACGTTTCGTCGATCAGAACGTTCCTCTATGCAAACCGTTATGGTAAATTGTTTTGAACAGTTTAATCGATGGAAAAATTGTTTAGAGTTGAACATTTGATTCAATTTAAAAGAAGTTTTTTTTTAATTTTTTTTTTGCTAATTTCATTCTGTTTTGCGTTATATTAAGTGGAGCGATAGGGCAATACTCACGCATTTGCACAGTTGAAATAAAAATTAAATATGATTGATAAATTGTTTTTTTGTTTTAATTTCTTTTCTCTTTGTTGAATTGTGAGTTTTTGCTTGATTTAGGTTGAAAATTTGAATACCAATGGTGTCAATTCCGAGCAGCAGTTATTAAGTTTGAATTCTTTTGTTGACGCTCAATGTACAAAAGCAGAAACTGTAGAAGGTGTGGCATTTTCAGAATGTAGTTCATCGCCTGCAAATTTTAAAGACTTTCCATCAGATTCTGTCTTCTCAAATGAGTTGTAAATTTTCTTAATGGATATTTTAAATTATTTTCAATGAAAAGTTTTCTTTTTCCATTTCAACAGAGCATCTTTCCATACGCCTTCAAACCAACGTGTATCGACCTGTACTCCTGCAACTGTGGTTCGCCGACGATCACCCCAACTGGATATCATGAAAAATGGCGTTGCATTGGAAAATCTATTTAATGCTATTGTTGGTGATGTATGTTGTTTTTTTTTTATTAAACAGAAAGCGACTTTCTTTTGCTTGTGCATAACGAAGAGATGTTTGATTTTATGATTGATAGAAATCAGCGTCAGAAATGGAAAACGAGTACAGTTTGATGAAAGAACGATTGATTGATGAGATTAATGAGCAAGCTATAGAAATTCAAAAATTACAAGATGATATTGCTCACTGGAAAGAGCAGAATGAATTGAAGAAGAAAACCCGTGATGAAATACAATGGTGCTTAATAACTTTTCACTTGATAATTCTATTATTCATTCATTCATTCATTTATTGTAGCACTATTAAAAACTATGAAGACAGACTTATTGAAGCGTCCAGTAAGTATATTTTATTTTTTCTTTTCACGAGCATTTCAATGTGTTCAATGAGTGAATTGGATCTTTGATTTTTTCAATGGATGATAATTCACTGTGGTGATATAATATGTAAAAAGAACAAAAAGAGTAAAACGTTTAAAAGCGATTGATTTCGTTTGAATAAGATAAACATTTTATGAATAAAGTTGTGGGAAATTGTAAATTTTTAGAAGAAACGAATTCCATTACGAAAAATATGGAATATTTTCGTGTGCTAGATGATCGTAATCAAGTACGTTTATTCATATTATTCAATTTTGAAGAAAAAAAATTTTCAGTTGTATCATTTCAGATTTTGGAAGATTTAATTTCTGCCGAAAATGTTATTTCTGAATTGCAAAAAAGATATGAAAAATTTTGTCTCAGTTATAAAAATTGCCTAGAAGTATGTTCAATTTTTAAATAATTGTTTATTGTATTTTTTTTGTAAAAATTTTAACTATTTTCAATAATATTGTAGAATGATACAAAGCTGAAAGCTTGTTTAGAAGAGGGTAGAAAAAATTTTGTACTGTCGACAAACCGAATGATGCAGCTGAAGGAGCATGTAAAAGAGTTGATGAAAACGTAACTGTTTTTTTTTTGTTTTGTTGATTGTGTGACAAACTGATGAAAATTGTTTATTTGTTTGTTTGTTTTTTAGGGTGTTGGAAAATAAAGATGAAGCAGTAGTATCACAAAGAGAGGATTTGGTTGCCTTAACGGCAGAGGTGAAAAAAAATGAATTAGCCGTCCAAACGTTGAAGGAAGATTGTGATCAAATGGTGAATGAAACATCAAATTCTGTGGTTTTCTATAGCAAGTATTTTTATTTCAGGATAAGCAGATCCGAGAGTTGGTGATGTTGTGTGATGAATTAATAAAGACCAAATCGAAGAAAGCTGATTTTTAATTTAAAAAATTTGCTACATTTTTAATGTTTACTTTTACTTCGCGGAACACTGTTATGCATTAATAAATTTTTTCAGCAGACTTGAGAAATTTAATTTTTGTTCACAATTTTCTACATTATTATTATTGATCTATTGTTGCGAATAAAATCAAACAATTTTTATTTAATTAAATAATTGAAACGAACAATCAATTATTACAGTAAAGCCATCCGAAAAATATTTGTACTTTCAGTTGGATTACTGTGTTTTTTTTTGTTAGTTTGATCTTATTTTTTGAAAATATTTTAGTCAAAAATGGTTTTTCTTTCCTGTGCAAAGCAGTTCCCACGACGATTTTTAAATTCACCTCATCCAGTCGACTTTTCACTGCCAAAACGTACACGTTGGTTTAAAAGACAGCGGATTTTCCGTTTTACAGGGGTGAGAAGTGATTTTTCACCCCATTCTATTCTTCAATCTGGAAATGTTTTCTTGTAATAGACTTTAAAAAAATTTTCCTCATGTTTATGACAATAATTTTATTCTGAATAATGCAAAATGAACATGCAAAATTCATATTATTATAAATGCGATGTTTTGATTTAAAAGATTTTAGTGGTATTATGCAGATGCCCGAGACAAATATTGTCCAGCTTTAAATCATTTGCAACATGCTTGGCAAAAGATGACTGAACATCGAAAAGATTTGCCAGCAATGCGTAATTGGGTACTTTAATTATTATTATATTTTTTTGTTTATTATTTACATCTCTCAATAATCTAGTATTATGAAAAACGTGTTCAAGCTGCTGCAAATGAACATGGAGTTTCTTATGAACAATTGAAAGAAAGTTTAAATAAAGTACGTGATAAATTGAATAATAATCAACGTCTGATATGCTAACATTATTTTTCAATGAAAAGCAATGATGGATAACAATTTCAGTTTATGTAAAAAAGAGTGATTTCTGTTTTTATTGCAGGCAAACATCAGATTGAATACAAAAATGCTCTCTTTGTTGGGTAGCAATGAACCGCGGTCTTTCAAAAGCTTGATGGATGTTTGCAAAATGATCTCTCAAGAATCTGCCAAAGTTCCCACAAATACATCATCCGCATTATAATTCTGTTTTTTTTTTGTTCTAATAAATATAAATACTGGCTACAAAAGTTAATTGTGAGAATGTGTTGCAAAAATTTTGCATTCGTGATGTTTGCTTTGTTTATCAGAAACATTTATTTCAAAAAATAATACTTTTCATGTGAAAACAACTGGTTACTTTGAAAAAGCATGTGATTTGATTTCAATAAAAGAAAAACAAATTTAACAGGAATAGAAAAATAGGTTTAAATTATTTAAAATAATACGAAAAAAATATTTTCGTGCGTTTGTTGCTGATTGTTTTGAATAAAAAGTTTTCTAATAAATGACGTAATGAAAATGGTTTCCAATAAATTGTTACGTAGGAAACCTTTATTAAACAAATTTCAGGTAAAACTACCGGAAGTTATTTTCATTTTCAAAATGAAATGAAAAAATAATTTGTTGAATAATGCAATAATTAATAAAAAATTATCCATTCTGTTCATGCTCTGGATTTTATTGCGCATATCTTGAGAGTGCTTGAGAATGTACATTTTCGTTTGCAACAAATTGCGCAGTTTACATATTTTTGATAATTTGTTCTGAACTGATATTCTGGTATTTGTTTTACGAAAACATTAATCAAAATGTACAATACACATATATAATGATATTGATATCATCGATGAAAACTAGTTGGAAATTACTTTTTAGTAAAATAACACTTAATACAGTAATAAGACAAGCAGGAATAAATTACTTTAAACTTCTAAATGACATCTTTTTGAAAATTTAAAATCCATTTGATTAGTAAAAGGATTCGATTTAAAAGAAATATTTGCATTCATTTTCAATAAAAATTGTTAACCAGATTTATCGATCGTTATGCAATTGTGTGCTGCATAGCTGCATTTTGCTTTGCTAGTGACCAAAGATCGATTCACTTTCTCCCTGCAGATTGACGTTGGTCTCGTGCCAGTCGACTGGTTCGATCGTTTGCTCTAACAACCAATTAGCTAACAAAAAGCCTTCACCATAACAAGATTGGAAATTGAAATGTTTCTTGCAAATTGACTGGCTGGCAAGATCGAATTGACAAACATAAAAATTTTCCGTCCCTTCTTATCACTGCGGTATTTTTTTCATTCATTGTCGGTTACGTGATTCAATCATTTGATTACGTAAGAAACTGCATGTTTGATTTGCTATTGAAATTTTAACTTTCCACTAAGTAGCGTGTTTCATGAAGTAAAAGTCGGCTAAAGCGTGACATTTCACAAGCTTTAAAGATTCAATGGAAGAGCGGTTGATTCAATAAAAAGTTTATTTTTTAATATAATTTTTTTCAAATAAGACACAAAGTTGTTAAAAAGCATATTTTAGTTAGAATGTAATTGTTTTTTTTTAATTCGATAAAATATGAAATGAAACAACAACGTGCGTTTGGCTCTGCTTAAAAATAGTATGCAATTAAGTAGATGTTAAATGTTTTATTTCAGAGCAACTGCAAGAGCACAATGCAAGCAACTTTAAAGCAACTGAACAGAAATTATTGCATAAATGAAGCTACATATAATAATATTTATTGCTTGTTTAGCTGTCAAAAATTAATCATGTTTCAATAACTAGATTTGCATTGATTGCTATAATCTCATTTAATGAACGATTGGTCATGAAAACATGTCAACAATGGTTTTTCAAAATAAATTCATTTTATTTAATTTCAAAAGTGCACTGCTTTATAGTTTATCTTAAAGTTGATGTTAATGCAATTACAATTACTAACTGAACAAAACTCATGAGAAAAAGCGCATTCAATTTAGAATTATACTGTTGATTTATGAGGAAATATTTGCTACATATTTCCTTGCTTGGACAGTAGAATCACTTTTGCAGTGTAGCTTCAACATGTGACAACATGCTGCAATATTCATTAAGCTTCCGTTTTGTCCTGATTTCTGTCAAATCCAGATTATATTTACAACAACGCAGTATAAATTGTTCAACTGATAACTGACGTTCATCATTTGAAATTTGTCTATTTTGAGTTTAAGCCTTCTGAAGTTTCACTGAATAACATGATGAAGGTTGTTAAATTTAAAAGCACATTTTTTATTGGAAATAAGTTTTTGGAAAATCCAACTTCTTCGAAGGTATATTATTTTTCATTTCTTTTTGATTGCAAAAAAATTAATTTGTTTTATTAACAAAAATTGGAACCTGATTGTGAATTACCGTATGCCGGTGAATACCGCCCCACTGTGACCTAGGTGGTGTTAAGTGAAAGTTGTTCAATGGTGATGGAATTGTTTATTTTTCCGTTGAAAATTGAAATTGTGTAAATTTTGCAAATCAGTTTTTCAATTGACAAAATATCAACCGTCAAATGCATTTGTATAAATGAGCAAACAGCAAGCATGCATGGCAACACCTTGCAGATTATTGAGTAAATTGTGTTCGATCAATCAGCGGAAAAGCAGTGTTATTCATTTATTTCATTGAAGATTGTTGTTCTACTGAAACAATAATTTGCTTAATTAATAAGTGAAATATTTTATTATTATTATACTGATTGAACATTTTTGTTTTAAAGTCCATGTTTCACATTTATAATGAGCTGATAGTTTTTGCTTGATGATAGTTGCATTCGTTTCCTTCCTGATGACGTGATCTGTTGTCGATGAATGAAGCAGAATGATTTACTATTGTAAATTGACTACGCTGCTCAGTTTAATCGAATCCGGTCATCGTCACCAGTCGGCGACACTGCTCTTACTGGCTTTTCCCCACTTGTCTCTGTTCCTTTATTACTGCACTTGAGGCGTTTAATGTTCAGACGTTGAAAAACTGCCTGCCGATTGCTCTACTTTGAATTTAAATGTGTGCACGATATTCTTTTTACAATAGCATATTAATATTGATTTCAAAACGCGAAAGTTGTTGTGGAAAAGTTTGAAAAATTTTTGTGAATTTATCAATCGAGTTTTTTTTTTATTAATATTTTTGAAGGAAGAGAATTTTGACGAATTGAAATGATTTATTATTGTTTATGGTTAGTGTAACTGTTTTCAATTGTTCTCTTGCAGTGCTGTCACACGTCAACAATGATGAAATCAAAGAAAAAGCTGAAACACAAGCCTCGACGTCCAATTGTACCGAAATGGAAGCTTTTCCGTTCAAGCGACCCTTTCCTCAGCGTATTCATGTGGGGCATTAATCACACGGTAAATATATGAATTTTTTTTTTGTTCCCTTTGAACAATGTTGAAATTCATTCGAAACTACGTATGCTTTGCAAAATGTACGGAAAAATTTTGATCATCATGACTACAATTTTGACAATTATTCAATATTTGCAGAAAGATCATTTTTAATTTCAAAAAAAAAGAAAAAACAGTTTTCATCTTGAACATTGAACTGCATGATGTTAAGAAGTAGAATTTTGGTAATTCGATTTTACATTGATTGTTGCAATGATTTCTGAACAATTTTTATTGATTGCTATTGCTAGTTGATAAAAATGGATTGATTTATTGTTCAATTGATCATTAATAATAACAAATGATGTTTAACTTTTGCACAAAATTTGTATGCACATTTTGTTGAATGATCGTTATAAACATTAATTTATTATTATTATTATTATTATTATGAATTATTACTTTTGCAGATAACCGAATCCAGTCACATTCCACCTACTCGATTATTGATGCCCGACGATTTTAAAGCTTTTTCTAAAATTAGAATTGACAATCATCTTTTCAATAAGTAAATTTTGTTGTTTTGATTTTCAGTGTGAAATTTCAGAAAAATTTAAAAAAAAAATTTTTTTTTTTTCTAGAGAAAGCATGCCAAGTCATTTTAAAGTCAAGGAATATTGTCCAAACGTTTTTCGAAGCATTCGTGAAAAATTTGCTATTGATGACGATGATTATTTAGTAAGTTTTCATTTTTTTTAACGTGTTAATAAAAAAAAAGAAAAATAAACGTTACTATTGTTGTCATCTAGGAGATGATGATATAACATTTCTTTTTATTTACGCTTGAATCATTAATCATGAATCGAAATTATTGATTTATAAATTGGGAAAATTTATGATTAACATTTGAAAAGTTGTACAATTTTGAAATTGTTTGTTATAAAGCTGAAAGTTTTGATAAAGAGCAAAAGGTTGGTTGGTTCTTGATTTTTTGACGTCATTTGAAATATTATTTTTATACACGATGAGGCTGTTTGGTGGTGTCTGCTGTTTGAAATCTTTTTTTCAACGCTCATGATGGCAGCTTAAGAACGCAAGCATACCTTTGACAATGCTGGTCATGTGTAGATGAATCGATCACTTTCCAGTTAAAGATATTCCAATTACTGGAGTGCTTGCTGTTCAATCCGAAGCTATCATTATTTTAATCTTTGAATTTCATCAAAATGTAGCTTAATATTAGCTAGTAGAAAAAGAAATTATTATCAATACATATGTAAAAGTACATTTATACACAGCTACATTTTGCTTCTTGCATGCGAAGGGTTTTTAATTTTATACTTCTGAAGGATATTTTCAATAATTTGATTAGCAAATCATATCTCTTGTTTTCTCTATGGCTTGAGCATCTGAATTGGAGTAAACACTGCTTGTTGATCACAAGATTTCATTCAGCAAATGGTGAATTAATTAAGAGTGATCACATTTTCTTTTAGGGCAAAGTAATCAATTATCAACAAGCATATATTCAAAAAAAAAAGTTTTTCGAGTGTTCACCAAAAAAAATAAGAATATATCTTCTTTTATTTTGTCGATTGAATTCATATCTATTCAAATGCAAGCGGATGTGAATTTTAATTGAAAGAAAATACAAATTTTATTTCTTTTATTTATTAAAATTTATCTTGTTTTTGGTGAAAGTTGTTTCGCGTATTGGTTATCATTGATTTCATTCATTGTTTAAAGCGGAAGAAGAGATTTTTAATTACACCAATATCTCGGTCCGCTTCAGCAGTTGTAATTTATTATATTGTCTTAAATGAGGCATTTTTTTTTGAAATAATAATAATGATAATTGCTATGATGAAAAAGAAATTTATTCAAATTATAATTTAATTCTTTTTTTTTTCTAAAACTACTTATCACAGTTGTCAGGCAGTTGGCGTCAGAAAAGAAAAGAAAAAAAAACGGAAAACAGTTGTGCTTTATAATAGTTGATAATAGATTTTTTAAATTGATCAGCCATGATTTATATTGTTTTGAGCAGTTTCAGGTTAAATTTTCAAATTTTTTGATGGAACGTGATCATTTTTGACATGTTGAGTAAAATGTGCTTTTTTATAAGGAAGTTTGAACATTGAAAAAAAAAATAATTGAATTATTCAAAATTTAATGAACATATATTGCTGTTAAAATGGATGAAGCAAGTGAAAGCTGAATTTATTTATTGCAAAGCAAAAAAAAACATTACAGAAATGGAAAATTGACAACAATTCATTCATTCCGTCGGCTATGAAGTTCTTGTAATTGTTTTTCCTCGATTGTCCATTTGAACTTATTAAAATTGAATAAGTTTATCACAGTGAAATAATGCATTGCAGTTGATTAGATGCAGTTTGTTATTTTTGTTGTGAAATTTATTTACATTATGAAATTATGATTATAACAAGGTTAATTATAATTGAAACAAGTGTGATATTTTGGTTTTGTTTAGAAATCTCTCACCAAAAATGAACCTGTGGTAATGGAGCCGAGTGGCCGCAGTGGCGGTGCTCGAGTATTTGTTTCATATGATAAACGATTTTTGATCAAGACCCTCTGCGCAGAAGAAGTTGCTGAGGTGCACTCCATATTGCAAAAATATCATAACGTGAGTATACTGTTTTTTTTTGTTTATTTTTTTTAAATTTTATTTACTTATTCTGTAGTATATTGTTGAGCATCATTCGAAAACGTTGTTGCCACAATTTTTGGGAATGTATCGTTTGACAGTCGAAGGTGTCGAAACGTATGTTGTGGTCACGAGAAGTATTTTCAGTCGTAATTATGCAATAACGAAAAAATACGATCTCAAAGTGATTATAATTTATTCATATTTATTTATATGATGGTTTTCTTTTGATTGATTGATTGAATGATTTCTTTTTTATTTATAGGGCTCTACTGTTCAAAGACAAGCAAGTGACAAAGAGAAGGTACAGAAAGTTTTGTTTATTATTTATTATTATTCAAAATGTATTTTATTAGCAATTTTTGTAAACTTGTTCATAAATTGTATATATTTGAATAGTTGTTGAATAAAATAGAAAAAAGTAACTCTCTTTTTATTTCTAGGCGAAAGATTTCCCAACTTTTAAGGATAAAGATTTTTTGGAAGAAAAATGTCGTCTGTATTTGTCGACTGATTCAAGGCAGAAATTGATGAACATGTTGACGTCAGATACTGAAGTATAAAAATGTGTCTATATATAGCATGTTAAATTTTAATTTAATTGATTTGTTCAATTTTTGTTGCACGTTGAAGTTTTTGGCCAGCCTGAATTTGATGGATTATTCATTGTTGGTCGGCTTGCATGTGTGCGATCAAGAACAACAGTCCACGCCCAATTCTCCAGTGCGTACTGTTGCTGAAGCTGTCCATTCGCCAGGGGTGTGTCCAGATTCCAGTGAGCTGGAGAATGCTTCGGACGGTTCCAACGAATACGGCAGCCAACCGACACCACCCGAATCACCAGAGCCGAGTTCTGGTGCTTTTGCACCATTTTCCGACTATCCAGAATTGAAATTGGACGACGAATTCTACGCAGTCACTGCCACACCAGGTATAAAAACCAGGCTGGTATTTAATATAAAAACAATAATTTTTATTTTAAAAAATTTTCCTACAGATGCACCGAAAAAAATGATCTATTTCATCGGATTGATTGATATTTTGACTTATTACGGGATGAAAAAGTTGACCGCTACGGCTGCGAAAACTGTGAAATATGGAGCCGAAGCGGAGATCTCTTCTGTACGACCGCAACAGTACGCCAAACGCTTGGTGGAATTTGTCAGTCGAGCTTTTGCTGACAATGCTGCTTCTGCATCCAATTCTACTGAAACGGCAGCCTGACAAGCTCAAGCTCATGCTTAATTTCTTTTTTTTTTTGATTTTTTACATTTGATGTTTTTTAGTTCTAATTAATTATATAATTTTGGTGTTTTAGTACATTTGTATATATATATATATATATATATCTATGTGTGTGTGTGTGCGTGTATGTACAAATTCTTGATGATATACTAATCATGACTGGGAGCTGTGAAAATATTCTTCCTTCTTTATCTCACTATTTTATGTTGTGATTTTTACTGTGCATTATTTTTACATACATAATTACTTCTTTTTATTTAGGAAATTATGAATAAAAAGGAAATGATTATATTTTAAATAAATTTTTACAACATAATTTGTGAAATCTCAACCATCTTAGAAATTGCAAAGTTGCATCTGTATCTCAGATTACATTTTGGCGGAAAATATTAAAAACAGCAATCATTGAAAAATGAACGAAGAATCTGAACCACAAAATTCCTGATGCTTAAATTTGTTAACTGCCCTTTGTTTGTCAATGAGCACAGAGTTCGGTGGATTTTTTTCAATTACACTTTTTTTCAAAAATAAATGCAAATTTTTGATTAGCTCTTATGGCCGATTATAATATGAGTGCAACCAACGATTGTATGAGAAGTTACAAACAGATGTTCTGTTGATTCGAAGTGAAAATTTTAAAACTGACCTTCTTAAAATAAATATAAAATAAACATGTCATTAAAAAAATTGACGTTTTGTTTGCATTTTACTATTTTATAATAACTTTGCTTATAATAACTTTCCATTGTGAAACTGCAATTCTCATTCATGTCTACTGCTAATAAATGAAAAAAACAAGTGCAAAATGACAGTAAATTAATAAAAATCAAGTTTATTAGAACAAAATTTTTAGTATACTTTAAACAATTAACATTAATATTTGAAAAACTAGCGGAATAATTATCATATCAATATTTATAGATGCAAAACTTTTGCAAAATTGAACCAATTAAACGTGCCAACTGGTTCGCATTCATGTTCATATTCACAAGATCACCAGAGCAATTAAACAGATAGACATAGCAAATGAAAACAAAATATTCAACATAACAAATCTTGGAAAAAAATTTTTAACCACACCCACATGCTCATAAAAACTAAAAAATGTTTACTATTGATGTTCATTACCGTAAGATATGATCAAGTTGCAATAGTATATTAGTTTTTATCCGACTTCCGTCATCGATGTTTTAATATTGATACTACTGTTTACTGCTCTGGTCGTTTTCTATTTATACCAGATATGCAGTGCTTTGCTGATTTATGAATATTCTGGCAAAAGATTTCTTCTCTTCCTTTATTGTTAAACAAGAAGAACGAATGAATATAACAAAGGAAATTAAAAAATCCAGACATAAGATTCATTTATTCTTTGTTAATAAAGGAAATAGTTCTGCATTGATGAAGTAAAAGAAATTAATTTAAATTGACATAATAGCAAAATTCTAAAAGTCGTTTAAAATTGCATCATCGTTTGAACTGAATTTTAATTATAATTTTTAAAAATTATTTTAAATAATTATTTATTCAGTTATAATTTAAATTTAAATTTAAATAATTATTTTTTCACTTATAATAGCATTAGTAATAATTGTATTTGCAAATTGTACTTGCTATTCATTTTTTCAGGAAGAAGTCTTGTGTAAATATAACGCACCCTGTTGATAATTGTAAATTGTGTGACGGTGAATTGTAATGTGACGTTTTTGGTGAAGTTCGTATTTTGATGTAGTTTTTTTTTGTATCGTGCACGTTCTGCTGTAGATATTATGTAGGTAAGATGAACATTTTTCATCACTTTTACGAAAAGCTACTTCAATGAATGGTCATTAATTTTTGATATACATTTTTCGTTTAGTTAGTCAATAGTTTAATGTTAATGATTTATTTCATAGGTTAAGTTAGTATGAAAGTAAAGCATAAATTGTATTACTAATTTAACGAAATAAAAACTTTTACATTCTTGTTTTTGATATATTTCGTATATTCTTAACGAAAAATTATCATGAATTGTTCATATCTTCTTTTCAGATTCTTTATTTAGTTTACATTTTAATAAACTTTGCATTGATAAGTATTCAACTTGTATACTATATTGAACATTTCGATATATTTACATGATATATGTCGAGCATTCGTACAATGTATATTATTTATAATTACAAAATTTGTTTGCTTCTGAGAACAGTTATTCATTTCATTTTATTACATGCTCATTGCTCATTATGTTCCAGATAATTGTATTGGGTGATGTTGAAACAAATTTACTTTGCATGCATTTTGAATATTTTTATTTTTAGAAACCAAATGGGAGCACTGTGATTTATTGATTTTTGCCATTCAAAGCGCTGTTCATCTAATGCTTCTTCTTTCTTATCTTAAAGGTGAAGGTTGTATCATCCATCATCTGCAGTGTTCATCATGATATTTAGTTCAAAAACAAAAAAAAGAAAGAAAATAATTTAGCCAATGGAATGTTTGATTCATTTTTTGTCGAATTTTCTCACACACTTGTGTAGTATTGAAAAGTTTGCACACAGACGAACTTTGCTTACTATTTAAAATTGTTTTTTTAAAATATTCGGACATTATGGTGCTGATGATGTACGTATATTGAAACATTTAGTGATACGATTGTTTTTTTTTAATGGTAATCCAATTTATCAATTTCATGTATATTGTTTTGTTCAAAATCGAAATAGTCACATTTCAATTTTATGTTCCTTATTCACATGCATGAAATTTATATGTATTATAAACTGAAATCAATAAAAGTGAATGGTGAGTGAGAATGGCTTTTTTTTGCATTATCTCGAAGAATCATCAGGTTAGTTGATAATTTGGTTAGCGTACTATATGAAAGTATTAAAAGCATTTTTATTTTGCACCAAACAAAACAAAATAACAGCATAAAAAGTTTTTGAAGTTAACATTATTAAAATCTTAACTTTTTATTCTGCGCTGCTGGTTCTCCACCAAAAGAACCTCGTTTAAAACCTTCATTCTTCCAATCTGAACCTCCTCTGCCTTTGCTGAAGCCTCCTCTTCCGCGATCGAAGCCTCCTCTTCCGCGATCGAAGCCTCCTCTTCCTCGATCGAAGCCTCCTCTTCCTCGATCGAAGCCTCCACCACGCCCACGCGTTCCATTCGAATTCTCTTTCCAGTTGCCTCTTCCGCCTCCAAACCCACCTAAACCCTGATTATTTCCAAATCCACCTCTACCTTTATTACCACCAAACCCACCTCTGCTTCTGTTATTGCCGCGGTTTCCACCACGCCCTCCTACGGCAGATCCTGTAATGGTACACAAAATGCATAAAAGTACATCAATTAACCATTTAAATATTTTAACAAACAATCCATAGATTTCCTATGCAATTAAAATAATATTTTATTATACCAGAAATTTAGAGATGATTTTTATTTACAGTTATTATTTACTAAAATGAATGATTATTACACTCAAATTAATTCAAAAATTATTCAGATAACTAAATATACTAACCTCGTCCTCGGGGTGCGGCAGCTCCAGGAGGTTTTGGTAAAAAGCGCTCAAGAGGTAACAGTTTCTGTGGATCAATATAAACCTTAAAAAATTATATTTACAAATAAGTACAAACAAGCACAAACAAAACATACCTTATCATCTTCTTTAAATGACGATGCTTTTATATCATCTGATAAAGTAACTGATATGCACTAAAATTGTTAAGATTAATTTGACAACAAGAAAGTTACATAAAATGCAAACATTACGTGTCCTCTGACGTTTCCGAAAACGTCGTCCACTTTCCCAATTTGTTGTTTGTTTTCAAAGTATATGGGCGCGTTAAAATAAGGAATTTTTTCATTTGTACACTTGCATATTATCTTATCCAAACAAGTATGCGTAAACTTAGCCAATTCTAAATTAAACAGTGTTGTATACGAAAATATTTTAAAATGTTTTAATTTTACAATAAAATTCAGTTTTAAAAATAATTAAAATGCGATCAATACTTACCGATTACCGATAAAACTAAGCAATTTTTAGAAATAAAAATGTAATTTTTACACATAACAAAAATCACATCTCATATCTACCTTATGTTTTATTTCAATTACTTTAATAACTATAATTTTTGTGCACTTATTTCACCTTACCTACAACAAATTCTGGCGGTCCTGTGTCAAATGATCGACCACGATTAAAACCACCACCTCTGTCTCTACCACGGTTTCCACCACGAAAATTGCCTCGATTACCGCGGAATCTTCCGCGTGAATGGAATGACATTTATGTTATTCAAATCTTTTGGACAATGCTTAATTGCACATTTCACTTTTACTCTATACTGTAATTTGGAAATTCAAGAACAAATTTAAAAACAGTTTTAACAATATTCAATTTATTGAGCAAACATTTAAATAATTAAAATATTTTACTTAAAATATAATAGCGTATGTACAGAATGCATTCTATTTGTGGAAGCATACTGTAATTATGAAATAAAAAAATTTATTATTGAATAATGCTTAATAAAATAACTGAATGCTTTAACTATTTTAATACAACTTATTTTGTAAATAATTTTTATAATAATTTATTACAATCAAACTTGAGATCAATATTAAAGTTTACCGTAAATTATGAAGTTCTTTTTATTTATGTACAAAAATTAGTACATAGATTTATTTAAGAAAATATCATTTTCATAATTTGCAACATATTCATCCTCAAACTTTTTGGTATTATCTGCATTTTTAAAACTTACACATTTTTTGTAGGTTACCGTATTTAGGGCGGTAGCTAATGGATTGTCATTGTTGGTTTGGAATATTCCTTTCCAAGTTACATGTATTCAATTGCATGTATTTCAATTTATACAATTAAGAAACTTTTCATCGTCGTTTAATTACAGTTTCAACTTTTTTCTGACGAGATAGGCTGTTTATCAGTGTCAATTGCGTTGACATTCTTTTTCTAAAGTTATTTATATGCACGTTTAATTATTCTCATTTATTATGTTTAACTTACCGTTAAATGTTTATTGAAACTGTACTGAATGTCTTTTTTTGTTTTTCCATAAGCATTTGCATTTTACATTTGAACTGATAATGAAATTTTGTTCTTTCTTACAAAATTTTATCATCTGATTTGCATTTTTCATTTAGAGGAATATTCAATATGCCCAGAAGTACTCGCAGCGGGGCATCCTCAACCCAGAATAGTCGCCCAAGCAGTAGCCGTCGTAGTACTCCAAGCGAGAACTCTACTGTCAATAGTCCAAGTCAATTTTTAGTTTCATTTTTATTTAGTTTTTTTTTCATATTGATGAAATTTCTGCAATGAAATCTTATTGTTTATTGTTTTTTTAATTTATTAAATATTACAAAATAATAATTATAAAAATGTTTTAATTATGATAGGGTTGACATTTTTGTATTTAGGTAGAAGATCAACTCGTACTCAGAGTCGTCAAGCTTCTCAAAATGCTTCGCAACGTTCAGGTATATTATATTATTATTGCTGTGTATAATTGCAAAAATTTGGTTGCAGTTACTGTGAACATAATTTTTTTCTCTAATATTAACCTTATGATAACTATCTTTTTAATATAATTTTAAACTGATTTCTTATTTTGCATATTTTCTATTTTTTATTAACTTTACTTGAAATTTTAAAATATCTTAATTGCATTATTGTAATTCAGCTGTTAAATATAAATAAATTATAAATATATATAATAGATGTTTGAATAACTATGTTTCTAAAGCTTTGTATCACTTTGGTTCAACTTGTATAAATGCATTTTTAAGTTGACCAAGATATGATTTGAATGCTTAATTTTTTTCAGCACCCGATGAAATATCTGTCATTCCTCCATCCGAAAATAACTCTGAACAACCGGTTGACCTTGGTATTTTATGAATTTTTATGTATTCATTTCTAAGTGATAAAAAAAAATATTTTTTGCTTTAAATCAGTTTGACTAATATTATTTTGAAAATGTAGTTGAAAGTGGTTTTTATTATTCAGATTTTGCTAGATCCTCGCAATCATCTGGTTCAGCAATTGTTGAGAGTGATTTCCAAGATTTGGAATTGGATGAATTATTACACCAGCGACCATCTTCACCAGAAACAGTCGTCACCGTTAATATGGGGTAAATTTTAAAATTATTATTATTATTGTAAATAAAAATAACTTTAAAAAAGCATTATAGACAACCTGAATTTCTATCCGACGTTGTGAACAACATGCCAGTTCGGCGTACAGTAATGAATCCAGCAATCAATTCAAATTCCATTGTTCAATCCCAAGAGTCAGGCAGAGGCACTCGTGTGTTCATTTGGGGTACTGGAATTTGTTTGACTGATTTGGAAGGCAAATTTGGAAATTTTATTGAAGAATTTCAACCATCTGATACGGATGAAACGGAATCCACAGAAAAATACTACTTAGAACTGCTCAAGAATGTACGCTTGAAAGAATTTTTTTTTCTTCCTAGCTAAAGTAACACCTTATTATTTAATTCCAGGTACATCTTTCTGAGAGTACATCTTTTGAAATTAATTTACAACATTTGAAACAATTTGACGAAGCCTTGTATTATTTGGTTCTTACTTATCCGGCGGTAATTTTATTGGATTTAATTTTTATTTTTTAAATAATTTGTTGATATCAATTTCAGGATGTCATTCCATATTTGGATTATGTGGCTAATAATATATATGCTAAACATTTTCCGACAGGTCGTCGCAATGAACTTCAAGTAAGGCCATACAATGGCGATCGTATTCAGTGCATGAGAGCTTTAGATCCCAAAGGTAAGTTGAACGTTTTTCTTTTAAATTTTGTCTTCAAATATGCATATAACAGTTTTATCCTTTTTAAAAATTATTTTAGATGTGAATCGATTGGTGACAATGAACGGTTTAGTCACTAGATCTACAGGTATTATACCAGAAATGCGTTGCGGTTTTTTCGAATGTGCTATTTGCAAATCTTCTACAATGGTCGAGAATGAAATGGGTTTTATCAAAGAACCTGACTATTGTGAAAGCTGTCAGACGAAAAATACTTTTGTTTTAATTTGCAACAAATCACTCTTTCTCTCTCGACAATTAATAAAACTTCAAGAATTTCCTGGTATTTTTTCTTATATTGTTTTTAATTTTGAATACTAATTTGGAGTTTCAGATGAAATGCCTCCTGGACAGGCTCCTCTTTCGATCACACTTCATGCACATGGTGCATTGGTGGATACGGTACAACCTGGAGATAGGTTTGTCGTATTTTGTTTCACTTTCTATTTTTCTTTTAGTGAACTTCTCAATTGTACTATAAATTGTAATAATCAAAAAATAATTGCACGTTTGGTTTAATTAAATATATTAATGTTGCTATGTGTATTACGTTTCTCAGGGTGACTGTTTGTGGTATTTATCGAGCGAATCCTGTTCGTGAAAGATCGAACTTTCGCGGTTGTCGCCCAGTTTTGAAAGTCCACGTGGATGTTCTGCATTTTCAAAAAATGGAAGCATTTCAGCTTCAAGAAAATGATTACCAGTATATTTATTATAAGTTATTTTTGTTCGTTAGTTTAAATTTTATTCAATTTTAAAATTTTTAGACGCTGGTTAACACCGGAAAGGATTGAAAAGATTCAAGACTTGGCCTCCCGGCCTGACGTTTATGACCGGCTTGCACATGCATTAGGTAAATTTTTACTGTATTTGAAACAAAAAAAATCCCCATAATAAATCTTTATAGCTCCTAGCATATATGAGCATAATTCAATCAAAATGGCTATTTTATATTTACTGTTTGGCGGAACGAGGAAAGATTTGAGTGAAGTTGGTCGAGGAAAATTCAGGCACTTCTTTATAATTGTTCTTTTCGTTTTGTTAAGCATTATTCAAAGTTGAAATATAATTTTTCCAGATCTGAAATCAACGTTCTACTTTGTGGTGATCCAGGCACCAGCAAGTCCCAATTGTTGCAGTACATTTACCGTTTGCTACCTCGTGGTCAGTACGTTTCTGGAAAAGGTTCTTCAGCCGCTGGTCTCACTGCGCATGTTTCCAGAGATCCTGAAACCAATCATTTTGTTTTGCAGATGTAAGATTTACTTGAAAGTGTTTTTTGTTTTAATTTTAAGCCTTTCTTGAAGAATTTGAATGAATGTAATAAGCTCATCGTTATCTGAATTCTTATTTTTTAAATAATATACTTTACAGCGGCGCTTTAGCACTGAGTGACAATGGTGTATGTTGTATTGATGAGTTTGACAAAATGAACGAAGTTGCTCGATCAGTGTTGCAGGAATGCATGGTAAGTGTTGTTGTATTGCTTTAAAAGTAAATTAATTAATTAAATTAAACTAAAGTCAATTAGTCTGTTGATTTAAATTTGCTGTTTATATTTGTGAAAACTTATGCATGCAACTTGCATTAATTTTAGGAGCAGCAAACCTTATCTGTAGCAAAAGCGGGTATAGTTTGTCAGCTTAACGCTAGAACTTCTGTCTTAGCGGCTGCCAATCCCGTTGAGAGTCAGTGGAATAGAAACAAAACTATACTTGAAAATGTACAGTTGCCTCACACTCTTCTTTCCAGGTATTTGAAATATTTTTATTGCATTTTTTGATTGAAATTCTTAAATACTTCTTATTATGATATTGTATTGTCGGAAATTAGGTTTGATTTGATTTTTCTGATGGTCGATCCTCAAGATGAATACTATGATCGAGGATTGGCTACACATCTTGTGTCGCTTTATCATAAAGGGTATGAAGAAGCGGAAAGTGAGCTTCTGGTGAGGAAATTCTCCTATATATCCCGTGATCCATTGACAATAAATACCTTTTTCTATTTTAAAGGACATGTCCCTTCTGAAAGACTACATTACTTACGCAAAAGCAACTTGTTTTCCAATTTTAAATGAAGAAGCCAGAGATTACTTAGTTGAAAAATATGTCGAAATGCGAAAAGTATACACCAAAACCAAAAGAAAGCAATACAGTTTTATAATTGATGTTATTGCAGGGTGGAAACATTTCCCACGGACAGATATGCGCTTATCCTCGCCAACTGGAAAGCTTGATTCGCCTAGGTGAAGCCAGGGCTAAAATTCGACTCTCACCAGTAGTTGAGCGAAAAGATGTGGAAGAAGCATACAAGTTGACGCTGCATGTGAAACTCGTATGTGCATGTGAATTTTTTTTTCTTTTATTTTTCAGACTTTACAAAGAAGCGTTGAAACAATCTGCTACTGATCCAACAACCGGAAAAGTGGACATTAATATTTTGGCTCTCGGCACTTCTGCCGGTGCTCGAAAGCAAATGGATCAATTGCGCATTATTGTGAAAGCAAAATTGACCAGCAAACCGTTTGGTACTTGGATGTGCCCCAGGACGATGTTAGCTGACATCCGTGAAAGTACAGAAATGGTAAAATGGAATTTTACTCCACATCTGATGTGCATGATATATTTGTGATGTGTTTTTCTTTTTAAGACAATTCGGCGTGAATTGTTCGAAGAAGTTATTAATGAGCTTTGCAAAGACGATACAATTGTACGAGGTAGGCAGAATAAAATTCGCCTTAACAAACCTATTGATTCCATTGCCAGGAGCATGGATGTCGACGTTGCTGCATAACTATATGCAAATGATTTTTAAACTTTTACTTTTATTTTGAATAACAAAATTGTATTATTTTTTTTTAACAATTAAAGCATCACTGATTCAAATGGGATGTTTTGTGTTTTCGTCTTTTGGTTGACTTGTGTTCAACAGTTGTAAAAATATGTTTTCCAGCTTTTCTGGCGATGTTCTGTGGCGTAGCTGAACACTAGCCAGGCGAAGAAATCTTGACAAAATTTTACTCTTCCCATTTTTAAATTTCATCACTGCTTCTGTTTCATTTTTCAGAACTGCCTCACATACTTTAACAATTTCTTGATCATCATCAATATTGGTCAATTGCAAGTCTTGCACGATCTGTTAATTTAATCTTGTACAATAATTTATTTTAAAATTTCAAATACACTTGTAGTAATTTTGGAAAATATTTTTTATACGTACTTGTTCTGGAGATCGTTGGTCTTCATTTAACAGCATGTCAATCACCTTAAACGAAAAGAAAAAGAAAAATGAGCAATTTTAATAGATTAATCTATTTCATATTAATTATTCATCTCATAGAAAGCTTGCCAGACTGAAATTTTTCGAAGAAATTTGATCCCACATTCGCATTTCGACCAATGAAGACATAATTTGAGCAGGGATTTTGCTGAAATTTTAAAAATAACAATAAATTTAAATATATTAAGAATTAATAATTTTGCAATCACCAGCGTTTAATGTCCATACGTTTCGTTTTCAATGCAAGTTGAAGTTCATTTTTCAAAATATTCGCAACTTTAACAGGATCCAAGCGTCGAACATCCACGCATTCAGTGTAATACGAACGTAGTACAGCTTCATCCTTGATAATTTATTTTTTAAAAATGAATCACAACAATGCATTTAAAATTATATTAAAAACATAATAGCATCATTAGATGCTAACTTCTTTTATTCAACGTGCGAAAAATTAGAAACAGCAATAATAACTTTACATATATGTATATTCACTTACGTATATAAAACATGCTAATGATAATGGAAGTTTGTCTACTTCAATCCACTTGTCTCTCAAAATATTCGGCAACAACAAAAGTGCTGATTTCAATTTATCAATGTTGACAAAGTGTGTTTGTGAAATCTGACCTTGATCCTCTTCTTCATTGCTAATTACAAGCAAAGGAGGAAGATTTGGTTCTGGCATATAGCGATAATCTTGATGAACCTCTTTGTCACGCATGGGTATAGTTTTGCCTGCTCGATTATCGTAAGATCTTGTTTCATTGATCACTTCACCGCCTTGTTCGTAAAGTTCAATTTGACGAGCAATTTCTAAATCTGAAAAAAATTCAAATAAATAAATAAGCATAGAAAAAAACATTAAATACCAATAGCTTTGGAGATGAAATGGAAACTGATTAAATTTTTCAACTCTGTTCGAACTCTTAATGATTTTTCACCACGTTTACGAACTGAAACGTTTACATCAACGCGAAATTCTCCTCCTGAAAAATCAAAATTCTTTTAAATATTAAGATTATGAATTTTTATTCACATTAACATTAATGAACAATATAATTACATCGTTGATACACTGATTTAACTTATAGCACATTTTTTAAAAAACCTTATTTTATAAATAAGCATACTTTCCATTCTACCGCGACATGTGTCCAACGCTTTCATCATGATCTGCAATTCTTTAACCAATGCTGCCGCTTCAGCGCCATTTTTCAAAGTACAATCAGTAACAATTTCCATCAAACCTATACCTGAATATTAAAAGAAATAATAATCATCTCCTCTGATAATATTAATAATAATAATAATAATAATAATAAATTTACCACATCTATTTAAGTCAACATAAATACAATCGTTGGTTTCATTGGAGAAAAGTTTGCCACTGTCTTGTTCAAGTTGCAGACGTAAAATGTTCACCCTTTTTCGATACAGCTCATTGTTTTCTTTGTCATGGTTTTTCACGTAAAATTCAACATAACCATCTTTAGCGATTGGTTGAAAATATTGCGTAATTTGATAACCTGCCTACATAATATAAAATAATAATAATAATAATAAAACATTCGACAAAATACAACTTCAAAAAATCTCATACTGGCATATCTGGGTAGAAATAATGCTTGCGATCAAAAGTTGAACAACGAGAAATTGAACAATTCAATGCTAAACCAGTAAGAATAGCCGCTTCAGCGCACCTTCTGTTCAACACCTGTATAATAGAAATTCAAGAATATAAAATAATATGTTATCATTGCAGAAGTTATAAAAATAAGTTAACAAAACTTAACGTTCTTAGTTTTGAATAATGTTAAAGTTGAATAATTTTAAACTTTTCATACTGGCATTGTCCCAGGAGCTGCCATGTCAAACGGCGAAACTAACGTATTTGCTGGTGCTTCTGAATCACAGATACTATTGCTGAAGAGCTTTGTTTTGCTATTAATTTGAGCGTGTATTTCTAAACCAATTACTGCTTCCCAATCACTAAAATTAATATGCTCAAAACATGCGAAAATGCGAAAGATAAATCAATACAATAATTTTAACAGTTCATAAAAAATATCGCATAAATAACAATAATAATATTATTATTATTTATTTAAAAATTGATAAACTTTATATTCAAATTATTTGGCAGTGTTTTATCAAACACAACTACCATATTTATTCTACGATTAAAATTTCTTCTTTTTACGTGTAAACATGATATACATGGAATTATTTTAAAAAACAACACATACAATACTTCAAAATTATTATTAACTTGAATTCAAATGAATAATTTGACACAATTTAAAAATTGAATTCTTTTATGAGATTTAACTTTAAAATATCAATATTAAAATAATATTATTTTTTTTTGAAAAAAAAACAATCAGAAAAATTTATTAATATATCAAACTAACCTCTGCTTTTCCACATGAATTACATTGGATCCACTTTTGTAAAGCTGCTTCTTATCTTTCAAAATACATCTCATACAAAAAGACAAGATATTTCTTTTATAAAATAACATATTTCAGTTTAATGTATTGAAATAAATTTTTTATTACTATGAATTAAGAATATAACTACAAATTTATGCGCGACTACCGCAAAAGATTTTCAGGTAATATAAAATTTACAGTTTCATTTTGATAGTCTGCATTCACTGCTGAAACAGAATGGTATAATGTTCTATATTATAATACTTTATATTTTATATCAATTTTTATTTTAACATAATGCACGCAACTATATTATAACATCTTGGCCGCTGAAGTGTTTGTGATTGATTAATTCTGATTTGCCAGTAATGTCAATTTTTCTATATCACAATTTCTGTATCTTTGTAAAAGATATTGCGATGTTTTAGCTCATAGAGAGCTCGTAGGCGTACGTTAAATTTAATACACCGGAATTGTTCATTTTCTAATAAGTGAAGCAACGCTATGGAAATGAAAGTTGAATATATTTCATAGTTTGGCATTGTTATCCGTTTCATTAAATATTTGCAAAATCATAATCATTGGATCGATTTGTGAATTGATTTATTCAACAAATAACCTAAAAGATATCACAAATGAGCAATTTTTTCACCAATAACATTAATAATAAATGATAAAAGAAGTTTCCATTTATTATTGTATTTCAATGCTAAAAATATTTTTGGGATCCTTTAAGTTATTTACACTTTTCTTTATACTTCAAGTAGCATAAATATGAAATGAATACGCTGTAGAATAGTGCAAACGAATGACGAAATTAGGGCAGTGCAGAAAATCATTGATGACCGATGAATCAGATTTAACCAATCAGAAAAACCACGTTGCTAAGATGGCAGCAGTTGTTTATGAATGTTCAAATTATGAAAAATTTAACTACTTGAAGATTTGCATTGATATTTGTTTATTTTAAAGTGATATTATTTTCAAATTTTCATTCAATTTAAAATACACTCAAGGAGATGTACTATTCTGTTTGTATGAATATTCCTGAAATCGTCGCATCTTCCCTTACTAAAGATAATGAAACGGCTGTTGATACAGCCGATTTTAAATCAAAAGAAAAATATGCAAAATCTTTATGGATGACTCCTGACGAAATCTTACAATACATTCAGGCAGCTTCTTCACACATTTCACACCAATTGGACAAATTTTCAGGTTCACTGTTGTTTTATTTATTATATGATATTTGTTCTTAATTTGTATTGTTTTAGAAATGTGGATGCAGATATTTTTTTGGGCGTTTGTGTCTTCGATGTTTATTCATTTTATAGCTTGTATGATTGCTGTAGTAGCTTCTCGTCAGCACAGAGTATTCTACTGGTACGATTTAGTGATTATTTTATTTGGTGCTATTGGTCCTTTAACTTGGGGTTCAATAACCAGTGCAACCATAGCGTGGACTTTCTACAACAGCAGTCAGCAAATGCCCGCTCTATATGCACTTGTGACGGGAGTGTCGCAATCTTTAATTTTTCTGATAAGTTCACTTGTAAAAAATTACTCCTCCCTTTAAAGATCATTATATATAGTGCACATATGCAATTCTTTGTGCAGATTGATCTGTAACGTGTTCACATGCTCATATTTATCTGCAAATGTAACAACCAACAAATGTTACGCTGAAAGTGAAATGAAAAGATTTTGATGAACGATGATACTCACATAGATCTCACCTAACATATAATTGGATGTTATATTTTTTTATGCAAAATCTCCTAGATGAACTGTACTAATTTGTATTATTGTAAACTACTAGCCGGACGGACGTATTAAAAATTTTACTTTATGTGAATTTGACTACCTTTGAATTATAATATTTATTTAAAATAAAAGAAAAAATAATTTCATAAATAAATCCAAATTGAAATTCGATAATTTTATTTTTTATTTTTGTTAAGCAATTCATACTGTAATGGCATTCTGTAGTGCCTGATTATTTTTATTATTATTCAATTAGCATGACTGTTTTTATTTAAAGTCAAAAATTACTCAAACTTTAAATTAATTTTTTCTGTATTACAATACTGAAACATTGAAAATACAAAATACAGTACTCTAAATGATTTTATGTAAGAAATTGATTTTCTATTAAAAGAAAACAATATCACGTCTAGCTTTAGCTGCAATTAATAATGTTAAATTCTTATATTGTGATAGCACAAATTATTGGGTGATTGTTTAATTTTCAATTGCATTTAACGGTAATATAACTGGAATCTTTATTTGACAGTTGCATATTTACAAATAAAGTTAATACTTGCGTTTCAGTTTTTACTATAACACATTACATTCCTCGTAGCATGGTTGTTATGTATTATTACTGTGTTATGTGTAAATGTATATATAGATATACATATTTTTGTATTTAAAATTATATGCTTTATGATTTTATTTCCGTACTGTTGTAAACAAAAAGATGGAAATTATATTTGAATACAGTTCAGCTGTTAAAATTATGGTGCGAAAGTTTCTATATTCTGACGTAAACATATGCAATACTGATTTTGCTCAAGGTTCATATAAATTTTGCATTGTTATTTGATAAATAAATAAATATATATATATATGTAAATAAATTAGAAGCAATATTGTTTCTTTTTTGAATATTTAGTCAGTATTCGTGTTTATATGTTGCTTTGAAATTGAGAATCATTTCAACTCTGTCATTTGAGCGATGACGTTTTTGCTAGCTTTAGTTATAAAAGTCCCATTTTAAGCAGTCTTTTTCAAATGGTATAATTTGTAAATCAGATGTTATTGATGAAACTGGAATCGTTATAATCTAATCGATGATGACATTGTGCTACTCTACTTTTTCAGTGCGAGTTTCTTTTTTGTTATTTATTTATTCACTGTATTATTGAGGTAATGGTTTTTGGAAATTTTCCTGGTTCTTGTCGTAATTTGAATTTTTTCCTTTTTAATACAGGGGTCGTGTTTAATGGTTGCCATATCGATGTGACTTTTTAAAAGAGGAAACAAGAAGAAAATAATATTGAAATTAAAGATTTACAAAGATCTCGCCAATTTGCTGTGACGATTCTGTCGCATTTTGACATTTTGCAGAGTTTTAGCTAATGTTTTAGTACTCATGTAAGTTATTGTTGTGTTGATTCTGACGAAAGATTATCAATAATAATAATTTTGTCTTTTTCACTTATTAAATGATTCCTGGTTTAATGAATAAGTTTTAATAATTGTTTTATTTACTATTATAAAGTTATATTTATTTAAAAATGGATAAACGTTATATTTCAATCGCAAATAATTGTTATTTTTACAAAACAGTGTTACCCAAGTAAATTTGAATCTGAAAATAATTGAAAGCTTTTTTTTTGTTAAGCAGTTAACATTTTTATAAATGAAATATTTGATTGCGTTGTTATTTCATTTGCAAGATTGATTGTTTTTCAGCTTCGATTAGAACTTTGGAAAAAAAATTATTTGAAACTTTGGCTTGAAAAAAATGTCTTTGTTGACTGTACAGCGTTCTCCTACTCCAAGTTCAACAGTTGAATTGATTCAAGTACACAAATTATTTATCCATGTTTTTAATGAATTGTTTGTTTTGGTTTATTTATTTAATTTTTGATTCAGGATGATGGAAATGATGGTTGTCATCTTTTATCGGAAACTACAGTTAGCTCGCACGATATACAAAGTTACGGAGGATCACAAAGGTATGTACTGTTTTTTTTTAAAAAAAAACTTCACTGTGAACTTAAATTGTTTTGTGTTTTGTAATTTTGTCTTAATTATCTTGAATTGATGTGATTTTCAGGTATTTTATGTTGTAACTTATTTATTGGTAAATAATTAATGTACTACAAGTGAAAAATATATTGTTTATTTATTTATTTGTGTTAAGTTTGTTGAATCACATTTCAATGAATTGCTATGCGAAAAATGGTGTGCTGTGATCTGAAATTGAATGTACACACAACTGAGGTTGAGTGATCCAGGGCATCTGAAGTTGAAGATTCAATGAGACAGTTTTCTTATTATATTCCACTTGTAACAATGTAGAAGAACAAAATTAATTTTTTGGTTAAGTCTTGAATGTTTTTTTTTCTATATACTTTGATTTGTTGTTGAAGATGCCAAAAGCAAAGTTTTTAAAATGAAAATGAACTCATATCTACAAAGTTGTAGTAGATATGTAGCTGATATTTCAATGATGTGTTTATTTATTTACATATGTTGACCTTAATAATGTGTGCCAGTACGCGAGCAGGACAGGCTTTGGTGTTTGGTTTATGCTTAATCGTGCCAAGCATTCTCGGCACTATTGTATGTTTGATATTGATTGCGTGTTATTGGATTTTTGATTGTTGTGGTGAGTTGAGTGTGATGATGAATTTTGAATCAAATTACTGAATATTTTGTGAAAAGGGTTTGCAATTTTCATCAGAGCCACCGGCCACTTTGCTCAGATGAGATTCGATTTTCAAGTAAACAAAAGACCAACATCGTTGATCTGTTGGATCATTTGTTGATTGGTAGCGGTAGTCGAAACGATTAGCATATAATTCTTGCACATTGCATATTTTTTATGTTGTGGCAAGATCGATTTGTACAACAATTTTGTAAACTTCCCGGAATAAAAGTAGATGTGAAAAAATTTCACTTTTCATGTTTTGCAATGATTTTGGTGTTATTGATGAACGACAGAAGAAGTTGAAGAGGTTCCACTGGTGTGAGGTGTGGCCTTGGTGAACCAGCTGCTTTTATGCTAGTTTTATTGAGAATTCATTGCGCTCAACTGTGTGCACTTCAAAGTTAATAATATATTAATTGCTGGGTGGAAAATTTTTAATTTTTGTCAACTTTGAAAAAATTTTTTTTCTTTGGTGTAAAATTTGAATCACTTGAAGCTAAACAACTGGTGCTTGTGGTGATGGTGAGTTAATTTTGAGGCTGTTGACCTTTTTATTCAATCATAGCCGAGGCAAATCGACTGACTCTGACTAACTGCTCAACGTTTTCACAGTGCTGCAAGCTGTTGATGTTGTTGTTGATTTTGACCCCACTGTTATGTGCATGAATTAATTATTACTATTATCTGTCATCATCAAGTATTGCTGCATTATTTTTTTCTCAGGATATGGTCCAAGAATAGCAATTCTTCTTTTTATTATTCAAATATTTTTTTCATAAAAGTTGTCTATCAAGCACAAATTATGCTTAATTATATATATATGTATTCCTTGTATAAAGTGAATTTTATTTTAAACAGAAAATTTTTTTTTCTATCAAAGCAGAATTTAAATTTTGATGACGTTGTACAAGAAACGTTTGTCAGTATTTAAAAGCATCTTTTTACAAGTTCATTGTTGTACGTGTTTTATTTTATTTTATTTTTTGTTTCGTTGTCCAATCAGATCTGTTTGTTGTGTGTGTGTGTGTGGTGACGTTCTGTTGCAGGTTTGTCATAAGTGACGCAATGCATATATATATATATACATACGGAAGTGCAGAACTGTATTTAGAATAACTGTGAAAAGATGAAAAATTTTGTTCTTTTTTTCACATTTTGCCATTGTTATCTTAATACAGAATATCATAAGTGGAATGATGAATTTTTGAATAATATTTTTCATCTTGTTTCTTGAAATGTGTTTTGTAAAATTAATTTAACTTTATATATATGTACTTATTTAATTTGAATCATTGTTTGAATAGTTCTTTTTCACATGTTGTTTCTGCTTTTCGTTACAGTGAATGTTATTTTGCCGTACGAGGAGCAGCGGTGATATTGCCCAAGCACGAATGTATGATGCCTGTGCAGTCCAATTCCATAGAAGGCGGAGGAAGTAATTTGAGATGATGTTTTTTACCTTTTTTTAAAATTACATTTATTTTTTCATCTTCTAGGGGAAATCCAGCAGCACTTACAAACCATGCTTCAACTGTTGCGTTCCCAAGACACGTTGAAAATGGTACTAATAATAACAGTATTATTATTATTATTATTTTATTGTTAACAAATTTGTTGAAGGCAGTGAAATTGAGCAGCTTGATTGGTAAAAATACAAGATATTTGGCAATCGTTTCGACCGTAGGTCGGCAAGATAATCAAGAATCAGTTGTAATTGGAATTGATTGTGGTCCTGATCAGAATCCAACAATTGGACTTGTTTTACCAATTTGGGCAAGTACGAAAATCTCACTAGACAGCGATGGAGGAATTTGCATCGAATCTGATCACTGTCAGCACGTTTTCAAGCCAATATCCGTTCAAGCTATGTGGTAAGATTTATGCAGTTTTCTTTTTTTTGTTGTTGTTGAAGACATCTTATATATATGCTTAATAATAAGTGGTAAGTGAATTTTTGTTCAAATGTTCTGCTTTAAATTACATTTAAATTAGTGTAGATTAGTCATCGATCAATATATATGATTGATTTTAAATGGAATTGTTTCATTTTAATTTATTTCATTTGACAATCAGTCAGTTAGTACACTTTTACACTACAAAGTAAATTTGTTTTCAGCATGTCGAATACAAATGTTTAGTCGAACAGGCAGGCAGTTGTCAAAAACTGACTAAGCATTTTTTTTCCTTTAGATCTTTTGTTATTTTCATTGTAAGCATTGTTGCCGTACCAAGTAGAGAGAAGTTTTTTAAAGTGAGAAATTGAAAAGGAAGGCTTTCAGAACGTAGAATCAGAAATATTAGCAAAGAAAAGCTGGTTGACTTTTGTTGTTTGGCTTGACTGTTTGTGGCTAGCAGCAGACGACCACACTGTTTAATATTTTTTAAGGCGTGGTCTTTCATTGTTGTGACTTTTAGTTGTGTTAAAACTTGATTTTTTTTCTTTTAAACTTTTTTCCTTGTACATTGACGTCACTTTTTATTGATGTTTTATGTGTCAAATATTTAAATTATCATATATGTTATCGATATAAAAATATTAATAATAATAATAACAACTCTATAATTTCAATGTTGCCATTTGTGTCATTTTTATTTTATTATTATGACACATTTGTGAAAAGAAAAAGAAAAATATATTGTAGTTAAAAATGTAATTTTAATATTACAGGTCGGTATATCAGTCGTTGCACAAGGTTCATGCAGTTGCATTGAACTATCCATATTATCCCGGTGGTCTTACGCATACGTGGGTTCAATATTACGAATCGCATGTTTGTTCGCCGGAACCGTACAGAAGCGAATGGTATAATATTTGAATGAAATGAAAATTTAGCTTGTGAAAAAGTTGCAGTCGCTATTTTTCAGGCATTATTTGTACCAAGATGATTGTGATCTCAAAGTTTCAACTTTGGAACGTTTCAAAGACAAGCCACCAGAACGAACGGCTGCGGAAAAATTGATCCGTGATGTTTTGAAAAATATAATGCAATCGGTGGATTTGGATGAAGTGACAAGCAAAGATGTAATAATATTGTTTTTTTTTGTTGTTGTTATTTATGAAAAAAATTTTTTTTTAATATTCTTCTCAAACCATCTTCAGATTCGCAATAAGCTCGAAGAGCGACTCGAGTTGAACTTGAAAGAATACAAAGATTTCATTGATCAAGAGATGCTTGTCATTCTTGGTCAAATGGATAAGCCGTCGAAAATTTTTCCCTATTTATATTTAGGAACCGAGTGGAATGCTTCCAATTGGGAGGAATTGATTCACAACAAGTTTGTTTGATAATTTTTTTTTTTAAATATTAATTATGTTTTTTTTTCAATTATTACCTTCTACTGTGTAGTGTTGGATTTATTTTGAACGTGACAAGAGAGGTGGACAACTTTTTTCCTGGTATGTTTCATTATTTGAAAATCAGCATTTCTGACGACGAAAGTACTGAACTGTTGAAATTCTGGGATGAGACGTTTAAATTTATTGCCAAAGCAAAGTGAGTAAATTTATTTATTTCAAAATCTATTTATCCTGTGAATCATAGTTGGGTTAATTTTATCAGAGAAATCAACCAATGTGTCCTTGTACATTGCAAAAAGGGTATAAGTCGATCAGCATCAACGGTAATTCATAATTTATTATTCTTTTACAAAAAATTATATGTATTTCTAGAAATAATCCATTACTATATCTGATAAACAGGTAATTGCATACGCAATGAAAGAATATGGTATGCCGGTGGAAGAAGCTTTAAATTACGTAAAAGATAAACGCAATTGTATCACTCCGAATCGTGGTTTTATGGAACAGTTGAAAATTTATCAAGGCATTTTGGATGCAAGGCAAGTGTATCTCATGTGAAATATGTAGTTGAAATTGTCGTCTTTATTATTTTTTTTGTTGGAAATTATTAATTTTATTTTTAGTCGAAATCGTTTGAATTTGTTGTGGAATCATTTGCCGGTGGAAAATGTGCAAAGCGAAGTGAATCTATGGGACGAGGATGGAGACGAATATGCGCAAGATCAACCGAACGGTAGAAATATCTTTTGTTTTATCTGTTCAGTGGATCTTCATCTATCTATCTATCTATTTTTTATTTTTGCATGGTTTCAGTGAAGGCATATGCGAAAAATATTATTTATTCAAAAAATGATGATGGTGATGAAGTAGAAGAAGAATTGAGTTGTTCTGTTGGAGGAGGATCGCCGTTGTTGTTAGCCGCTTCGGAGAATATTTTGAAAGCATCGTTGGACAGTTATGCTGCGGGGGAAAAGTCCCACCAGCTGGGTGTGGTCGTGCGAAGTTCGAAGGAGGTGAATTTTCAGTCAGCAGCAGCAGCAGCAGCTGATCGACATTCTCAGCTGTTTCTGCGGAACGTCGTCGACAGTGGACGACGTTCAGTTCAGGATGAAGCTTTCGGCAGTGTGCAGCTTGTCAGCTTTGTCGACGAAGTGATGACGAGCAACAACGTAAACGACAACCAGCAGTTGGTGTTGCCCGGCGACGGTGAGACGGGCGTTGGCGACTGTCCAACCACAACAGCTAATCACCAGCTGACGGTCAAGTCGACCAGCTGTGGTGGTATTGTCCAACGAACGGCACGCTTGTACGAGCCGTCTGGATTGCAGGCGTCCACGTCCAGCGTGCAGTGCAACGTCAACGGTCGGCTGCGGTTGGTGGTGCCCCGTTGTGGCAACGGTCGACCTTGTCAAGCTGTCTGCCAGCGCGACAAGCGAAGCTTGACTCAATTCTGGGAAAGTGTTTTTCAAGAAGCATCACCCACAGCCGAGCGGTCGTTGCTGGCCAACGGCGCCAGCTGGCGGCATGCTTGCGACTCAGCCGCCGCCCCCAAGCGACGACCCAACTCGGAACCGTTCTGCGCCGGTCGTGTCGCGCAGCAGAATGGAGCTGCACCGTATCAGCAGCAGCAGCAGCTATGCTGGGCGAACAACTCCAGCTCCGACGGTTGCGTCAGACGTCTGGCCAGTGCGTTGGAGTTGCGTCAGTTGGCTGCAGCCGGTGGCGCCCTCAATGGCTCCAACGGACGGAGACTTTGCTGCATGGATGCAGAATCCAAATCGAACGGCGAAGAGAGTGCTTTGGTACGTTCGCTGGTCGGCGTTTTTGAATCTTCGGTGAAAAGCAAGAAAAGAAGCTCCACTTCTGCGGATCATTCCGCATACGTGCACCTCAATTCGTACAAGCACTTGTCCTTCCCTCCGTGATGTCAGCACGAAGCTGTTCAAAACGGGTTCACTGATTGATGATAATATAGGTGCTTTCCTTGTAAATGAGGAAAAACATGAAATAAAAATACACTAAACAAATAAATAAACAAATTTGTTCTATATCTGCAACTTTCAATTCAATAAATTGAAAAAAGATTTTTGTAATTTTGTTACAATATTACTTGAAAATCATTATTGGCTTTCTGTAACTTCTCACTGTCTGACTGTTTTTTAATTTTGAAATGATAATAACTTGCAAATATTTAATTAAACACAATTAGCTAATAATATTTGGTAAACGTAATATGCTCGATCGTTCATTTCTGTGTAAATAAACAAATTGCAAAGTTATACAAACAAAGCTGAATTTATTTTTCAACTTTACAATTAACTGTTGTTAGTCATTGAAATAAAATGCCAATTAATATGTTTTGCATTTTTAATATTCACAAAAATGCAAATAATATAACATTTTAAACACAAATCCCTTTTAATATATAACAATATAAATTAACAATAACGTATCACGGGCATCAAATTATTTAAACAACCCTGCGAATTTCGAAAAATCTTTTCAAATAGAAAATTTGTCCAGCAGTCATGGCAACCAAAACGAACGCTTCGAACACAGCCCACATTACAACTCTCGAATTTGTACTTTCATTAACTGAAAATGCCAACAATTATTATGGTGAAAAGAAAAGCATCCATCGTTTATGTTAATTACTCGCGCGATGAATTTTCTGTCGAACCTGCATATACTCTTGCTCTTGTTTTACCGACAGTAAGGCAGATTTCAATTCGTTGACCATATCTTCCAGTTTATACCTATCGGCTAAATTTATAATATCATCATTTAAATAATTATTTTCAAACATACATGTTAAATTAAATTACATCACAAATATGATTAATAATAAATCGTATAGTTTACAAAATAAAAAAGTTGAACATGAAATTTCTTACAACAGCAAATATACAACAGGAATATATGATCGGTATTATTTGATTAACAATAATATATAGCGAACAATGTGAGAAATGTTTAAATGTGAGAAAATTTCTTTAATTAGCAATAACTTTTTACCTACCATTTTCCGTTTCCGGAGTTCCGGAGGTTTTGTATGCTTCAATTAAATTCATAGAAAACATAACAACTTTCGGAGTAAGTGTCGACATCCTGTTGCTGAAGCAATACGTGTAAACTCCATCAATGTGCGCAGAAAATGTGAACTTTCCAGATGATTCGCGTTCACCTCGGTACACTTCTTTGTTATCCGGACCGACAATCTAAAGATAAAAATTCTGATAAGCGTATTATAAAAAGGATTGAAATCAAATCTCGTAACAATTAGCATTGACCAACAAATTCCGCGCCTATCTATTTTAAAACTACAATCCTATTTCTAGTCCATGAACTGCTTATTATAAAAATTATTTCCTTATCATATCTGCCAAAATTAAAATAAAATACTTTAAAATAATAAAATAAATCCTTTCTCAATCTTCAATAAAATGTACAAAGAAAAAATACTTTACCTTAACATCAATATCTAGAAAGCCACCTTCGACAACTTCAAACATCAAATTCATTTTGGTACCAGTGGTTGCACGCTCCAAAAAGCACTGCTCTTCATTTGCATCAATATTGATATAAACACCCAATACAGCAGAACTCAAAATGAAATTGAGAACAGCAAAAAAAATAAGTTTAAACATCATTCTAAAATAATTAAAAGAAGAATAAATTAAAAATCTGATTGTATAATCGTCAGAACATAAATTCAATCTAATAAAATTTGAAAATGATATCTACGAAACAGAAACTGACAAAATTATAGGGAAATTATCAATAGAGCATTTAAAATTGGTATTTTACAATTCAGAAATTATTTAAATTCACATTTAAAAAAATCAAGAATAAAAATGATTTTAAATTGATGACGTGTCATAACAAAATAAATGAAAATAAATTCCTGAAATCACTATTAAATATTTAACATGGTAAATATTGAAAAATACTTTCATACTATTGAAGAGTGTAACTTATTAACAAATTATAATGTAAACAAAATAAAACTGCACAAAGAAAATACAATGAATTCAATGATATTGAATAAATCTAAAAATAAGACAAGTGAAACATATAAGTATGTAAATTAAAATAAAAATACAGTTCAGCTTAAATAACAAAATGAAAAGTTACTTTTATTTATTGCAAAATGCTTTTACGACAAAAACACCGAACAGAAACTACCGTATAAATTGATGATCAGGAATTATTAATTCCATCATTAGGTGTCATAATAAAGGTTGATGAGTTCGCATTAATTGATAAATTTATTATTAACTGCAGCAACCTAGCTCTACAAATAGCATTTGGAATCTTTTAAAAGAATAGTTTAATTCACGTCTGAAAACGAAAATTGAATTTTTTTTTATACAACAGAAGCAAAAATGTAACGGAAACTGGAATGCACGAAAGGCTGTTCTTATCAGTTTCAGAGTATCAGTTGTAGTCAATATTAAGAGCTGATGACGTTTGCAGAGCACCTCGCAAAAATGATTTTCCAGTGTTTCACTGGAAAGATGCTTAAAAATACTGCTCAGGAATATATTTTAATAGTTGAAAACGTAGAGTTGGACAAACAAGCTGAAATTGATAAATATTTCATCTTTAATTTCTTGATTTTGGATAATTTTAGAGTAAATTTTGACAAAAATGGATGATATTATATGAAATAAATACATATATGAAAATTAAAATATAAAGAAAGCAGTACTTTTTCAGTAAACTAGAACAAAATAAAATAGTAATTTCACTGCATATGTAAAAAAATGAAATAAATTGAATTAATTTAAAAGGAATTAAAAGAAGGGAGGAACACGATCACAGTACAAATGAAAAGCCAATGTTAACAAAAATTTATTCAAGTGATCACTGCGAGCAGTTGTTCACGTTTGCTATAAGCATGCTTCTTTAAAATTAAGATGAGATTTTGTTCATTTTAAAAAATCTAATCTTCTAACACTTTTGTTTTCAAATAAAATTAAAAAATGATTATTTGAACATTAAGAATGAAGATTACATATATAAGCAGATCAATGAAATACATAATACCTAGATCAGATTTATAAAAGACCATTTTTATTCTTAATTTTTCCTATATTGTAGACAACTTTTTTTTTGATAATGCAAAACAATGCAGAAAAATAACACTGCATAATTTGCATAGAAATGAAATGACAAAGATAGCAAATAAGAAGAAGAGGACAAACCTCTGTGAAAAAAGTGATGCATTTTAGCAGTTTGATTGAATGATAATTGAACCGTGTATTTTAAAATGAAACGTTACAATTTATTTGAGGACAGTTCAACGAGTATTTTTTTTTCACCATTCCAATTAGAGGGTGTGAATACTGATGCTCAAGTATTAATGTGTGTTCGCGTTGGTTTAAAGTTCACCCCCGGTGTAAAGGAGATAAGATTCAACTGGACCGCCAACTATGAACAATTTACGGGCGTGGTTTCCCTTCGTGTGCTGGCTGACTTTTGACATTGGTCAAAAGGTTTGGTCAATCAGATTGTGAACCTTCAGATGAACTGGCCTACGGTGGACGGTGCAATCAGACACGACGCTTTGCAAACAGTAAGAAAGACGACGTGTCCTCGATTCCGGTCGCTAAACCGGACCAGAAAAACCAACAAATTGCAAATGCGGTCGTCTCCAATTGCTGCAGAGTCAACAAGCACTGCCCTTCGGTTTGGCCACTAGCTTTGCTCAAACAATTCGGCAGTTGTCACTGGTGTGCAGATAGGGCGTAGAAAGTGAAAGGCATATTAAAAAAAAAAAAAGAAGAATACCACCACCACCATCAAACACTGTAAAGCTAATTGGAAATTGAAGCTGTGGTTTAAACAAAAAAAAATTATCATGAATTCACCGGTTACATTGAGCTTCAGCAGTGTTTTTTCACTGCTCGGAAGTATACTGATCATTATTGCTTTTGGAACCAACAACTGGCAAGAGTTTCGAGTAAATCGAGCTGCAATTTTGAAAAAATACAACCAAGATCCAGAGACGAGACTCGCCTTGGTGATGATCAATCAAACTGATATCTACTTCAGTCGCACGTTTGGATTTTTTCGAGAATGCTTTCCTTCAGAAGTTCCCAATGGTGAGTGAATTATTTTTTAAACAAAAAAAATAAGCTGAAATTATTCCGTCTGGTTGAAATTCAAGCATGCGTCAGGGATATCACTGGATAGAAGTGTAGACTAGTATCAACTTTACATTTGCATGCTCACTTCAGATTAGGTATTTTTACTTTGAGAAGCATTGTTCACTTTTCCAGCTTCAGTGAAATTCATTCAGATGACATGTTTGTAAAACAAACTGAAAATTATGCTGCTAATTATCAAACATTGCTGTCATTTGTAATAGTACATGGAGTAATACTTTTGAGCTGTAAATGTTGAAACAAGAAATGTATTATGTATTAATGTAACTTTAATATAATGAGAATAAAATAATTTAACCAAAAACTTATCTTATCTTAACTACAAAATTAAAATTATATTTAAATTAATTTAAATTTGTGTTGTTTAGTTATAAATATTGTTTTCTTTTTTTAATTTTTAATTTGAATAAATTCGAATACTCTGAAAGGTAATTTTCAACAATGCCAACGATAAGTGTCGTTTCGATATGAAAATTGAACAACAATTTTCTGATTGACAAATAGCACCGGGCGTCGAAGCATAATTTGACAAAAAGCATAATAAACACGCCAAACACTTTACCCAATTTTCAGCTCATCTTGACCATATAATCTAAAAGGCAAAAGTAAAATTGAACTTGCACATCATCTGCAAGATGAATTTCAATGAAATGATTCTATTGTTGTTTGTGGTCACGGTAGAGAAATTCTTCTTCATCCGAGAAATCTAGCAAAAATTAGTTCATCTAACAATCATCTTCTTGCACGGCCTAAATTTTGAGCAATTTTCACAAGTCAAACAACTAATCATTGTTATTTTGAATGTATCTTTTGAAAAAAAAATTTTATTTTAAAATATTTCCTCATTATTTATATTAAAAGTAATGAAAGATTAGATAAAATATTAAAATTAAATTTTATAAATTGTTTCAATAAAAAGAACGTGTCAGAGATGAAAATTCTGATTGATGGTATTTTACCTGAAAATCAAATTTAAAAAAAATTGTTTTTTTTCTACATCAGTAGATTAAAAAATGTTTACAATTTTACAAGGCTATTTTGTGTTTTTTATTGTTGTTGTTGTTGATGTTCAATGACAACAAGAATTATGCTCATGAGTTTTTTTTTTCTTCCTGAGAAAAATTCTTGGAAAATTTCTTTGGTAAGCAAATGACAATCCCGGTGTTGATTAGCCGCCAAAGCGGCTAGTTTCTGTTGAACAGACACCGACTGGTTCCAAAACAATTTTACCAAGTCGAAAAATGTCAAGGTTGCTTGGGATTTTTATTAGCAGTTGAAACTTGATTTCAACAACTGCCACAAAACTGGACACAACAAATTATGAAAAGAATTATCATTATTCATTATTTACTATAATGTCCTTTTTTGTATTCATGCTTTCTTCATTTCATCAATTTACATTCATAAGCTCATCTCTTTGTTGTTATTCTTTACTCTGTATACACATGCATAATTATTTCCCTATTATCCCTGTAGAATATAGTACATGAATTTTTGAATTTTTACAGAATACATACATCTTTAAATTTGTAACTTAAACAAAATAACTTTAATGCATGCAAAAATACGAAATAAATACATGCATTTACATATACATACAAAAGAATAAAATGCCATTTGTTCTTGTGAATAAATTTAATTGTCACATTTTTCAAAATAATTTTTTTGGCATTGCAAAACTTTTCAAATTTGCCCACAAATCACTTTTGTAATTATAAGTTGTCATGATAAAGTGCAAAAATTGAATATGCACATTAAAATACAATCAAACCCGAGTTTATTTTAAGTAGTGATCAAGCTTGAATTATTGCAACTGATAATATTATTTGAAATTTTTATTATTTAATTGATTTACTATGATAAAATGAAAAAAATTCATACATACTTTTGTGTCGTTTAATATATGAAGTTTTACAATAAATATTGTTTTAAAAACTCTAAAGACAGGAGAATGTAGAGGCGCATGAAAGTTAAAAATATATTTTTATTTGCTTAAATAATTTCAATTTACCAATTTATAAAATGGTAACTTTTCAAAATTGTCTTTATTTATCATTGGATAATGATATGATTTTTATCAAATGCTGCTTTTCAAAGTACACTGCGATTAATTTTTAAAAAATCTTTATTATACTAGGGGCAGGAACTTACACTGATCCATTGGGCAGTCAATGTCGTAACATTCAAGATTATCAAATTCCAGAAGATTCAACCGTTGTGAGCAATTATGGCTACTATCAACTTATTCGAATGCGTAATAATTTAGAATATATATTTTTTTTTCAAAAATTCACGTCAAAAAATTGGTTATCATAATTTTTCTTTATAGATATGATGCGAACATGCGTAGCATTATATATTGTTGGAATTGTGTTTCTTTCAATCTGCTTGACCTCAGGTATAAGAGGATGTTGGCGACGTAATTCTTCCCTTATCATGGTTACAGGAATTCTGATGCTTTTTTCAGGTATATTATGTTTATTAATTTTTTAAAATGATTTTATTTTTCATTTTAGACAAATTTATACTCAGTTTATCAATTAGTATTTTTTGATTATTATGTTAATGAAATATGATTTTAATTATTCGTACACGAATTACTTTTAAACTAAAGAATTGTTTTAAATTGAAACTAAAAGTTAACAAATTGCTTGCTTTTACTAATATCATTTAGTGTACTGTAAACTTTTAAGCGAAATACATCTGTGGAAACTTTATTTTATTTTTTCTCAAAATATTGATGTTAAATATATTTTAAATTGAATTAAATTCAAATTTTGTAATAAAAAAAGTAGAGAACATCTTTTGTGATTAAAAGTATCTAGATAAGATTACAGCTGACCTAGAAAATTATGTTTAGGCGGGAAAATTCCGATCATTCAAGGCATGTCATTTTGGTTATGTCCAGGTTCACGGACATCTAATTATTGTCGGTTTTACATTTCATAGCTACTTTCAGTGATTGAACTGCATTAACCCCTGAAATTTCCCATTCAATGTTTCAGGCAGAGTATTGGCAACCGCTATTAGCTATCAATATCATAAATTATTTACTACAAATTAAATAAAATAAGACGAACAAAAATTCAATTATTTCATTTACATATATATATATATATATATATGTTGAAACGTATTTTAATACTTTGTAACTCTTGTTTTCAATTTCAAACATTTTTTACACAAATTGAACTATTTATTACTCATATTTGAAATATCATTTTATGAATAATGTAAATTTTATATATTTCTGAATCATCTTGAATCGAATCTTATTATTGGAAAATTATTGTAAACTTTAAAATTTATACATTATGAAAATTCAAATGAAAAGAAATTATCATTTTAGCTTTGTTTATCATTGCATCGATCGCCATCTGGCATGGTATTGATTACATTCAACGAGAACTCATTGACGTGATGCCGTTTTACAAACGTTGGCCAACGGTAAATGAAATTATTGATTAATTCATTGATAATAATGAAATTATATCAACAACAAAACAACAAATCGAACAACAAATTGCAATATCTTGTAAATATTTATTTAAAAATTTTCATAAAAAATTACAGCAGTTGCTTTTATTATTATCTTAAATTTTTTAAAATATATTTTTAAGTAAACAAATTTTATATTATGCTGCTTCAAAGCGTTGTTTCCGTTTGTTTTCCAGATTCTTAACCAATATACTGATATATCGTATGGCTGGTCGTACATGGTTGCATGGATCGGAGTAGGCTTTATTTTGATTTCTTCCATTTCGATGTTGGTTGCTCAGAAAAAAATGAAAGTAAGCGCTGAGCAGCTTGGATACTGCATTCTGAAAATGATACTGTTTTTTTTTCTTTTCAATTTCAATAATTTTTGCAGGATGAAGAGAGACGTGAAACTGAAGGAAAACCACTGCCATACATGATGCCTGCCTATCATGAAAAGATAATGATGGTTCCATACAATCAAAGCATGTACGGATACCCTCATCCGATGTATTCCTACGGAGCCCCGACGATGGCAAACAGCTATTACGGATACCTCACTTATGGACATTAATTTAAATTTGTTCGTCCAAGTGATGCTATGATGAACAAATATGACATTTCAGTGGAACTAAAAATAAATAAATACCTTCCTCATACATCACTGCGATGCCAGCACTCTCTTTTACACTTTCAATTTCATTGTATTCTCTGAATTTGGTCATTTGTTTGTTTGTTTTTTATTTTCTAAATCAGCACTCTTCCCATCAGTACATTTCCATTCACTGTTTGCAAGAGACAGAAATGCAATTTTTTTAAAAAACATCTTCACTTCATTATAAATAATTGCCACGTTTCGTACAACAGAGAAAGTCAGCTCACGATGGAATTCATGAATTCATGAACGACAATATCACTACTAAAGAAACAAGACATGAATTTGTTAATACAAAGAAATAATTGCTATATATTTGTTTCGCCGTTTAGCATTTGAGTAAAAAAAGAATACATATTATTTTTATTATCAATCGATGGACTGTTATTATTATTATTATTATATATGTTGCGTAACAATACAAAAATGAAAAATGCACAATGCAACACCAACGATCAGACCAACCGGTACGTTAAAATTGCAATAAAATTAAAAAATAAAAAATAATTGCAATTATTAAATATAAAAGTCAGATATCTTAATATCAGCAAAGTGAACAAAAAGAAAAAAAATGGAATGAAACTGTTGTTCTGTCACAGAATGCAAATTTACACTGCAATTCGCTTTCTAAACATATTGTTCTGCTTGCTATATATGTATATATATATATATATATATATGCTTTGAATCAACTTATAATACTTCTGACAGCAAATCACACAGATGATGTGATACAGATCCTTTACCACATCGAAATGTTATATGATAAATGTTTGCCGTGCGACTGGCTTCCAAGCGCATCAAGCATCCAATTTGCACAGCACGGGTATTGATGATTCCTGCCGCACAAAATACTTCCGGATTTGGATCTACACTTAGAATCTGCATTCCAAAACTAGTAATCTGCAATGCACATAAATTTAAACAAAATCATCAATAATTCGATAGCACATCATCCAAAGCAACAGTGAAAAACAACTCTACCTTGGCTTGCAATTGTTCGCAGTCCACAGCAAATTTCGCATTAAACACTTTAACATACTCTTGAGCTGGCCTGCAATAAACAAATAAAAATTAAATACAACCACCAATTAGTATAATTTGAAATTGATAAATAATAATAATAATTATTATTTTTTTTAAAAAAAAGCACTAACTGGCTAAGTTGTTTCCATCGCATTACAAATTGTTCATTTGTCATTTCAGTAGGTTGAAAAAATTTCGACAAAAATAACGGCAACTGCAATAGCACACGACAAGGTCCAGTATCACGTTTGAAGTTCAAATCCAACACTGGATATGTGTAAAAATCGGACATGCACTCGACATTAATCAACTGTTGAACCTGAGCACCCGCTTCAACCACTGCACTGACTGGCTTCACTTTTAAGCTGAGCTGTTCGGCGAGATCTCCTGGGCAATTTATCCCAACCGCAAAATCTGTGAACGCAGTTGTACTCTTGTTGCCATAAAAAACTGCCATGCGAGCTAAATTTTGACGAAATTCCATTTTCACACCAATCTGAAGTTTAGCATCTTCATACAATACACCATTTTGCTTCAATAAAAACCTAAAGAAATTCAATTCAATTCAATTAAATCAATGCAATGAAAATAGTTCCCAAAAAAACAAACAAACAATTATCTCAACCTTTTCAAATCTTCATCTTTTCCTCTCAAATAACCACTCACAGTATCATCATAATTATTACTACTACTGTAAGCGATGGGATCTACATTTTCTGAAAAAATGAAATTCAAATCATCTTTCGCTGTTGTCTGTATGCCAAGACCAAGCAAATCTGCACTTGCACTGTTGTCGGCCATTTTTATGGAATCATTGCCGAGAAGCTAAACAAATATATATATATATATAGATATATATATATATATATGTGCAAATGCTTTCTTTGACAATTTCTCTGTGTAACAAAATTCAATTTGGGTACATACGCCGTTTTCTTTCAAAACTGCATGCGGATAATGTTTCTTTTCTTTTCCAACTCCACCTTCTTCCAGTGCAGGCTGTTTACCTTTCAATTTAGCCAAAAGGCTTGACTCTTTTTCAGGAAACGGAGGCATCTCTTCCAATACTGTAGCCAAAACATCCGATGAAGCAATACGACTAATAATAATAATAATAATAATAATAATCAAATACAAATCATCGAATTTTTAATCTCATTTACATTTATACTCTTCATGAGTCTTTTTCAAAAAACAAACAAACAAACAAAACAACTCACCTAATTGCTAAATATTCAATAGCACGCTGTTGTAACTCAGTATCCGGATTACAAGCATTCACGTCCGCAGCAAATACTTCTTGTATTTGCGACTTAATTTCAGGGAAAAGATTGATAAATTTCACATAAGTAGACAACAATATAATTTTAGTCGACGTACTGCACAAATGATACTTGCTATGCAATAGACGAAACTGAATAACTGGGCTAAAAAAAAGAAAACATAAAATATTTATTTATTTATAATCACAATTGATGATGATATTGTAATAGAAAGCAAATTGATAACTTTACCTAGACCGAGGATCACCTGCAATCAAATTTCCAAATTCACCCAATATATAGGCGCCAACTTTGACCATATTTTCATGACAACAGCTTGCTTGCAGTGCTTCGAAAACGGTTTTCGCCGCGTAGCCTTGCACATCTTCCCGGTTCACCACCACTTGAATAACGCGGTACCACACCTCTTCACTGACAAATTCACCAGCTACACGAATCAAATTCAATATAACATCGACAAACCACGCATAATCGCTGGCATATTTTTCCGCTAGTACAGCCACTTTCAATACCTAATAAATTGCAATAATATTATGATCAATTATTGTTCATGCCTAATTTAAATATTGTTCAAATTGAAAAAAAAAACAACTTTTTACATGTTTATCATAATGATTTGTGTATAATGAGAAATGAAATTAATTTTACCATTTCTTCACGGATTGAATAATCCGCAGCTTCTAGATATGATAGCATTTCTTCAACAATTTGTGTTGCGTTGCTCTTGTCGCACATTGCATAAAGCAAATCTACAGCTCGTGTTCGAACACTAATATCACGTTCAGCCTGAAAATTAAGAAGAAGAAAAAAAAAGATTATTAAATTTAAATTGAAATAACAAAATTTAAATTACTTTCAACGAATGAATAATAGTATCTAGGTGCTTTTTCACCGCTTCGTGCGAATATTCACTAGTTGCCAGCAAGCACATGCTTTCCAAAGCTAAATAGCGAAGGTTGGTTTCTTTGTGAGTTAAAAATTGTCCAAGCTGATTGCAAGCTCTTATCAGCAACGCCGGATCATTGTCCATGTGAATGATCAAGCTGATTGCTTCGAAAAGAACACTGTTTTTCGCATTGCTGTGTTGCAGCTTTTTCGACTTTGGCGGTTCTTGGGCTTTGTTCAAAATTGTCTCCAAACATTCCAACAAACGAGCACGTATTGCATGATCTTCCGGAGGAGGATAATTTTGCAACAGGCGAAGCAATTTCACCGAAAGCCACGGTGCTGGAACAAAATAATACGTATAATCTTGCAAGTCCGTGTAAGCGGCAGTGACAATCTAAAATTCAAATAACAAAAGCAAATAATTATGATTATTTTGTTTTTTTAATAATAAATATCAATCAATTACTCTGCTAAGACGAGCAATTGCCAACGAGACACAGCCTTTAAATTCAGCTGGCCATTTTTTGGACAAAATATCTATCAAACTGCTCGCAGCTGTAACAACTCCAATGTGACTGTCGTTCAACAGATGAACAATACGAGAAGAATATTCCAAAACAGAAGCACAATCACTGTTGGTTCGTAACAATCTCAACATGCACAAAGCAGCGCTTTGTTTAACAAAATCCACATTTTCCCTGAAACCGACAACAACAACAATAATAATAATAATATTTTTCATAATTAAGAAAAATATTTTTCATGTACGGAGAAATTAGCAGTTTCGGGATCTCAGCACCGAACGTTTCGCACATTTCTCTAGATCCAATGTTAGAGATGCATTGCAAAGCTAAATTGACAAATACAGGATTTCTGGATTGTAAATCGTTCTTGATTGATTGAATGGTCAATCGCATCAATTCACTTGAACAGCTCACCAATACCGATATGAACAAATAACCCTAATGCAGAGAAAAAAAACATATATATATATATATGAATTATTAATATTTTATCCATTCATCGGCCGAATTTACAATTTGCTTTTCGGTGTATTTATTGGACGAAAGAAGATTAACCGCTTCCATATGACCAAAGTCAATGTCGTGGCCAAGCAAAAAAATAAAAAGCAGTTTGCACACATATTTCTTCTTCTGATAACCATCTAAAGCTTTATCTCCTAAAATCAAAATAAACTTTTTGCTAATTTTTTCAAAATTTTCTAAAATTAATTCTGCTTTTCTTACCTTTAAATTTGGATCGGATGTTCGCTAATTCTTTATTGATCCGTTTCACTTCTGCTTCTCTACTTTTGCCTAAAAAGTGTAAAATTATCATCTTTAATTCAAAGTTCTCAATTGTCGTTTTTCTCAAACTAATTTTATCAATTTAAAGAAAACAATTTTTTCAACTATAAAAGACTGCATAACAATTCAATTTGTACTACTAAAATAAGCATGTTAAATTTTACTTTACTGCCTGTTATGATTGCTCAAAATCGAAAAATGATACTATATAATGCTGAACAGCAGTGATAACAAATATCAATAATAATAATGATGAAAATCCATTTCCACAATAAATATATTTACCGCCTTGTTTATTTACAATAAATTCTAATCTTTCACGCATTGCTTTATTTTTTTAACTTTGGTTGATTTAAAATTTCAAAGTAAGCGACATATCAAATGTCTGAATTTATATCGATGCACAATTTCAAAGATGTAACAATTAAAAACATTGATCTGTTATAAAAGTAAAAACATAATTTGCTTTACATCACTAGTAATGGAGAGTTGTACATAACAAAATTCGCCGATTATCAAATTACGCTCTTAATGATCATATAATTTGGAATTTTTCAATAAAAAGCAACAACAGGCATTTTCACATTCAGTAAAACGTACGTTCAGTAATAAACATCATTGAAAAGCATAAAGACTATAAACGTCGAAAACAATGACACTAATTTGTAGATTTACTCAAAGTAACCGCGTTTTTGGAACATAAGTAAAGTATTCCAACAAAGCTGAAAGTGTTTTCTTTATGAAACTGCTCATAATAGCAACGACAAAAATTTGAGCTTCCAATAGAGCTGCGAAAAACTGCTCGGATGTGATGAAACACAAATACAGACAACCAATGCAGATTCACAATAAAATGCTGAAGGTGATAAACTTCACAAGAATTAAATAAATTTTTATAAATTCTGATTTCAAAGATGATAACTACAATAATCATCAACGGAACAATTAAAATAACATTCTATGCCGGTAAATGCCAAACAGAACAGCAAACAAAGATTGATATATATAAATGTATTACGAGTAATTTTTTTGATAACTGAAAGACAGAATTATATTTTTTAATTGAATTTATTTGAAATTTAGCACACACATTTTTATAAGTAAAACCATTTAATACACCCCACAGCACAATATACAATAGCATAAACCAAGCAACTGCACATTTTTACTCAATAGCGGCAGCAGTATCTGCTCTTTTCATATAATAAGGAACAACTGAAAAAAACAACTTACAGTTTCGAATATCAGAAATAAACACTGCAAGACCACGCATTCCATCTTTTACCGTGGGCATGCTAACAAGCTGACAAAACGTAAAAACTACTTTTACACCAGAGACATTAATACAGTAAGACTTACTACAGTCATTTGAAAATCAAGATAAGCTTTTATAGCATAACTTGCCATTGCAGTGTAATTTAAACATACATGTTTATCATAAATGCTTTTATAATAAATAATATTCAGTAAAGAATAAATTGCATAGGTTCTAAAAAGTGCTTTGCTCTAGCCGTTAGGAGCAATAAAACAATAAGTGAAATGTGTGAAAAAATTACTTCCATATTAACAATGTATCCCCTATTTTATACTTAATGTAAAAAAATTCACTTAATGCACTGTACAAAATTGGAGGAAATCTATCGTATTAATAAAATAATTGAAAACAATAGTGGACAAAAAAAGAAATCCAGCAGCTATAAAATTTCGCTTTTATGAACGTAAAAATTTCACTTCCTGCTTTTTCATTATCATAACCAATAAAATTAGTCATGGTTCAGTTTTTTCATTAAAATTATAGAAACATACCACCTGATATTAAATCACAGTTACCACGTTATAGACCTATTCACATTAACTGTCATATTACAAAAATGGATAAACACAATTTTTACAATCGTCAAACTGATATTAAAAAGTCATCCAAAATCTTTAATGCTCACAAGTCAACTTGCAAATACAATGAACAGTTTGAGCAAGATTTAAGCACAGAATCGCAAACAAAAGTAGCATCTGAATCAGTTACTTTGAAAATGCCTCCACAACGACAATTAATTACCAGCGAATTGTTTCTCCATTCGTTAGTAACATCTGAGATAGAAATCTGGGCAAACAAACATACACTATCATCCCTAAGCTGATTTTCACGCAACCAACAATTGTATCGCCTTCTACTTGTGTCATTTCTTAATACATTCCATGCTTGCAAAACACGCGAATATTTCTCAGAACAATAATTTTTTTCACATTTGTCGGGATGCAACTGAAACAATAAGCACTGATAGGCAGCCTTCAGTTCTTCAAAGGTTGCATCTTCAGAACAATTCAGAATATCATAAAATGTTATCATATCATATCATGTCATATGATAATGAAGATACCTAAATATAACACATTACTTCAGAAACAATAAAAAAATTAAACATCACAGCAAACAGCGTTCTCCACGTTCTCCACATATTCAACAATATTATTAATTACTTAACACATTACTTGAAAAATTCATTATTTCATAAGTAAAATAATTTTAATAACATGAAAAATATTAAGAAATAAATATATAATTGACTTATAAGATAAAGGTAAATAACAGTTCACAAGATAGTAATAAAAAATCTAATTAAACAAACAAGTAAACTCTGTTTTCCCATATGTAACCAAACAAAGTTACAGTAATAAAAGAAAAACTAAGTATTAAAAAATAATAGTGTTAATAATTTATTTATACTAAAAGTAAACATTAAATATTGCTTAAAAATACTACATTAACTATCAAACCAATTTTGCATTTGATTGTTCCAGTAATAGTTATTTTTGTATGATTTAAATATCACGCTATACATGCAAAATGGAGATACATAGCACAGAACACAGTTGAAGCTGCTTTTTCGAGGTGATTAAAGTATTAGTATTTCATTTACTCGTTTTCATTCAGTCACAATTAAGACTATTAAACATAGCATCTGTTAAAAAACAATACCGTTCGCTTTTTTCGCTAGTGGACTGTATGTCTATAGAGTGGGATGTCAAATCGCTTGATCTTCCACTTGGAATGCGCAAACACCGCACTCACTCTACTTCGGCGCGAATCAGACTGCAACGGGTCTATGATCATGAAGTTTACTCTATTTCAAAAAAAATTAAATAGTTTTCAAATGTAATTATTTGACGAACTTTAATTTTAATCAATCAATTTTTTTTAATGAAATTGAGCAAAATGGCATCTTTTATATTGTATCAATGAGAAATACACCTATGGAACAGGAAAGCTATCTACCTGTTTCTATTTTTCATTGCAATTTTGTGAATTTTTTCATATAGGTAGAGTTGTAGGTGGGGGTGTCATTTATGCGACAAGCCATTAGACAAAAAATCTGTTTTTGGACAACGCAGTAATCGCCCAATCTCTCGTACTTAAATGCTTTATTCAGCAGTACTAACTATAATATAATGTAATACAAAACAACACAATATAATATGATACAAAACAGAACACAACATACTACAATACAAAACCAAAAAAAAACTGTACAATAGTGAGTAAAATAAATCATACAATGTAATGTTGCGCAGAAAAGGCTGGCACTCAATAATTCTCCTCCTCAGATACTAGGTATGCTACAGCTTTTAAGAACTGTTCCATTGTACGCGTACTGCCATCATATTCTGCAGTCAATACAATATAATTTAATATAATGTAATACAGTATAATATACTGTAATACAAACAAAAATAAACTGTACAGGAACAGAAAATGCAAAGAAAAGGTGGCACTTAAAAATTCACCGGCTCAGAAACATCATTGGCTATAGCTTTTCGAAACTGCTCCATTGTACGCGTTCCGCCATCGTATTCTGCAGTCAGTGCAGTTATTCGCAATTTCACTTTTTCATATTTGTTGTTCTTTACCCGTAAATCATTGGCGGTAACGCGCCCTGATGTCACCTGCTGAATCAACGTTTCCGTTGATTCCTGTTCATCGATCAGCAATTGGAGAAGTTCGTAAAAGCTGAGGTGATGTTTCCTCGCTTACCGGTTCATTTTGAAGTGCCAGCCTTCTAAATGATTGTTTGTACGTGTCTGTACATTATATACATTCCAAAGCGGCAGCTTGTTAGGGGTCATCCATTCTCGTCGGAAATAATCAAACAAAGCTGCTACTGAACCCGTAACATTTCTGCCAAGCAGATCCACGGCAGCAGGTACCTCAGAAAGCGGAAAAATGCTGTTGCCATTAGCATTTGGATCTTTTTCTTCATTGCCGCTTCGTGAAGGTATCTTCTTCAGCAATCCAAGATCTGCTACTTTCCGCTGAACTGCTTGGTAGAAGTGAAGTAGCAGCCCTGTATCTGAACGCCCGGGAACGATGTCTGCACCGCAGGGATAAGGGCGGTCTCAAAGTCGCAAATAACGGTCTGCGGCTAAAGGACAATCCCTAACGCTGCCGCTTTTACAATTAAATTATCAACAATTTCACAATAACTAACTACGTCTTTTCTAACAGTTAAACTATATACAAGAGGAATGAATTTCGATTCTTTAAATACATGGATGGTGAAGAGCTGCTGGTATCATTCAGGAACAATTTTAAATGTTCCATCCATGCACCAGACGGAATGTGCAGCCAATTCCCTCAAATTTTCCTCTGTACAAAATATTAAAACAGAATTATTTACATTATTGTACATCAAAAACTGCCGCCCCGACTTTGTTACACGCCAATGTGCTGGAATTTCCAGCTCCTGGCGTGTTGCTGGCAGTGGGGGAAAACGTTTAGCTCGGCTTCTATACATTGCCGATTTAACACTTTTGTATGTTGGAAAATTACCTGCAGTTTCCAAGCTGGTGGATGCACTGCTGCATTCTTCGTTGTATATTTGCGGCACCAGTTTCGTTTCTTCCCCTGCGCGGCGTTTAAGAGTGTTCCTCTTCTCAATTTCATACAATAATGAATCATCGGCAGATGTAAGCCTTCTTGCTCACATATTTGGAACTTTCTCCTCTGATCAGGAGGGGTCCAACAAAGTCGATCCCAACACTGCTGAACGGCCCCGCTGGATTCACCCTTATCGCAGGCAGATCACCCATCCGTTGTTGCAACGGACGCGCTGCCACTAGTCGGCAGATTCCACACGTGCGGATAACACGTTCAACGGCACTGCGACCACGAAGAATCCAGAATCTTTCCCTCAATACCGCGAGAGTTTGAGCTACACCAGCGTGCAACTGCCGGTTGTGCTCCCGTCTGATCAGTAAATTCACCATCATCTTTTTGCTGCGCTCCCAAGAGCTAGGAATTTGGTTTCCTCTTCCAACTGAGCTCTGCCAAGACGTCCACCTACTCTCAAGACACCGAACTCATCTAGAAAAGTGCTGAGTCCGCACAACATCTTCGTCATCGATTTGTCCGTCGAATCCTGCGATCCGAAGGCGTGGATCTGCTCTTGCCGGATCCAAATTCTCTCAGCTTCCTTCAACTCGTCCGTCGTCAACCCAGTTCCTGTTCTTCTTGAGCTCGCGGGCAGGGTCGTATTATGCCAAAAACGTCGGCACCAGGCGGCCACTCGGATCAACCTTTCAAAGGATTCAAAACTGGAATACCCACCCGGGTTGATGACAGTGGCCGCATCCTGCGGTGGTGAGACCGTAACCAATGCAGCGGTTGCTCGACATTTCTTTTTGAGCACCTCCAGGCCCTCAATCCTTTCCTCCCATTCGGCTTGCGGCCAGGTTTCGGGTGGACCTCGCAACCAGGTCGGGCCCTTCAGGGAAGTAAACAGATTCTTCACACTGCACCCTCGACTCGCAAGGTCCACCGGATTATCTTCATTGGGGCAGTAACGCCACCACTGCGAAGGAGTGAGAGCATGAATTTCGCGAACCCTATTCGCAACAAATGGTTTCCACCGATTCGCGTCTCCATTGCCACCCAGTGCCACCTTGCTGTCACTCCAGCAATGGCAAGCCTCCACGTCCAATGCCAGCTCTTTTCTCATGTAACAGACCAGCCGGGCACAAAGAAGAGCAGCCATCAGCTCTAGCCGAGGGATGCTCAACTTCTTCAGTGAAGCCACTCTAGATTTCGCCGCCCTCAGGTACACCACTGCAGCGTACGCCGCTTCAGACGCGTCACCAAAACCATGAAGCTCAAAACGGCTCGCTTCTGCAAGTGAGAACGGGAAATACGCCCTTGGCATGGCGATGCAGTGCAAATCGTTAAGCTCTAACTTCCAAACTCGCCACTGCAATTCGATTTCTGCTGGAAAATTGTCATCCCATAACATGCCAGTTTGCCACAGCGACTGGAACATCCGTTTCGCTTGGACCGTGAAGGGTGTTAGTCCGCCAAGCGGATCAAACACCGAAGCCGCTGTCCGGAGGAGGTCCCTCTTGGTCTCTTGGTTCCGGCTTGCGACTAACTCCGAGGGTCGGAAAGTCAGTTCATCCTCCTGCGGGTTCCAAGAGACGCAAAGCGTTTTCCACAAGCGGCTATGCTTGTTCCTGAAGATCTCTTCAGTTGGCTGGTCCACCAACGCTTCCGGGGCATTACTCGCCTTTATTTACACCCCTTTATGACATTCATCACAGATGACCGAGAGATCAGAGCTCCTGCTCAAGTTGTGAAAAAACCGGAGGATGTGCTCTCTGACTGCCACCTGAGGGCGGTCGAAACGCTCCTTGAGCCACTGCACCGCGAGCTCGTACCCCTGGTTAGCTGCCGACAGACTTCGTAACGCATCCAACGCTACGCCGGTCAGGCGACCACGAATTTAGGCCAACTTCGTCGCGTTACACAGATCCACTTGCTGGTGGACGCTAACTTCATACTGATCCCAGAACTCATGGAATCTCGTGACATCACCGTCGAACTTTGGAAGTTCGAAACGTGGCAGGCGAACCTTCCTGTCTTCATGGCCAACCGAATCCGTCGGTTCCTTGACAGCCATGGACGACTCCATTTGCGCCCGCAAGCTCAGGAAACGGTTCCTTAGCCCTGTCCAAATCTGCCTTTCGATCTAAGGGGTCTTCCGCTTCGAGTTCTTCCTCGAATTCCAATTGGAGACCGTCCAATTGCCTGTAGAGAGTTAATATCTCTTGCAGATGTAAACGAAGTTCCGTATGAGAAGCGTTTTCTCTCCAGAGGCGTTCCAACTCTTCCATTCTCGAACGCAGGATTTCGACCATTTCCTTCATTGGCAAAACTCTCATTCTCGACACCACTTGCCTTACTTCAGGAAGGTTCAACTTCGGTAAAACCTACTAATCCGGCTCGGAGGACCAAAATGTTAGCGACAAAAACTGTTGTCGCTTGCAAGCAAGTGGACTGTAGTTTTTAATCGGCAGCAGGTCAAATCAACAATGATTACCTAACCGCAATCTGAGCTATGTTCGTTTCCGAACGTGACACAAAGCAAGACAAATAGGTGGAAACAGACTTTACGAAGCGAAGATGAAGGCTTACGAACAGAAACAAAGGTGCAGTGACAAACCACAACATGATAAATGAGTACCAACACACGAGACAGAGCGTTACACACGAGCACAATCACTCAGATCACACGCACACTTTCTTGCCAACTCGGCCAAGCTAGTCATTCTACAGTAACCCACCGTAACCCGCGTTCAAGTACAAGCCACCAGGTATTTTGCCGAATAATTTCCAACAGTAATTACTGATAAATAAATAAAATAAATATGTATCAATATTGTCTGTAATGATTTTAATAATTACGTTTGAAATTAAAATAACTATTTATAAATACGGACTTTATTTATAGTAAAGAAACTTTTTAAAAAAAGGATTTTTGAATAAAAATGTCAACAATAACTTTTTAATTAAATATTTATTCTTTTTGAAATAAAATTTGTTGACGAGATAAACTGCAGAGTAAAATAAATTTTGTCTTTTGAAGCAATTTATGCTTAGTTTGAAGTTGGAATGAAATTGAAAATTCACGTTGAAATTAGTGTCATTGATTTGAAAAAAAAAATTTTTTTTTGATAATTCAGAAAAGCCTAGCAATGGAATTGTGCGAACAAAGTGAAATTGTTTATTTGAAATTGATACGCAGGATATTGACAGCAAAGAAAAACTAGTAGAATTTGAAGAACTGGATGATAAGTTGTTTTAAGTGATAGTTGGAGAAGAAATTTTCAGTTTGTCTTTCTTTTGCATTTTCTCATCACTAAACAATTGACCGAATTGATGAAGCTGACATGGTAGTGAAAAATTTTGCAAACTGTGAGTTTGGTTGGATAGAATCACTTTCAGTGATGTTGAATAGGCAAAAGAAAATATTTGCTTGGCCGCATAAACCGGAGATGAAAGTTCAAGCTTGAGGACATACCGTAGTCAAGGATAAGAATAAGAAGAAGAAGAAAAAGAAGAAGAAGAAGAAGAAGAAGCTCATAGGCGATAATTTCAGACTTGTCAATGAAATGCAAAATGTCAAGGATGACTCATCAACTGTGTGATTCAAGTGAATGACCGTGGTGTATCGGCAATTTTGTGTCGAGGTAAACTGCTCTTAACAGGTCAAACCGCATTCGATGCATAAAATGCAAGCTTTTGAAAAATGCAGCAGAAACGTCTATACGAAAACTGCAAAAACAAATATTATTTCAACGAATTCAAAAAAAAGCGAATCATTCAACTTTGCTTTTCTGGGCTATAAAAAAAAATAATAAAATATCAAATTTCCCATCTACTGCATTCTTTCAGTCGAATGATATGAATTTACACTGAAAAATGGCAAATATCAAACTTGTATCTACGGGGAAAAAAATCTACATCCAGTGGTCACTAGAATTATAATTTTCATCATGGTTGATAGTTGAAAAAAAGAAATAGATCAATGAAATCAGTCAGACGTGAAATAGAAATTTTAACAAAAAGTAAAGAAAATTCAATTTTTAAATTTATCATTATTATGAAATAAAAAAATTGCAATTCTATTTCAATTTAAAATATATATTAATTTTTTATATGCATAAATCGATTTGAACAATAATTTTTATTCCTCTTGCCTGGTCGAAAGAAAAAGTAATGAGCATTGTTAATTAAAATGAAATTATAAATTTTCAAAAAATTGCCTTCTTTGAAAGAAAGAGAAAAAAATTGAACAAAATAGAATATTAAACTGTACAACACAATAAAATCATCAAAATCATCGCGCATTGTCAAAAAATCAAATGAGCAGTTTACATTAAATTAGATAATATTAAAAAGCAAAAAAAAAAAGTTTGTTCATTGTGAAGTGAAAATCACCATGAAATAAATGAATCAAATAAATAATAAAATGATGACAAATGGCAAGCGAAGATCAAAATTGTGCTGTGCATGGATGAGATGTTGAAGAAACACAAACTGCACGGATTGAGCAGATTAAAAAAAAAAGGGCAAAACAAAAATGAATAACTTAATACATCAGATGAACATCTGCTTTGGATGTTCTGCTTGAAGCTTTGGATGATTTGGGCATTTGTCGGGTTGGATTGTTGAGTTGAAGTGCTTGCATTTTCGGTTCCAGGTCTGGAGAATAGCCGTTGGTTTTGTGGAGTTTGGGCTGAAAATGGCCGTACAATTCTTGTCTTCTGCGTGCTGAAAAGTCCGGTTGCAGTGGAGAGTAATAAGCTTGACCGTTGGTGAAGCTGCTGTTGCTGATGGGCCGGTACGGTGGTAAAGTGGGAGTTGAATCGACGAAAAATGAATTGGCGTCGAAAAGCACATCCTGCTGCGGTAGAGGCAACGTGTCCGCCGACGTCGGGTACGGTGGCCACGTCGGATCTGGACCACGCAACGACGGTTGACTTCCGCTGCGTGGGAATCTTCCATAGAGACGAGAGTGGTCGGCAAACGGTCTGCAAGAAGCCATCGACGCGTACGGCGGCTCTTCGAAGCTGAAAAAATGGCCGGGCATTGGCGCCGCAGCCGGCGGCATGACGGCGAAGGGCTGCGGCATGAGCGTGGGTGGAAGTTGGCCGTTTTTGGCGTGCTTTTTCCGACGGGGCGGTGTATTCGGCGGAAGTTGATCAGGGAAAAGCATCGGTGGCAGCAACGGAAACGCGCGCACCGGCGGCATGAACATCAACGGCGGCGGCGGTGGCGGGGGAGGAGGACCACGATCCATCGGTGCCAAAGCGGGTGTGGGAAAAAACGGCGGTCTGAACAGGTGCGAGTAGGGCACCAGGGCCGTTAGCGGGAGTGGCGGTGGGAACGGCTCCGTCAGAGACGCCGGCGAAGATGCGGCGGGCTGGTCGAACGGAAGAAGCGCCCCGGTCGGTTCGACGTACGGCACGAGAGCGTGTTCAGCAGGATGGCGGGCGGTGGTCGTGAATCGCAGGTCGGTTTCACTGTGCGACCTGCGGCGTCGGTCTCCGGTGCTGCAGGCGTGCTGGTAGGGCAGCAGGGCCACGTCGGCATTCCGCGAGCCGGTCGACCACTGGGTGGGATAATTTTTCAAAGTGCCCCTCTTGGATTCGAGCTTCTTGTTCTTCTTGTACCTGGCAGCGGCACTGCTGGACACGCTGACGGTGTCGCAGTCGCCGGCTTGTTGCCTGCGTTGCCAAGTGTTGACGGTGTTGTTCTGTTGGGTATCGCTGTCGTAACCGTTTTGGAAGACAATTTCCGAAGCTTCGGGCGACGAGCTCGGTCCACTGCAGTTGGACGTGGGTCCGTTGTGGTGGTGGTTGGTGTGGTCGTTGTCTTGGTCGTCGCACTTGTTGTCCTCGGACGGACATTTCAGTCCAGAATGTTGGCGCCTTAGTGAAGCGACCTGCGACGAGTTGTGGAGGAAATTTTCCGCGTACGCGTGAAAGCAGCAACGCACCAGAGCGTTGGCGGCGCCGGGCGACGTGCAGACGAAGGCGTGGCACTCCAACACCCGGACGCCGGTGGTACGTCTGAGAATGGCGGCAAATACCGGCGGATGTTTCGAGTCGGGCAAGTTGGCAAACGGCGAGTCGAGTGGTAGAAATTGTTGACCACCGCCGGCCACCGAATAGCCGCAGATGTTGACAAAACGCACCGCCGCGCAATAATGCAACGATTCAATAGGGAAAAATTGTTCCTTTTCCGAATTGTCAGCATACTGTAACAACAAACCGTTCATCCACACGCTGAGCCAGGAGTCGATGCCGCGGCTGTCGAGTAGACCTTCTGCCGGGTAGAGTTTGCCCAACGGCTCTTGTATACCTTGCAGGCCATCTTTGGCGATTGTCGGCACTGAACTGCCCGTGTACAACACTCGGCAACGGCAAAGCGGCGTTGGAGTTGGTTCCATTGATGTTTGAAAAAGAAATTTGAAAAGAGCAACAGCAAACAATTACAAAAGATATGAAAACAGCAATTAAAACGGTCAAGGGTGTGGCAAAATTGTCGCAGGGTAGACTTTTTTGAACTTTTTGTTGTTGTTGTTTATTTTTTTGTTGAACTGAAACTGACCACCACCAGACCACAGTAAACGCATCCAGGATCGCGCAGGCTTTGTGGATCCGGTCGTGTCGTTCGACCGTCCTATAACTCGACTACCGGCAAAACTGGTCCGCAGCCGGAAAAATAGGTCAATCACTATTGGTCGGTTTTGTTTTCTTGTCCAGCCGGTATCGACCAGCTTTACCAAACCGTCCGATGCTGCAATTTTCCACGCAGCGCAACAACAATTCTGCCACTATATTCTACCAACATTTAATTTTTACCAGTTTTCCATTCCACGCGACAAGCTTATGCAAAACATGGTCGACCAATCAGCACAAAAAATAAACAAAAATAAAATTTGCATTTTTTTTTCAATCGTATTTGTATTTGTATTTGTTTGTACGAACACAAAATTGTTACATATTTACTTGATTATCTTTTTTTTAAAATAAATAAATAAATAAATAAACATCATCAACAATTTACAAATCAATCAATCACACAATGTGAAAAACAACTTTATGTTTTTTTTATTATTAAAAAAATATTAAATTAAAAAAAAGACACATTTTTATTTTCAATTTTACTTGAATATTTTTTTTCTTTATTTTTTAAAATTTCTTGTCAATTGAAGCCTGTTTGGTGTATTTATTTTGTAAATTGATTTCACCAATAATCACGACAAAAAGTATAAAATTGTTCATTGGACAAAACAAATGCTTGGTTTGGTGAATTTTGTATGTTGTTTTTTTTTTTAAATTATATATAATTCAACTTGAATTTCAATTTGAAATGTAAATAAATTACTGCAAATTGATAAGTTAATTATATCTTTATTGAATGTTATGCTTGCTATAATGCTTGGCAAATTGTTCTGCTATGCAATGATGCTGAGATGTCAACGAAACAATTTGACCATGTCATCATCATCATCATCGTCGTCGTCGTCGTCGTCGTCGTTGGTGTAGCAATAATAATATTCCACGAATGAATCTATTGACAGGTTTCTTGCATACTTTGTGCCACATCACACCCTTCTTGATTTAGCTTAAATTCAAGAAACAAAATACCACTACTAAAGATTTAATTTTCTTATTTTTCTTCAACAACTGCATTGAATTTAATAAACAAAAATTAATTATTTATTTAATTATGAAATTATCAAACTTTAGAAAACAAAAGATAAATTAAAAAAAAGTATTTTTAAATTGTTGAAGCTATTTAGTAAGAAAATTTTCATTGAATTGCAAAAAAAAATGAAAATTGCTCATCTCCAACCATATTTGCAATGATGGTGAAATCAAATTGCCACTTTTTCAACACTATCAAAGTTTTTTAATAATACTAATTTTTATTATTGTCAATTTATGTTATTCCATTTGAAAAAAAATTGTTGATTATTCAAAAAAAAAAAATTCACAAATTTAGAAATGATTCAAAACAAACATTGCTGATGTTTGAAATTGTGCCAATGATGTTTTTTTTTTTGTTTTATTTTTCTTTTTGTTGAATTGTTAAATAAAAGTTTAACATGAAATATTATTTATTATTACTTATTCATTTGATTCATATTTATTACTTGTAAAATTAAAATTCAATTTTTCATTTTTCACTTGAATTGATTAAGCATGCACATTTAATAATAACAATAATTATAATTATCAGCACAAATGAATGATGTGAATTGTATATTTGATATGATTCAATTTTAATCAAACAAAATTGGATGAATGAATAAATTTTTTATAATATTGTAATAATATTTGTGGAATTTGTTGAAAAAGTGATACATAATAACACTATACACTATATGAGAATAGATTATTGTTTTTATTATTTGAAATAATAAAGTGGTGATAAAATTAAAAAAACAAACAAACTAAATGTAAATATACATTTATATTTGAATGCAATCAATACATTTATTTTAGTTGATATCTTTATGTTATTGATATTATTGTTTTGTTTTCTTTTTTTTTTATTTGAGAATATAAAGTATCATATTATATAGCTGATTGTAGTTATAGATTTGAATTGTTGAAATAGTTTAAAGTGTTATGAAATATTGATTTTTTTTTTATTTTGAACAAATTGAAGTAGAAAATTTTTTAATTGCTGGTTTGTTTTTAATGATGAATGTTGAAAATTTTATTATAAATTTGCAAAATATTCTTCCTTGATAAAATTTCATTGATGAAATAAATAATTTTTAAAATTTCGATTATTGGTTAGGAAAAAAATATATATATTTTTTTTCCAACGCCAGACAATTGTGGGATCGATTTCTTTGCAATTGTCATTTTATGCTTGCATTGGATTTAATTTAGTTTTCATTCCATCAGTGGATAGCAACTGATTTGCTTTGTTGTCCATTGTGTGAAGAAGACAAGAAGTGCTGTTTGCGTAAAGTTTTTCACAAATTCAACCACAGGACAGACAGCTGACAAAGACGACGTAATCATTATAATATTCTTATGGCTTACACTGCAATACACTATTACCCTCTATCTACTACTTCGACATTATCAACCACAGCATATCCCTCCATGTTGTTACATAATTTTCATAAATGCGGTTTTAAATTTCTCTCCACCACCGGCACTGCATAATCAAATTTCAACTATTTCACAATTACAATCAGGTAAAGTTCAATTAAAAAAAAAATTTAAATTAATTTTTCTTCATCTTTTTATACTACTACTACTACTACTAGTTGTTGTTGTTGTTCTTTCATTTTGTTTATTCAATTTTACAGTACAGAAGAAAACTTTTCAAAAAGTAAGAATAAATTAATTTTTTCAAAACTATTTCAACTTAAATAATGTAAAAAAAGTATAAATTTTAAATTATTATTGATGATAATTTTTGCATTTGAAATATGCTTTACAATTTTAATAAATTACTGAACAGCTGTTTAATTGTTTCACTATTTTCTGACATGCACCTGGAGAAATTTATTATTATCATCATCATTAAAGCTTGTTGTTGTTGTTGTTATTGCTTGTTATAAATTGTTATTTTGTCATTTTCCGTAGAACAAGCTAATCATTACGTAAGTAAATGAATAATTGATTCATTATTATTGCCTTCAAAATTTACATCTTATCCATCATCTTGTGACACGTTTAAAATAAATTGCTCATAATTTTTCACTTTAAACATTCTCTATAGTTCTTTTTTTTTGAATTAAAAAAAACAATTTCAAAACTAATATGCAAATTATTTATTCAAAAATTGTTTCCATTTCTAAACTTGTTATTTTACTGTACTGTATGAACAATTGATGCAAATTAAAAAAAAACTTTTTATGTATAAAAAAGAAAACAATATGTATTCAATGAATATTTGAAAATTTTAAATATTTTTATTGTAAATTATTCTAGTAATTGATTTGAAAATAATCATTTTATTATTGAAAGTTATTTTTAAAAAATGTATTAATTTTAATTTTTAAGCAATTAATTTGAACTGCAGTACATTTTTGAACTGTTATTGGCAAAAGTTTTTCATTTTTCTCAATTTAAATTTACCCACTTTCACTTTTATGCTTATTATTTGTTTCTTATATTTGAAGCATCATTTTATTTAATTCTCTAAAATTGTAACTTCTTTTCCAAATAATTGAAAATTTTTTCATACGCTTAAAGTTGCTTAATTCGTAAAGCGTAAAGTTTTTTTTATTATTGGACAGCTTCCGTAAAGCTTTATCACAAATTTCAATGGATCGTTGTACGTTTTTCCACGTTAGATGAGCTTCTTTTAATTTGAAATATTGTATTTTCAATTTATTTTTTAATAACTAATAATTAACATTAAATATTGTCATGTACACTTACATCTACTTATACATGAAGTGAAAGAAGCTTAAATTATTTTACGCATTTAATTAAATCAAAAATTGTTTCAACTTTCGAAATGCTCTTTATGTGGATATTAGTATGATGTGATTGTATGTTTAGTACTAATTAGTTTAAATTTGTTAAACATGAAAACCTGAAACATTATAATTTTATTCATGCACTTCACAGTTATAGTTTAATTGCATAAGCTTTAAATGTATAACTGATGTTGCTTAGTTTTATATGAAAATTTGAATAAATTGCAATTGTTTAAAATAATTGTTGTCAAAAAGTAATTTTTACTACTGATAAATGGATGAATGGATGTATTTCTAAAGTTAACATCAGTGCTAGAAAAACGGATGTAAAACAGAAATATTTTTGCATTCAGATCTTCATCTTTTATTTTAAAAAGCGTGTTTGAACAACGTATTAAAATTAAAAATTATAATCCTTTGTTTCAGTAGTCCAAAAGTTACCTTTTCGTTGGTTTGCTGTTTTGAGTGGATTTTTGATCGTATTTAACTTACATTAGAATAAAATAAAACAATATTTTAAATTTAAAATTCAAAATCAATTTATTATTTTTTGATACTCTAAAAAACCAATATTAATCATAATACTTAAAAAAATGATTCGTGTAAATTATCATATTTGCCAATGCTTTTATTATGAGATTCTGATATTGTACAATTTCTGTTGTAATTTAAATCATTTATATAAACAGTTTTTCACTGTAAGCTATAATTTTAATCAAACAATTTTAAAGGCTATTCTTGAGTTTACAGAATAAGGAAATTATGTGAAACAAAAGTGTAATGGTAAAATTATACATGTATTGCAGAAAAAATTATTCGTAAAATTTTCTACTTTTGATTTTCTTTTTTCATATCAGTCAAATCAATTTGTTATAATATGCTTGTTATTGTCAGCTTGCATTTAGTGAAACTTACGTTGGATGGACTTTTCAAATGCTTTCAATTTTTTTCTTTCACATTGAATACTGAGAATTTTTTCTTTTTTATTTCAGTTATTAAATTAATTTTAAAATGCAAAGTGAATTTTTTCAAAGTCCGAATGTAAAAAGTAGATGCTTAGTACACTTGTCTAGCACAATAGATGGGATAGATTATTATTTATCATCAATTGGATCGTGCATTTTCCAATTATTGATTAATTTCAATGCATAATGAGATAATAATTATCATTTTATTGTAAATTATGAGCAATGCTTAGCATTCTCCTGCTGATTATATAAATATCAAACCAATCGTTTATTTTGTTTCTCTCATTTGAATTTCTTCTATTATCACATATCCCACCTGTTGCACCAAGTGCTTCTATTTGAATTGAACTAATTTTAAAATAATTATTTGCAAAATAATTTGCACTAAAATTATTACTGTTATTATTATTAAAGAAATAAATTCAAATTGTGAAAAGTTAACATTGGAAAACAGATTTTGCAGAACACTTGAAATACCGTTATCTGATGTCATTGTTAAAGTAAAAATACATATTTATGAATGTGTTAAAAAATGCAAAATGCAGTGCTATCTCTTTTCAATCATTATTTATTAATTTATTTTTGATAAATATAGATCATTTAATAATAATGATTTCATTTTATTATATTTCATTTTGTGTTCTTTTTTTAAACTTGAACAAAACATCAACATGTTTGAATTTTCCCTCAGCATGCTGTAATAAATATTAAAAGTTCATGATCTTCTGATACGGCAAAACTAATGAACTATAAATCTTTTATACAAAACAATTAACTTTGTTACTAAGGTGATATCTGTTAGATCAGACGTCACAGTTCCTACATATCATATAACTCTGTACTGACAAGTTTGTTATAATGTGTACTTATATTTATTTTAAATTCTGTTCATTATTTTTCTGATTGTATCTACTAAAAATTAATGAAAAATCATAAAAAGTAAAACTCAAAAAATTTGAATACATGTGTTTAAAAAAAAACAACATTTTTTTTCAAAATACCAATCATAAAAAATGTAGTAATAATAGTAATAACATTGATTGATTGTATTGATATGTTCGTTGCGTACGTTATTGCACTGACAAGTGATTATTGAATGTTCAGATCATTAATCATTTTTTACACTGGTATAATCAATTTTTCATTTCTGCTTCTCAACGAAAAAAAGTGATTCAAACTAAAATTACGTATACTTTGATTTGAATTTTATTTATAACCAACTAAAATTTCTTGTGAACTTTATTTATAACATAATCCTTTTCATACTATTGTATTCTTGAACAAACGTTTATTTTATGAGCATTTTTAGTGCATAATATAATCAGAAAATTGTTCACAAATTCTAAAAACATATTACGCTTAAATTTATATAATAATAAAAGTACTGTATGTTTCTGATAATCTTTTTCTTTTTTAAAATCACAGAATAAATATGTTTTTTATTTTCTAATTGAAATTCCATGAGTAAAAAATAAATTTTTATTAATTTTTGAATGATTATTATTTCTGAATCAATTTAACTAACTTGCTAATAATAATAATTATTATTATCATTAAATCCAATGTTACCGTACGTTATAACATAAATGGCATAATTCAAATCCTTAGGGGTTGTTGACAACCTGTGCGGAGGAGAATGAATTTCCACAGGCGACTAAAATGTGACCTTATAATACATACATATACATATACATATACATATACATATATATACACGTATATACATATATACATATGTACAGATAATACAGTTTAATACAATGTAGTAATGTATTATGTAATATTGATTTTTTCTTGCTGATCAATCTGTGAATTTGATAAAGCCTTCTGGTGACCTTCATTTGTCGTTTTCAGTTAGCATTGGTCGAAGTTTCAATTAATTATAAATCAATTGTCCCTTAGCAATGCATTATGACCATTTTCAGTCAAAATTTGTCAGTTAAATCTGCTAGCACTATTTAATACTGGGGTATTTCTTCGTATATTGAATTGCTCAGAACACAGGTTAGCAATCAATTTGATAAAACAAAGCTTCATTTCAATACTATAAAATACAACATCAAAAACATAATATAATGTAAGTAGAAAATATTTAATAAAAATACAGCATTAAAAAAATTTATTTAAAATATTAAAAAGAAATTCATTTTCCATTTATTGAAAGTTCATCTTTACTACTTTTGTCATTTGCAATAATCATAAATTGTACAAGTTTGTGTACGTCATTAGTATGAGAAAAAATTATTTTAAATTAAAAAATTCAATTTGAGTAAATTTCAATATGATATGCTTATGCAATAAACTTATGTAAGCTGAATTTCGAGGAATTAATTAATCCATATTTACTACGTATTTACAAAGCATGTTGTTTTCACAGTTTTCCACTGTTATTGTGCAATTTATTGAGAAGATTTTTTCAATTAAAAAATTTTTATGTCGATACCTTTGCCTGTACCAAATTCTACGTGTTTGGCTGAAATTTTTAATTCAATTTTAATTGAACAAACTTTATAAATTTTAAATTAAAAGTTTAAATAATTATTTCTTAATCTTTCAATTAAGCTGTTGCTTGCTTATTATTCATTTATGAAACGTTGAAAATTGATATTTCTACTTTATATATATTTTTTTGTATAAATGTTGGTGAGAGACTAACTGATGCGTTTTATTTGAACTTTTTAAATACGTTTGATTTGTTAATTTTATTTAAAAAAAAATTAAAGTACATAATGCAAATTTAAATAATTTTTTAATTGCAGTTAATAAAAATACAAAGATAATAAATATAAAAAAAAGCTGATTAAATAAAATATAAAGATAATAAAAAAGATTTTCACATTCACTATTTTATTATTTTCTGACGTCAGAGAAAGTTTATTAGAAATTTCACTTAGAATGAAATATAAATTTTAGGAGAATTAATAAACATTCCTTTTTTAATTTTTTAAATATTTAAAACTATGAACAAAATTTAAAAATGCATTATTGTTAGTAATTATGATTATTATTTTATTATTATTGTTTTTTGAATATACGAGTTTGATTGCTCTTCAACGTTTGTTTCATTATAGCATTTCAATTAGGATAATGCACAGGAGTAGTGCTGAAATATGTGATTATTATTATCATTATCATCATCATCATTATTATTATTATTATTATTATTATCATTATATCCAATACAGTGAATAATATGAATAATGTATTATTGCATTGTATTGAAAATGTATCTGTGTACGTTTTACAATTGATGAAAGTGAAATATTATGAAGGCTTTGCAATTTTAAAAAGTAATAAATTATTCAACGGAAATAACATTTTAAATAAACTGATTCAAATTATTCACTTATATGTGAAATATTTTAAGAAAAAGATGGCGTAAAGGATGAAAAATTGAAATAGTTCAATTCGATTTAGCACATCTGATTAGATTTTGTTGTATCAATAAATTAATAAATATAAATCAATATTTATATTTTAAAAAGGTAGACAAATAAAAATTTATTTCATATGAACAAATTCATAATGATCTTTATTTCACATTCATATCAATTATTTTATTGAATAACAGCAGTTTATAGTTAGCAAGGAATAGAATAAATTTGTGAAATATTTAATAATAAATCAAAAATTAATTTAAAAATGAAAACTTTGAAAAAGGTTTCAAATAATTATTTTTTGTCATCCTGTTGATAGGATTTATTGAAATTTGAATTTGTGATTTGCAAAAAAAGTAACGACTGAAAATTAAAGTTTTGACAATCGTGAATGAATTAAATTTTTTTTTATAAAAAGGCGATTGTAATAAAACTGACAAGCTATCGTCTATTGATGCGTGATGTAGTGATATGTATTTCTTTTCCTTTTTTTTTATGTTTTATTCAAACAGCTAAGAAGCATTTTAATTTCTTTTATCCAATTTTATTTTTGAAATATCCTATAGCTGAACATCAGTAAAGAGTTTATTTGTGAAATACAATTGTTATTTGAAAATTTCACTTCATATTGGTAAGTTAAAGTAATCAGTTTCAATCAAAATTTGGTAATAATTAATTATGATTATTTTTAATGAAATAAAAAAAATATATTTTTTTTTCAGATTTAATTTTAAATTTATATCAGTAATTATCTGAACGGCTGGCTGATAGTTGCTTTTGCAGATTGAATTTTTATTTTTAAATTACACATGTTAATTCAAACAAGGAAAAAACAATTTTTTGCTTCAAAACAACATGTATAATTAATTATATGTTCAAGGGTTTTTTGATTTCAGATTGACAAATTGATTTTTATCAATTTTCAACGCCAAATCAAGCTATATATATATGTAATGTATGTATGTAATTAATTTAAAAAAAAAACAGATTTTGCTACATACATACATAGTTGTTTATTTGATTGACTGTTTTAAGTTGAAAAAATTGCCGAATGTAACAGCAGAGTAGAATGTAGTAGTCTTTTGATCATTTCAATCGATAATTTCAATCCTCTGAGATTCGAATCTTCACACTAACCGTTACGCATTTACGAAGTTTTATTACGTCGTCCAATAAACAATCTGAAAAACAGATATATATGTATATATTATAATAATAGATGAAAAAAACTTTAATTTTAAAATTTTACTCTTATATTTTTTCAATATACAATTTTGTTTTTTCTTTTTATTCGCATAGAAAAAGAATTTCAAGAACATCAGAACAGATTCAAGCTTTGGCATTTGTCATGCCCATTTGAAAGGTTCTTTTCATTTGTTAATTGTCAAATACAAGCTTGTCTAGACAAGCATAAAGTATCTTCCTTTAATCTAGTCGAATCTACTGCTTCTACGCTACTAATACTGATAGAACGACCAAAATTGAACAACTAATCAAATTAGCACATCCCTGCTAGCTGTTTATTTGCTATTTTTATTATTGCTACACAATAGTCTAATCTAACACTAACCAGATAATTAAGCTTGGGATATTTTTTTTTGTTTTTTTTTTTTTTTATTAACTGGGGACAAATGTGATTTTTTCTTTCTTTTTTTATTGTAATATTTTTCGAAAAATTAATATTCAATAATTTAAATACAAAAAGAAAAAGAAGAAGAAGAACATTGAAAAATATTTTTTTCAAATGAAAAATAATCAGTTTGGGGAATAATTTTAGTGAAGAGGAAGTGGAAAAAAAAGAAAATTATTTTATTTTATTTTATTGTATAAACAGCTGTGATAGCTGTTTCAAGGAAATTGGACAATTTCAAAATGAAACTGAGCAAGTGGAAATATGAAGATTTTGATAAATGAATTTGTACATAGCTGATGAAATGTATAGACGAAGTTGCACTTCTTAAATATCTATAATTTTGCTTACTTGAAGAAATATGTTTTCATTGATATAATTAAGAAGAATGTGAGAATTTGGTCGATTTATAATAAATACTAAAGCAAGCACTTCATCTTGAGATGCTAGAATGCAGCATGAACCATTGCCAAAGGCAACAATAAACATAAGTTACATAACCTCTGTTCTCTTAACTCACTTTCTTCTTCTTCTTAAAGTACAACTTCGATCAGTCAGCCATCGGCTAACAGGATGCTGTTCTAAGATTTACTGCTCAACATGCTACACTAATCATCAATAAATGATGGTAGCAGATAATTCAATAATTCAATAAACCAACTTTAGTCATCAATATATTTTCTTTCATCAAGATTTTTAATATAATTTTTCCTTATTTCCTTTATTTTTCCGGGAATTTAAAAAATTTAACATTCGCAAAATGTAAAGTAGAATTGGCAGAGGAGTTTTTTGTAGAAACTGTTGAAGAGAATGTTGAAAGGAAGTTCGATTTATATTGTTTTAATATTTTCCCGCCCCGTTGCGTCAGTTAGAGATTTGTCAATAATTGCTGGGATCAAATGTTACGCCTCTTTCGTAGATCGGGCTGCTTATGGCAGAGCAAATCGATCGGAAATTTGCTCGTTTGAAATGATATTTCGAAATGTACTAGCTATGGTAGTGCAAGCAGGGTTTCGTGGTAGTTTCAGAAAAATGACATTTGTTTGTCCATTCAAGCGAAGCTGATGGGCTCAGCGCCTTTCGGAAGTGATCAGTTGGTGGGTAAGGAAACAAAAAGTTGTTCAAGCATATAAAATATACACAAGCACAGGCACCAAGTAAGTAAGCATCAAACAACACAAGTTCAAGAGGAAAGGTTTGGTTGAAAATTTACTCCTAGATTGAAGGATTGTGTGCTACTGCAACTGGCGTACGTCGTTTTAGCAAATTCTTCTTATTTGACCATTTATCAAAGCATAGCCAATCGTCAACAAAAGAAATCGAATTGTTTGCCTGGTGTTGTTGTCTAGTGGAACTCGCGTCATCGCGTTTTTGAAACCTTCTCTCTAGCTTCATGCCATTTCTTATAGCTCGCGGCAATCACTACTGCTGACACACACACACACACACTTACTCACTTACTGACTTGTGATGCGAAGCAGAAGGCAAAATGAATTTTTTCCTTCATTCTCATTTTATCACATTTGGTAAGCTGAATATTTTTCATTCATTCATTCATTCACTCGTTCACTCACTTACTCATTTAAATCACTTATTATCAATTACATTTATATTTTGTTTATAGGATACAATTCCTTGTGTGAAATAATAATAATATTAATCACTTTACGATAACCAATAAAAATACGACTACTGGTATACAGATTTGTTACGAAACGATGTTGTTATATTATTTTGCTTCTGCCGTAAAAAATATTCAACTTCATGTAGATGACGATGTGGTTGACAAGCTCAACTATTACTACACTAGTTCTATTTTGATCATCTTTGCCATCTTGGTTTCGGCTAAACAATACGTCGGATATCCAATTCAATGTTGGGTTCCGGCTACGTTCACCGAACCAATGGAACAATATACTGAACATTATTGCTGGGTTCAAAATACCTATTGGCTTCCAATACACGACTATGTCCCTTCTTCTTATGCCGAACGAGAAACACGACAAATTGGTTATTACCAATGGGTACCGTTTGTTCTTACTTTAGAAGCTTTATTCTTTTACCTGCCATGTATCATATGGAGGCTGCTCAGCTGGCAACCTGGTAAGTTTGTTATTTCACTTTTTCAATTTAAATATTTCTTTCATTTTATTTTTAACCATGCATGCATGCAAATATTGTTATGTAGTAGTGTAAGTAAATACAGTTGAACAGTGAACAATTGAAAGAAATAAAGCCAATGCTGCCAACACAGAGTGTTAATCTGTTTGCATCATCGATCATGAAATGAGCAACCAGCGACAAGGGGCCAAGCCCTTGTCACATGGTGCTTTCAAAAAGCCTCTTTAACAGGCAAATGATCCGTGACAAATATAAATTTGAGTACAAAGCCGTTGCGGCGAAGGCAATTTTTCAATTTCAAATTTTCAAGAGGTAGCCTTGGAATTAGTTTACCGCTCTTCTTCCAAAACAGCGCTGCTTTATCCTTCTGCAAGAGCTATTGCATGCTAATTGTTGAATACAGACAGCTGTTTGAAAATTTCAATTTTTCATTTGTTTTTTTTTTTTAAATAATCAAAATTACAAATGTTGTATGCATAACAAAGAAAATATGATCAAAAATTACTGTTTCAAATTGTTTAAAAAATTTTTTTAACAAAATTAAAAAGTTCTATAAATTTATTACTATCATTATTATTATTTTATTTCTATTTTCTGAATATACGATTTATTAAAATAGTTTAGCTTTTCACGTTTAAGGACGTCATCTTTACACCACACAAGTATCGATTGTAAAAGATAACAACTGATTGACGCTTCGTACGACAGTTAAAACAGCAAAATGGTTCATTGTTAAAAGGCAAGCGGCTTTGTATAGTTAAAGATAACCATTTCCGTTGTACAAATTTATTTAAGTTTAATACAAAATTTTTCCACTGATGATATGCGATATTTTTTTTAATTACTCAAATTATTGAATAATATTCATTGAAAGAAAATTTAAATTTCACGAAAATTTTTCTCAGATTTTCAATTACACTTTCACTTTTAAATCAATGGAATAAATTGAATATAGAACGGTAATGATCAGAATTAGATTAATAATGAAAAGAGATAGCTTTTTTATTTTTTGATTTGGAAATTTCATTTTCTGTTTACAGTGATTTGAAATTTCAAATTACTACAAAATATGTAATTAATTTGACGCAATTATTAGGAAAGAATTAGTTGCACAACGATATTTCACATTTGAAAATCGATGACATGTAATGCGTTATTGATTGAGAGATTTCGATGCAATTTTCATTCTGCTTCTATTACTGACTCGATGAGTGAGTATATCGGTTGTCTGCTCTGTGAATTGAAATATTTTAATAAGTAGCCGTTCAGTTGGATCACTTTTCTAAGATGTAATGCATTATTATTTATTTTTATTTATATTTTTGACACACAATGCAATACAATACAGCAGAGTGCGTTCAGCTTAATATATATAGAGATGCAGTTATCGCATTAAGTTCGTTAAGCTGGAAACAATTTCTTACCTGAACTAACGCGCAGAGTTTGATATATATAAATCTTGTTTTCCTTATTCTTTATTGTTGTGTAGAACAATTAAATTCAAGTCTTTATGTTAACTATAAAATTGAGGCAATTTTAAGAAGTAAAAGAGGAAATCTTTTCCAATTATTTTGCAACATTACGACGCTATTTGCACAACACAACAATTCAATAATGTTAAATATCAGTTTTCAAATGTTATCTTAATTTTACAGTTGTTGTTATTTTCAATCTATCAAATTATTTATCTTAATAAATACTATGTATGTGCGCATATTTTATTGTTATTAATGGAACAGTTTGCACATGTTAGACAGTATATCAAAAAGTACAATTTATTATATCATGTATAAGCGATCATTTAATAAAATGCATCAAAATATGTCAAAAGTGATGTTTTTGTCATACTGTATCAATTTGCACTTTTCGTGTGAAAGCATTATTAGCAGTACTTTGAGTGAGAATTTTAAAGGAATGTCATTGATTTTTTTTTTCAAATTTAGCTATAGACGGGAAATTCTAATTTTATTCGGCTTGTTTAAAATTTTGGCTGCTTAATTAGCAAAGAAGCTTTATGTTGAACATTGTATTTCAATGCAGAGCTTTATTTATTTATTTATTTTTTTTACCACTATTTATTGCACATTTGCCATCAATAATATTACTTTATTTAACTTCGCAAATTTTCCATTACATAAAAATTTAAATATCATTTTAATTGCTGTATGCAATATATTTTGAAATTAGCAATGAATTCTTTGATTTACTTAAGTAAAATTGGTTTTTCTTTGCCAGTTTATTTATTTCAAGCTTCAAAATTTGTTTTTATTTAAATAATAAATGGAGAGATAAATGATAGATAATAAATGCAGAATGTGGCTTTCAAATGTGAAAGCTGTAATAAAAGTTATTATTATTATTATGGTTTTAAAGAATTTTTGCTCATTTGAAAAAGAAATACTCTTAAATGCAAGCTATTAGGGTTAGTTATTATTGGTATTTTGGCATAATAGTATTGCTATAGTTTTATGTTGATCAACGATACTTAAAGTGGGGGAAAATTGTTTCAACGATCGTTTTCACTGCGTTCTGCTTATTCAACGATTCTTTATTTTGAAGCAGTTTGTCGAAAGATGTTTGAGTGGGTATGTCATGCTTCTTTGAAGCTATTATCACATTTAAGTGCTTAATGCAACCAAAGAATGCACGTTGAAACAGATGCAAAACCAATGGATTTAATTTTCAACAACAAACACCTCAAAAATTTCTCTTACTCTTTTTCAACAAAAAGAAATTTTATTTTTTATAGACTAAAATTGAAATTTTTTTTTTTGAAGACGGAATTTAAATTGGAATAAATAATAAAACTTTTATAGCAAATGAAAATGCAAATTAAGCAACAAGAAATGTGTAAAAGATATTTTCAATTTAAAGGCAACAATAATTAATTTGTGTGGAATATTTTCATATTGCAGATTATTATTTAAATTTTTCGAAAGCAAAAAAAAGGAAAATTCCACTCGTACAATTTGGAGTTGCATTGAGAGTTTGGAGAAGTTTGGAAATGTTTATTTCAGAGATTTGTGTGATTCTTTTTTTTTTATTTTTTGTTGAAAATGATTTTAAAATATAGATTTAGATTATATCTAGTTAATTTAGTTAGAATTTGCATAAAATACATCATCAAACAATAAGCATATTATTCAAAGCAACTAAAGTGCAACATGTCATTGTTGCTTCTTTTCCCTCTGTCTTTGAGAACTTTTTGACAACTCCACAAGTGACGTAAGAAAGAGCTTCAATAACAGCAGTTTTATCATATCAGTGAAGCGAACAAGTTTCCTTTGAGGATCAGCGCAATCCACTAGTGTCCCTCCTTCTGTTTCATTGTCATTAATATTATTGTTATTGGAAGTTCAAAAAAAAATTTTTTTTTTAAAACAAGTCCACCAGTTTAAACAGAAAAGGCTTAAATGTGCTTAATTAAAAAATTATTGTTCTGAAATGTTGGACATTTTTCTTTTCAAAAACCACATCAGCATATTCAATAATGTTTTTGAAATTGATATATAATCGTCATTGCGCAATTAAATATTATTTTAAAATAATCATTATTACCATTGATGATCATCATGAAATACATTTATTGAAAAACTTTTTAAAATATGCTTAATACATGGAATTTTTAAAATAGATTTCTTTTGATTTTTATTAAACGTTTTTCATCGATGATGCAAGCGAATGGAATAAATAAATAAATAAAATAAAATTGGCAAATAAACTTTATACAACTATTGGTTCACTTAATATATTTTTCAAAAGCAGTGGCTACTGAATATCGTGGAAACAAAATTACAGCTAACTAATATTTAAACATTGAATAATATTTATTGATTGATCAAAAAAAAGTTACAAAGTATAAGTATTAAATTGATTTGGATATAAATTACGTCAAAATGACTTTGTTAGAATAATAGCAAAATTGCGATGATGCATAAATAGCATAATAAATAAATACATGATAAATAAAACAAATGTTGAACGAGTTTATTAAATTAAAGCTGAATGTTTCCTATCTGTTTTGTCATGGGAAAATTGTAAGTAAGCAATTGTGTTCTTCATTTCGTTTGAAAGCATTGTTCACATTGAAGATGATTGGTATTAACAGATTACGTGGTAATGAACTATTGAAAAAAATATTCACCAGATATTTATTAAACTTATATTAGTGTGTTTTTAAAAATAATTTGCCAAGTAATTTCTAAACATACTGTAGTTTGATATGGATAATAAAATTTGTAAAGTTTATTTAAAAAAGTATAAAAAAGAATCATAATTGATAACAATTATTAGATGCATGCATGTAAAAATGATGAATTAAATGAATTAATGCAAATTTTAGAAATGTTTATTAGTATTTAAATTAAGCAAATATTATCCCAAGTATTTCAATGCTGATTTATGCTGCAGCTATATTTATATATGAGTAACAAAAAATGACGAAAATTGTATGGAATCTTTTTATTAAAATGAATTAATATAAAAAAATTTTAACATTATTTCATAGATTTACAAAACAGTTAAACTTTGTAAACATCACAATGCTTACAAAGCATGACAAATATTTTTTTGGGTCTTCATTGTTTAATAATGTTTTTATTCTGCCTGTTTTATGACGAAGTGTTAAACATTCTGTGATTATCAATTATGACAGATAGTGCATCATAATGATAATAATGTTATAAATAGTTCTGATTAGGCTTAAAATTTTTTTTGCAAAGCTTTTATGATGTTCTAAATGTACATTGATAGTCACTATTGATAAGCGATTACATTTACTAGTCATACGCTTGATTGATATCTTTCAACAGTGGTAGTCGACCAAAATATGATTGGCAAGGGATTGATCATAAGTCTAAAAATAAATATTTTCACGTCACACTTTATGAAATGGAAACTAATGATAAGTTGTACAATTTCCAATATTCAATCATGCAATCACGATTTTATCGTAAAATTGTCTTCAATTATGCATTAGTGGAGCATATATGTACATACATACACATACGAATGTATATGTGTGCTTGTTTGTGTTGTTTTTTAAATTACATCAAATTTAAGCAGCAATGATTCTGCATAAAATGTCAAATCATGTAAAACTCTTTTGTTCTAAATTAAACGTCAAATCAAAAATTGTCATTCATTGCAATCTGAATTCTGTTTTCAGAAATGCGTTATCATTTTTAGAAGCAAACTTTGGAAATTATACATTGATTTTTATTTTTCATTTTTCGCATTTTGAACTAATTTTATAATTGCATGAGTGCTTGAATAAAATAAAATTTTTTTTCAAATTAATTTAAAAGTAGTGGTTATTGAATGTAGTTCAGTTATGGTTTCTTGGATTTAATAGAGCGTTGAGTATAAAATTGCTAAGATAAATTCATCAAATTATGATATAGCAATTTCCTTTTGAAGTGAATTTTTCTACTTGACAAAGACTTCAGAAAAATTCATAAAATTTGTAGATAAAATTGATTTATAATTCCATTTTTTGTAATATTTAATTTAGAAATATTTTCAATTTAGATTTTGCTTCAGTGCATAGAAAATAACAATATGTTTACATTTAGCGCATAGCATTATATATATATATATATATTTAGTTTCATGTTATAAATAATTTTTTTGATTACTCAGTTTTCTAACAAGTGAGAAGGAAAATTTTGTCAATTTTGAACTTCTAGGCTAGTAGTGCAGTGAAAAATGACTTGAGCAAAGCTTTGCTATTATGTGAAGGGATTTCTTTTATCCAATAATTAATAAAGTAATTAAATTTCATCTGTTGTGAATAAAATTATTTTAGAAAAATTTTCCAACAAAATATTAAACAGAATACAAATAAAAAATAAAACTAAATAGTTGTGAAGAAAAAATTGTTGAAAAGAACAATCTGCTTCTTTGCATCAAAATCTAATTTGGTTAAATTTTACTTTTACATTAGAAAAAATATCGAGAAAGTAACAAATGCCGAAAGGAAAAATCCCATTTCTAAACTGGGACAAAAGCACAATTGTTCAAAATACTAAGCTGCAATGTGAACAAACGTTTGATTGACTACGACAGACGACGTTGCATCATTTCATTATAGAGCATATCTTTATTATTGATATTTTGTTAAGTGTAAATAATGTTAAAAGTTTTTTATACCGTACAACTTGCATAATGAATTATAGTTCCTGTGTTATACTATACAGAGTTGTTATAATATTTCTGATAGCATTGTGGGTGTGGTTGATTTTGAGATTAAAATTAAATTTTCTTTTTAAATAAGTGAAGCAGTATATTTCAGGTATTCATGTGCAATCATTGGTGCAAATGGCTTGCGATTCTCGCCTCATGGATTCAGAATCTCGACGCAAAGCATTGGAAACAATAGCTTGCCACGTTGAAGAAGCGCTCAAAGCGAGGCATCAAATTTCATCGTCGAATAGATTGCGAATTTTGTCCCTGCTTTCTTGCTCTCGCAACGCTGGTGCTGCAGTGACTTGCTTGTATTTGTGCATAAAATTGTTGTTTTTGATCAACATTGTCGGGCAGATATTCTTGCTGAACCTATTCCTCGGCAGCACGGATACACTGTTCGGCTTTCACATACTCAGCGACTTGTTGCACAATCGCGAATGGGATGAATCAGGAAATTTCCCTCGAGTAACTATGTGCGATTTTGAAGTGAAAGTTCTCGGCAATGTGCACCGTCATACTGTACAATGCGTGCTAATGATCAACATGTTCAACGAAAAAATATTCTTGTTCCTTTGGTTTTGGTTTTTAATTCTTGGCGTCGGAACAACCTGCAGTTTAATCTATTGGCTTTTCATCAGCATTTTTCCTGGACGTCAAGTGAGCTTTGTTGGCAAATATTTGACCGGAATCGAAGGCTACAAAATGGTCGATTCGCAATCACTGCGAAGATTTGTTTTGCACTTTTTGCACCAAGACGGTGTATTTCTTCTACGCATGACCGCTGCCCACGCCGGAGATTTAGTCTGCTGCGACTTGTCGAAACTTTTATGGAATAATTTTTGCGATAATGCTCGTGAAAAAATGTTCGAAATATAGCACAACAATAAACAACGACAACAACAACACAAAAATAACTCCCCACTATGATCCTCAGATACTCTTTCATAAAACACTGCTCAAAAAAATCAACTGAACGACTTTTTTTTACAAATAAAGCATTTTATTTTAAATCTACACTAAATTTGTGTTTACATTCACATATTCGCATAGCATATGATTTTTGCCGTTACAACTAATGCATAGCACATTTAATCAATGAAGCAACTTTATTTAATAATTAGTTCTTAACAGAACATTACAGATCACTAAATGTTGAAAAAAAGACTTAAGAAGCTGTAACGAAAGAAAAAAGTTATTTAAATACTTCAAATCATGCAAATTGGCGTGCTGTTATTGCTGCAACCAAAATAAGTAAGATAAAATGTTCTTTGTTGAAGCGGAATTGCAAAACAGGCAATATAGCAATGCAGTTCGTATGCTTCTAAACGTGGTAAACAAAAATTATAAATAAAAAATTCTCATTCTGAACAGAAATCTACTGTTGACTTTGCTCGACCCTAGACAATCTCAAACTCCAGTTAAACAATAAACTGTACCTCTCTGGACGATAAAATCACAATTCTAAACTAAAACACTGACAGTACTGTGATTGGTAGAAAAGTGCTGCTCGACAACGTACGAACAACAACGTATATTCAAAGTTTCGCTCATAGTATATCAAATGTCGTATGCAAAACAAGACTCTTTCACTTTTGACCAATCACAAACGAATTGAGGAAGCAAAATGATCGTGAATACTTCACGTCACCAATTCACACTGCACACCTCGTCAAGATTGTGTAAAGATGATACACATTCTCAAAATAAACTCAGCTATACAAAGTTAAAAGAAAAGAAAAACAACACAAAAAATACAGTAAAAAATACAGTTTGTTTTAATCAAGTATTAATCTTAAATTTATATCAAAATCTTTTTTTGTGACATAAGTTTTTTTGAAATTTATTTATTTGTAGAACAAATTCGCCTTTACTGCTCTCAAATAATGAAATATAATAAGGTAAATCAATCGATATTGTTCACTGAAAACTGCAGCAGTACTCTAGTGTATTAACATTCAAAATCATCTAAAAGATTTTTTTAAATAATTTATTATAAATATAAGTAATGTTTTTTGAAAATAAATAATTTCTAAAATAAGTATAATAATAATAGTATAGCATGATAATAAGAAATGTTTTTCAAAACTAGCTACATGCTGCATATGTATTTAAATTAATAATTTCAGCTTCAGAAAGTTACAATTTTACTTTTAAACGTTAATAATTGAAGTTTTTCTAAACAAAAATACATTTCACAATACCGTAATAAACTATAATTGATGTTCATGTTTAATGAATTACTGTATTTCTAACGTTAACGCTTTCGGGATAAATCAACTTTTCAAATCAATGGGTGACGCTGAAAAACTAAATATTGACAACATTATTGCTCGTTTACTTGAAGGTATATGTTAATTTGCATTTATGTTTTTTAATATATTGGATCTCTTTAATTTTCAGTTCGCGGTGCACGCCCTGGCCGTAATGTTCAGTTGACGGAAAATGAAATCAAAGGTCTTTGCTATAAATCGCGTGAAATTTTTCTAAGTCAACCTATTTTACTGGAGCTTGAAGCACCGTTGAATTTGTGCGGTACGTTGACCTTACATTTTGAGTCATTTTTCATGTTTATTCAAAAATTTTAAACTTTTGACATGATGTATATCGATTTTTGAGCAAAGTTTTGCGATTCAAAGCTTTTTTTAAATTTTATTGTCTGTTGCCTAGCGCCAAGTTGATATATTGTTTCAGAAATGTGCAACAGTTTAATATCAACTGCCTCCTCATTAGGGAGTTGTTTTTTTCTGATTTGATTTTGTGCCGTAGTTGAAATTTTCTTGATTTTATTACTATACTAATTGCTTTTAGTCTGAAAATATTTTGGTTTTTGTTGTTGATTTCTTTTCTAATATGGTAAGATGTAATTTTGAAATATTCCTAGCATGTGTTCTTAATTGTTCTTATGATTAAGAATTTTTTAACATCACTGATATTTCTGATGCTTATGCAAATTTCATTAATCGTTTCTTGGTAATGTCGAATATTTGAGTATATTGATTTATAATCAGATGTGACAAATACAGTTCAATAGTGCATAATTCTCAAGTAATTTAGTTGATGGTAGTTGTATTAATATATGTACATTTTAAAATGTATTATTGTATTTATTAGTTTTTCTGTTGGATATTTAAAATGTAATCTTGTAACGAACTTTTCACATGCATTAAATTCCATGTAATGTATGGATTTGATGTCGACCTTGATCGTCAGGTCATTGCCATGGCTGCTTTTGGCGTCCCATTTGTGCACTACCGTGAATAATGGCTGTTCATTTTGTTTTCAAGTAATTTATAATCAGTTGTTCATGCTCATGCTTGACTGAACAGAAAAAATTCGCTGCCTTGTTAATGTGATGGTGTAAAATTAATAACTAATATGTCTGATGAAAAAGGATGATTTGCAGCGGTTTGTTTAGTTAACATATACTGTTACACGGGAAAGATTTTGAAAATTTCATGTCATTTTTACTTTTGAAGAAAAAAAATAAGCTGTTGATTTGAACTTTATTCATATCACTGCTTTGAGTCGTTTCCTGAGACGAACAAATACTTTTCAAACAGTTTTCTGGTATCTATCAATGTAAATATCGTATGCTTTTATGTTGAGGCTAGTTTACGCTTTGTTCAATAAAATAGTATTATTTTTTAACCTAAATTTTTTTATATACTTTCTGTTGTAGAACAGTGAATGACAATAACATTTTGATGTAGGACATTGCGCAATAGTAATTTTTTAAGTAAGCAATAATTATTTTGAATTGGTAGTAGAGCTGCACAATTTGCTGAAATGAAAAATATTGTTTTAATACTAGTCGAGTTGCAGAAGCGATGTGCATAATCTTTTTCTCAATATAAGACAACTTTACTAAACTGAGCCGTGAGATTCTCAAGTTTTTCACGATTATTTATTATAAATTGTGTGCATTCCAATAATGCCTACCTTTTCAACACGGGTTCTTTTCTTTGACAACTGCTTCATTTGCTTCTTCACAAATTGTTTTATAATAAAAAATTTTGAATAAATTTAAAATGTTTTCCTGTAATAAATAGTTTTCTTGAAACATTTTATTACCGTAATTTCTACTGTCGGGCATTATTATTATTTTATTTTTTTAATTACATGAATGATAAATATCTTGAAAGTAATTTGTCGAGCAGTGAAAGGAAAATTTTGTTTTAAATAATATTTTTGTAATTTCAACACATTTTTTTCTAAATTAAATTTACCAAGCAGTGCTTGATGGAAGAACTTTGAATTTTGTGAATCAACATGGTGGAAAAGTGGAATAGCTGTTGCATAACCGCTTGAATGTTTGTGATTTGTTGCACTTGGGTTATTTTTTCTTCTTGCATTTATTAGTTAAAAGGCGAAAATGTGTGAATCATATTTTAAAATAAGTAAACAAATATATCACATATATGAGCATAGTTTTAAAATTTGCATTGAATATATACCATTAGATTGAATGAAGTATAGAAATATTGTGCAAAATTATTTATGAAAATGATTTTTAAATTTCAATTAACATTAGGTTTCTGAAGGCAGTTTTATTTTAATTTGTCAGTTTTGCATAAACAAAGTTTATTGATTGTTCTTGTGTGAGTTGAATGTTAGCCAATTGTTCAGCTGGTAAACATTCAAGCAGTGATAATTGTTGAAATAGTTTAATCATTTTGATTTTCTAATGGAAATTGGAAATTTTTTTTATTTTTAAAATTTGTTGACGGTTTTGTTTCGTTTCAAAACTAAAAAAACTTATTTTGCACCATTGAATTGTAATAATGAAATGGATTTTTGTTTTCCTGAACAAACATTGTTTATGACGCACTTTGAATTTGAGCAGTTGAATTATTGATTATTATATAGTAAATGGGAAATTGACTGCTGCTCTAGGTATTATATGTAATGGGCAAATATTCATCGAACGAATTTTAAAAATAAGTTTCAAATTATTGACTTTTCGAGTTGGAAATTTCTGCCACATACTATACTACTGAGAACAAAAAAAATGGAACAAGTAAGCATTAAAAAAGTTTTTTCTTTACATTATTTATACGAAAATTTTAATTTATTTCTTAATTTGATCTAGATTTTATATGTGATAGAATAGTATTTTGTTGTTGTTGGTTTTTTAAATTGTTCATCAGATTACATCTGTTTATCCAGTTGAGTTGTGAAGAAAGAAAGCTGTTTGTTTTCAATGTTATGTTGAAGTAATTTATCAAATAAAATTGTTAGCAGTTTTTTTTTTATAAATTTAATCATTATTTTTGATTGATTGTTGTTGAAATTGGAAATTGAAAGTTGAAAATATTTGAATATTGTTCAAATCACCTTATTTATTTTATACAAGAAGATATTTACTTTATGTAGAGCTAGCTTTCAATGATGTCGTTTGTAATTGTGATCAATGCAAAAAGAAATCATTGTTGTCATTTACAATGTTGTTTCTAAATTAAAGAGTTATTTGATTGAAGTTTATTTAAAATAATGAAATTATTGCAATTTCAAGTTGAATGACGTAGTAAATGTGATATGCATATGCATAAATATACTGTCGAGAATGAATTTGTGTGAAAAAAAAATTTTTATTTTGTTGTAAAGTATGAAATGAAAGTGATCTATCGACGTCAGCTTGCTGAAAGTGAAATGTCAGATGAAGCTTTTTTTTTCTTCAATTTCCAACTGTAATTTTACATTTCAGCTCTTGTTATGTTATACTTTTAACTCTGGTCAGTTTTATATTTTTCATAAAATTTTCCAATAATTGAAAAGAAACGTTGAAATTGAATCAAAGAAAAATGGTCATTATTATAATCTAATTATAATAATAATATTATTGTTTTACCTTTAGGCGATATTCACGGTCAATATTATGATTTGCTACGGTTGTTCGAATGTGGTGGCTTTCCTCCGGAATCGAATTATTTATTTCTTGGTGATTATGTCGACCGTGGAAAACAATCTCTAGAAACGATTTGCTTGCTTCTTGCGTATAAAATTAAATATCCGGAAAACTTTTTCCTGTTGCGCGGCAATCACGAATGTGCGTCCATCAATCGAATATACGGGTTTTACGACGAATGTGAGTGGAAGATTTTGTTTATTTATTTATTTACTTTCACTTGTGAATTTCAGGCAAGCGACGGTATAACATTAAGCTTTGGAAAACGTTTACGGACTGCTTTAATTGTTTGCCTGTTGCTGCAATTATTGACGAAAAGATATTTTGTTGTCATGGAGGTGTGTAGATGTTTTTGATTTTTAAATAAAAATTTTAATTTTTTTTTTGTGAATAATTATGATAAATTGATTGATTGATTTTGATTGTGATTGTGTAGGTCTTAGTCCAGATCTTCAGTCGATGGAACAAATCAGGCGAATCATGCGCCCAACTGACGTACCTGATCAGGGTTTGTTGTGCGATTTATTGTGGTCCGATCCGGATAAAGATGTCACCGGTTGGGGTGAAAATGACCGCGGGGTTTCGTTTACTTTCGGTGCGGAAGTGGTTTCGAAATTTCTTCGTCGCCATGATATGGATTTAATATGCCGTGCTCATCAGGTAATTTTGAATAAATTATGTTTCAATTTATTAATTATTTTTTTTCTTTTGCCAAATTTCAGGTTGTCGAAGAAGGTTATGAATTTTTTGCTAAACGACAACTGGTGACTTTGTTTTCTGCTCCCAATTATTGCGGTGAATTCGACAACGCTGGAGCAATGATGTCCGTTGATGATACACTGATGTGTGCTTTCAAAGTAAAGTCGCCTGTTCAAATTTGATAAGGTGATTTGATGTAATTTTTAATATTTTCTCCAAGGTGCTGAAACCGGCGGATAAAAAGCGAATTCCACAAATGTATGGATCTTCTAGAACAACTACTCCACCGAAGAATACACCCGCACCGGGCAAGTGCAAAAATAACAAAAAGTGATTCTGTTGCAAAAATATGTGAAGAATAAATCAAAAAGATAAGAAGAGAGAAAGTACATCAAAACATGAGAAAATGTTACATTTAATTTATCAAGCATTGTGTCTCTAGCGCTTGCGTGTTATATTTATCTATTTATGTAAATTTAGGCTACTTCATAAATTTGATTTCTTCTGTGATACGAGATTCGGATATTTTTGATTTTCACAAATGTGTAGTAGTATAAAAATGCACTGGTTTATTTATTATTATTATTATTATTATTATTATTGTAATATCTGTAGTATCAGCAATTTTGTTATTATTGCTGTCATTTCATTGTGTTAATGCATTCTTTGCATAAAAAAAAGAAGTTGCCTAAATTCTTGTTTTATTTTGTGTGGAAAAGTTTCATTTTTTATCAGTATTTATTTATTTTTTTTTGGACGTGAATTTTTGTTTCGCTTCTGTGAAAGTGCAAGTGCAAGTTGAGATTTGCATATAAATGTGAAATTGATTCTGAAGTTGATTAATTTATATATATATATATATATAAATTTGACGTGAAAAACGCATATCTATATGTTATTAACCGTCAGGATGAAAAATGATTTTATAATTAATTGTGCAAGAAATGGATATGTTATAAAAAAATGGATAAGTGAACAGGAAATATGGAAATTTTTGATCGAGAGTTTTAATAATAATAAAAACAAAAAAAGATAATTAAACGTTTACAGTTCCATTAAATGTTTGGTGTTTGTGCGTGCGGTGGTTGGTAGTTTTCAGGATGTCGTGTACATTTATTTCCAAGGAATGAAACGTACTTGAAATGGCATCGGTTTCCTGGTGAAGTTGAACTGAAATTTCGTGACGTCGTATCGGTGGAATTGTGGAAACGGCTGCTGTATTTGGAAGCGTTTTGTCAAGTTGATGATGAGCAGGAACAAATTTTGTCTGGCCAAAAATTCACCCGGACAACGTCTGGTTCCGGTGCTGAACGGGATGACGTTGGCCAGCAGCTTGCGATTCAGAGTGCCGTCAGTTGGACGGATGAATCGGTCCGGGTTGAAAGTCATCGGATCCGGAAACAGAGCTTGGTCGTGGTGCACTGCCCATAGGTTGCCAAGCACCGGCACACCCTGGGCAATGTGGTGGCAGTCGAGCGTGGTGTTGGAGACGGTAGCGTGTGGTATGGCGAACGGAAGCACGCTTCCAAATCGGAACACTTCGTTCAGAAAAGCTTCAGCGTAGACCAGCCGTGGACGATGTTCTATGGTCAGCATGGGTTCGTGGTCGTCGTCGTGGTCAGTGGTCAAATTCAACAAATCCAACTCTTGTTTCAACTTCTGTTGTACATCTGGAAATTTGGCCAGCATCAACACTGCCCACAGAGCGGTCGACGTCGACGTGGCCAAGCCTGCACCGAGTGCGTCGATGATCGCATATTTGGCCGGATGTTGTTGTGATTGGTCAGATTGTTGTTGATGTTGTTTGGTGAGCAAGAGCAGTGCATCAGCTAGTGAAGAGATTGAGTGAGTGCTCGACAAGCGGTGAGCATTTTTCTCATTCTGATCCACTTTGGCCGAGACAAATTGATCAAACTGTTCATTTACCTGCTTGGCTAATTTGATCGTGTTTCGATACAGCCAACACAGTCTTGGGAAACAGTCGACGAAATTGCCAATGCGGGATAGTTGTTGAATTTGAGGTGGAGATTGGAAGAAAATCTGCTCAACATCCGGATCATGAACGTCGATACCTTGTTCGCCGAACGCGATCTTGCCAACCGCGTGCAGAAAGAATCTCGACAACAGTTCGGCCGGATCCACCGGACGGGCGTTCAGCTGATCCAAATTGGAAAACAGCTGTCGCAGCGCTTGTTGACAGTAAGCCTGCAGGCAGTCAGCTGATCTGTTCCTCAGCAGTGTCAACGCGTCGACCGTGCTTTTCCTCAGGTACCTCCAATGGCAACCGTATGGTCGGAAGGCGAACCGTCCGTCGGTCTCGTTCTGCAGCTTCATCGACATCCAATTCGGACGGTCCGAAAAGGTCCGACTGGCGAACGCCCGGCGTATAATCTCCCTGTCGTTGAGCACCACCACCGCTTCAGAGCCAAACTGCAACCTCATCACCGGACCGTAACTCTGAGCCAGCTGTCTGGCCATTTCGAACGGCTGCCGTTGCAATTGCCAATAGTGACCAACCAGTGGCCAAGCAAACGGACCCGGAACATCGCAGCTCTTCTTCACAAGAATCAACCGACAATGCAAACACAGAACAACAAACAAAATTAAACAAACAAACAACAACAACAAGTTTTCTTCAACTTTGTAAACAACACTGATGAGTACGGTAAACACATTTGTCAGTTTACATGTGCAGAAGAGAATTAAACCAATCATTATTAAGAAAAAGTGTATACTGTTTCCCATTTTCATTTTTCTTCACCAGTCGACGACACTCTTTGCAACATAACCAATAGAATCAACTGGAATTGACAAAAAAACAAACAAACTTAATTTCTATATTGAACAAAAGACATAGCAACTATTTCTTTTAATAATAATGATAATATTCATTCATTCATTGTTGAATCTTTGCTATAATGTTTTTTATAATATTACAGATTTGTTGTATTTATACAATTATTTCTCTGTGAAATAAATGCCAGTGGAAAAACTGGTTTTCTATTGGAAAAGGATCATCAGGTTAAATTTTTAAAAATGCAAGTACGATAAAGAAATTTATTTATTGCTTTAGTAAAAGAAAATAAAGAAAAATAAAAATAAGTTCAGTTGAATAATTAAAATTGCACGTCACTTTTCACTGATGATATTTGTGTCGTTTATTTAAGCATGAAGAAAAGGTGAAATAAAAACTGGTATCAAAAATGTGCATTCTTCTTCTCTTGCATCATTAGCATCAAATCCTCTGCTTGCATATTGCATTTCACTTGCACTATTTAAATCGAATTTAGCAAAAAATGAATTACATAAATACAACCAAATAATAAAATAGTAATCAATAAAATGTTGTAATTATTAATAAAAATAAATTTGATTTTTTTTTATGAAGCATCAGAGTTGATTGCAAACTGGATTTTATGGTGATTGATGAACATCATTAACAATAGCTTGCCATAGTAACAACTTATCGGCATTTAATTTCATTTCTATTTATTACTATCATACATGAAAAAATATTGCTGTTAACAACATTCTGAAATTGTGGCTCAGTTCATCATACGTGTCGAATATGTTAATTTTTTTCAACCACGTTCTCACAAGAATGTCAACTTGGTTTCTGTCAAAAGTACAGCTGATGTTAATCTGCCTCAGTTTATTTGTCCAATGCAAAAAAAAAGACAAAGATACTCATTTGTTTTTTCTACACATTTTTATTCAAATGAATTTTTCAAATCGATACTCAAATGCTCAAATAATTCAATTCTTCATGATATTATGAATCTTGCCATTTTTGTGAAGTTATTCATATAAACAAAGACTACAATTTGTGCGAACTATTTAGGACAAAGAAGAAATGGGTATTTGGCAAATAATTACCGCATGAACAAAAGCAGTCTTGTTTAGGTTTCAAAAATTTATTTACTTTTATTTTGCAAGCTAATAAAAAACAATAAACTATTATTAATCATCATATCAGCTATTTTTTTCTTCTACAACTTTGTGCATTTTCTTTTTATTTCTCATCTCTTTATTTCTTTTCTTTTTCAAAAATAAACTTAAAGTTCAAAAGATTAATAATCAATAAGCTTTGTTTGGAATATTCAATCGTGAAAGCTACGTTATTGGCATACAATTTTTATTCCAATGAAACAACAAAGGGAGGTATTGCATTTTGCCTTGAAGATCCACTTTCGACAGTTGAACAAAGTTGATCACCTTTGATTGGTCACCATTTGTTGCAATCAATGTGTTTTGTGATTTAGTCAAATGCCCTGCACACGCAAACTCGTTTCCAATCAACTTATAGTTTACACAATTATTTCTGCAGAGTTTTTTGAAGAATTTTTAGACGACCAATGAGACTGTTTCAAATCTTGAAACGATAACCAGTCTGGGCTTTCAGGTTTCCATTAGATTCAGTTAAAACACAGACACACAGTCTGCTTTAAACTCAGTTTTATTTCTTAAATTTCATCTATATTTATTTAAAACGCCTACTCCACCATCAATATGAAGATTAAAAAATTGCACATTTAAAGAGAACTGGCATGATAAATTGTTGGATGATGAATAAATTGTTGGCTTTGTTTTTCTAAAGTGCAAAATTTGTCGAGTAATTTTTCAAATTTTATTTACTTTATACATATTTGCTTCAATGTGATTCTTGTCAAACACTGTTAAAATTTATTATTTTTCCATGCCAAACATTTTCTGTTACTAACGGTACATAGACTGATTGAACACTTACAGGACGCAAACCATTCTGCATTGGATAGAAAATTACACTTAGGTTTTGAATCTGCGTGATGGAAGTCCATTGCAATTAAGTAATAAATGCTCATTTGCCTCATTATATTCACATCAAAATGTCACATGTGGTGACAAACTGCAAAATCAGTGAGTCACTATGCGTATTTTGCATCCATATAAATATATGTTTACATGTGTGCTAGTATATTGTTGTTTATACAGTTTATATAGATAATATGTGATTCAGAATGAGAGCGATAGAAACAACATTCTAATCTAATGAAATCTAACGATAAAAAAGAATAACTAATTTAATTGTCATTTCTAGATGCAAAATGAATTGAGGTCAGAAGTCAGCTCAATTCAAGTAAGAAGCATGTGTCAATAGACAGTGAATCTGCGTAACTGATAGGGGAATTTCCATTAACGAGTTAAACCAGTAGCCTCAGTTCATACGCAAATGTCTAAGTCTCAAGAACGCATCACCTTTACATGGTGAGAAAATATGTTTTGAAAGGCCATCGCTCATGGAATACATCACACGCCATAACTGAAACACAATGGATGATAAAAAAAACGTTTCTAAATACTAAGGTATCAGAACTGTGCAAAGTAATTGGCCATGATCAATTGTTGGAAGCTTATCTTCTGCAATGGAAGATTGCTGTGCTTTTGATTGGATAATATTCTTTTATCTATGAAGAATCTCACGTCATCCCTACAGATAAATGTACTTTCTGACAGTGATTGTTGGTGTTTCTAACTTATTTTCTAGAGTTACCTGCCGCTTATTAGTAGTAATTTAACTCAGGCCATGTTATCGCAATTAATAACGCAGTTACTTATGCAATACACCAAACGTGCTTTTTGTAATGCCGCTAGATTGCCATTGCTTCACTTCCACTGCTGAGTGTGACTGACTCCAGTAAATTCAATTCTCTGTATTTGTTTGTGCTGCTGCTTTCAAATGCGCTTACAGCTTCTGCAGCATTGAATGACAGCTGAAACAAACTTTAAGAGATAAAAAAGAAAAAGCTTGCTAAATTAAAAAACCCAAGGAGTTTTTGTGTAACTCAATGCCTGAATTGTTGTCACTGACATAACTACAATATATACCGCCGCACATGTGAACATTGAAGAAAAAACATTGTTATCAGAAGGGAGCAATGCCACAGTAAGTGAAGAGACAATTATATAACTTATAAAGGAAATTATGCATGCTGCACCAGAATCTCAACTACAAGGTAACACACCAGTTAGATAGCATGAAAACCATAATGATTGCGGCTGCAATGGATATGTTGAGGACAGCAGCACACTGTAGGGCAAGTAATGAAGCATTTGCATCATGTGACTATCTAGTCCTAGAATTTTTCACCACATTTTCAAGTTCTGTAAATTATCAGATTTTCCAAAATAGATTTTGACAGTTTCTTAGCAGTTAATTTAATTGTAAGCTATAAATTTCTTAGATGGAGCCTAAACATACATGCTTCCAATGTAGAGGAACTTTTGATATGATCAGGCGTCTCCCTGAAATCAACGTGTACATCAGCTCTTGTTCAGCAAAACCAAGTTCTTTTAATATTACTATTCCGTTTAAGACATTACCACTTAGTGAAATTCCTAACCACATGCACCATCATGTTATCGAGTGGGTGCTGCTGTTCGAATAAGAAACGATAGTTTTTTTATCATTGTGTTGAATAGGGGTTGTTCTAACTCTTTGAATTAATTGGCTTCACATGCTTGACGTGATTGTATTACGTAGCAGAATGACTTAAGAAATTTTGAATTTCATTTGCAGTAATAAATTTATTGCAAAATATGAAAAAAAAACTTTCAAACATTTTAAAAATATGCATCCTTTTCAGTACTTCATTTATATATAATTTCAAGGGAAATAATGTAAATCCTCTTTAGTTCAATTTTCACTTTTTCATCAGCAAGATACCAGCTAAAATAGCAAGACCAAAATGAACAGAGAGAATTGCAACAGCTGGAGCAAACATTCCAGTGCATACGGCAAAAATCATTCCACCAATTAAAGCAAGCCCACTTAAGAAGTATCCAGCTACAGCAGAATTTCTGAGAGCAGTTAGAATCTTTTTCAGCACTGCCTTCTTGTCACTCTTTTTAATAATTTCTTTCAATTTGTTTTCCTCAATAGAACGTTCCATATATTTTCTCAGGTCGCTTTGAGATTCCTCATCCAGCATTCTCCATTCCACTGTGCCTGACTTGGTTTTTGATTCAAATTCAAATTTACCTATATGTTGTTGCTTTGGATCACTAATTTGCACCGCTATCGTTTCTGCCCATGCATTGTCAGTATTTCGAGCATCAGGAATGAAACCTTGTTTTACCTGAAGAAATATTAATAAATAAATGCAGATATTTATCTTTTATGGATATTACGAGCAACGCATCTTTCATTGCCATTTTAACCAAAGAGTGTATTTCTTCCCCAGAAAATCCATTCGTAGGTTTGCTTGCAATTATAATTTCTTCTAGTTTCGCTTCAATGCCTGCTTTACTGTAATCATCAACATAGAACTGAAAATAAATTTCACGTTATATTCATATGTCAATGACATCAAAATCAACAGCACAAATCCATAGCTTCATTTATCAAATTTGCAAATAGATAAACAAAACCTTACTGTGGGAATTGTGAATGGTCCTTCAGCTGTTGTTGTTGATAATATATCAAGAAAATCCCCTTCTCCCCTAAAATTATTTAAAAAAGAACATGTCATACAATTATTTTTTGGTTTATTGATAATGTTTTAGATGTCTTCATAAGTTGTCGAATTTATGAAAGTTTCAAATATGAGTTTAAATAGTTCTGCATTGAGCAAAAATAAATTCAGTAATTTAGAGTAAATTCTGAAGGGCACTTTTTAATTGAAAACATGCAGGTTATTTCATTTCTATAAAAATTCATGAATTATGTTGAAACAATTATCATCATTTATAAATAAACTGTAAATGATATTTTAAAAATGCAATATTAAATATAATTCAAACAATGGAAGTAAGTTACCTGTCAACAATGACAGCAAGCACAAAGTTCGGTCCCCATCTTGGATGTTTACCACGTCCTTGAAATCCAGTACGTCCAATAGGGCAAAGTGGTCGACCATCTTTGACCTTGTAAGGTCTGTCCATGCTTCGTCTGTCAACAGATCGGTCCATTTTGTTGAATTGGGCAAATGAGTCTCTGAAACAGTCATATAAGAAATGAAATGCAATTCAAAATCATACTCTTCTGATGGGTCAAAATCATCATGTGGGAAATCATCTTCATATTTAGCGGAAAAATCTGGTGGCGCATATGCAAATAATTTTTTACCCCATTTCAAATGCGTTTCACTTATTAGCACTCGTCTCATCTTCAACAAAATTAATTTTTGCTCATGATGAACGCAAGAACTTTTGGCAACTTACATCTGTATCATCATATTTCAATAATGGGCAAAGAGATCCTTCCTCCATGAAAAAGTTCTAAATTAATAAAATAAGTAATATAAGAAATAAAACTTTTTAATTTTGCTATCTCACATAACGTCCATCACCGCAGATGAGACCTTGGCTTTCAGCAACTGTAGTTCCGATGAGTCTTCCAGTCCAGATGCAATCGACAACTTCAATGTCTGTTCTGACATGGCATTTTTCATCTGATTCTGCTATTTTTAGCTAAAGAAAAGTACAAAAGAATATTATAAATTTCAGTAAGATTATATAATTGATAAATGTTGAATATGCTTTTCAAACAGTCATTGTTATGCAAAAATTATTTTTAGTACGTGATTATTATAAATACAAATTAAAACATTGGAAAAGTAGTTTGGAAGACTGAACTTTTTTATTTTTTAGCTAAATTTATGAATGTAGGTTTTTATAAAAGATTAGAACATGTTGTTTTAGACATTGTTTACACAAATATAACTTTTTTATGTGCAAGTGCTTAATCGTTAAATTCATGGATAAATATACATACATCTTTCCTTTTACACGTTGTTTTTCGTATTTCTACTTCAAATACATGAATGTCACTTTCAGGCGCATTGCACTTTTCTGCTTTAATCACTTTGGTCATTTTGTAGTATGTTTTTCCTTTCAAATGTTTGTTTATATAGGAAGTTAATTGCTTCATAACAACCAGTGCATCATCAGGATTGAGATCTTCAGTTATTTCTACCTTATGCTCTGTGAGCAATATTTTTCTAACTGTTCGTTCTATTGACTGTGGGTTGGCACAAACCAGACTTTTAGTTGTTTCATTCAATGGTGATGAAATAGGTGTAGACCCAGAAATATCTAATGTTTCCAATTCTTGAGCCTTTAATTTAAGATATTTAAGCATTCACGCAGCATCAGAAGTGTGTAAGCATTACTGTAATATTTCAAGGGTTTAATACATGACAGCAGTGAAAAGTATGGTAATAAAATTTTATAGAAGACATTATTTACAATGATCAGTGTATTAAATTCAATAAGAGAAGTTTTTATTAATGAAATAATGCTGTTCACCTGAAGTTTGATATATTTTTGAAAGCATTTATATGTATATATAGTATTAATTTGAAAAGAAAGTAAATGCTGTTATTTAATTTGGTTTTCTTTTTAATTTTATACAGTAATTGCTACTGCGGTTATAGGTAAATATTACTTTTACATTTTGCTCCTTTGAAATTTTATTTATTGTAGCAAACTGAAAAATAATAATTTCACTGGTCTGCATGGTTTTGAGGTCTCCCAAGTATTAGCTGTTTTTGAGTATTTTTGACATACTGATTATGCAAATGGCATTTATTTTTCCTCATTACATGCCGTTTTATTCACACTCCGCTATGTAACTTTTCTTACTATTGTATGCAGGTAACACATTGTGTTGTTTGCTTTAAGAGAGTCATACAAGACATACACGTGTAAGGTGACCCTGAAGTAACAGAAAATGCCGCCATGAAAGTGCTTAAGTAGTCCAGACTCATTTTGTCACATTTGCGGCAGTTTTGTAGTGAAGACCAGAAGGCAGAAAATAACATATTTTATGCGGAAGACATATTTTGCATACTTTGATGTAAAGCTAGGAGATCAAAATAAGTCTTGGGCTCCTCATATAGCGCGCCAAGCACGTGTTAAACAGCTGCAGAAATGGAGCAAAAAACACTGAAATCTCTTCCCTTTGGTGTACCTATTGTGTAGCGGGAAACACAAAACCATGTTGATGATTTTTATTTCTGCCTTAGCAAAGTAAGAGGTCATAATGCAGTGAACTGAAAATGTATTCCTTATGTGCTATAAGGCCTGCTGCTCATGGTCCTGATGTGCCCATTCCATCACCACAGGATAGCATAAACACAATTGTCCTAAGTGAAGAAGAAAGTATCAAAGAATCCATCAGTGACAGTGACTTTGAAATAGAGCATAAAAATACACCCCAGATCTTTAAACTATGTGAGTTGAAAGCTCTTGTTTGAGATCTAGGTCTCTACAAGGATTGAGCTAAAATACTAGGGTCCAGACTGCAGTCAAAACATAAGCTTACTCTAAGAACAACAATTTCATAGTATAGGAAAACTGAATTTACACCCTTTTTCACAGAAGAAGACAAATTGTGTATTGCAGTGATATTTCTGGATTGATGTTTCATTTGGGTGCAGAAGAGTATGTCACCAATGAATGGAGGTTGTTTATTGACTCCTCCAAACAAAGCTTGAAGGGAGCTCTCCTACACAATGAAAGCACCTATGTTTCTGTTCAAGTATTTCATTCTGTTGCCCTAAAGAAGACGAATAAAAATCTGGAAATAATTCTGCAGAAAATTAAATATAAAAAGCACATGTGGCAGGTGTGTGTGTGTGGTGACTTTAAAGTTCTGTGCATGCTTCTGGGACAATAATCTGGCCATTTTTGTGTTAATAAGATAGTCGAGCACGTGCTGAACACTAGAAGAAGAAAGACTGGCCAATAGGAGCAAACCTTACACCAGGGTCAAAAAGCAATTGCCATAAAAGTTTAAGTGATCCAGAAAAAGTGCTCCTACCACTCCTTCACATGGGCATCATGAAGCAGTTTGTTGAAGCTTTGGATAAAAATGAAACTTGCTTCTAATACCTCTGCACCTTTTGTCAGATGCTAAATTGAAAGAAGGCATATTTGTTAGACCTGACATACAGAAATTCATTGATAATCAGATGTTTGTAAACACAATGACACAAGTTGAGGAACATGCATGGGTTGCATTCACTAATGTTGTTTCAGGATTTCTGGGAAACAAAAAGGACCCGGAATATAAATAATTTGTGAATGTTATGCTTGAGAAAATTAAAAAGTTAAGATGTAACACGAGTTTGAAGCTCCACTTTCTGCACTCACATTTAGATTTCTTTAGACAGAATCTGGGAGGTTTCAGTAAAGAACAAGGTGAACGATTTCATCAAGACATAAAACAAATGGAGCAGAGACATCAGGGTGGATGGAAGGTTGCAATGATTGCAGACTACTGTTGGTGTCTCAAGAGAGAAACAAAACAGAATCAAAGGAAGAGGTCAAAGCGGTGGTCAGTTGCTGCCAAAAGACTAGATACTTTGATAAAAGGCATACAGTAGAAGTAATCTGCTTTATTTTGTGCACATTAAAACTATGTACGCCATTTTATGTATGTTGTTTTGTAAAGTGCACTGTACTATACAATATGTGGATTCCCATGTTCAAATTGTGAAATAACTGTGTGATGGGTAAAATTCATTAGCATTCTTGAAATCTAAATGGCAGAATTATTAAAAGTCACTCATATTTTAGTAAACCCCAGTGAAAAAGTTTGAATTTTCAGGCCTGTGTTATTAATTAATGCTTCATATTGTCTTTGATTACATGAATAATGAAAATAAATGTAGCAATAAGCACAATTTGAGTATCACAGTGCTGCGCACAAACTATATTAATTTTAAAGAGTTCAGTGCATAATCTAATAATAAGACCTGTTACACAATTTTTGAAAATGATTTTTCATACCAACGCTGATATTGCTACCACGCTGATCAGCAATATTGAAAAAGTAGTATTCATTTTTTGAGAGAACTTTAGATTGTTGTGCTTCATGTATTCTGCAGAAATATTGTAATATATATATAGGACTGCATGTATGTTTTACATATTTATTTTCTAATCTGATGTCATTGAGTAATTAATTCATATGTAATATGAGTGTAAATATGAAACTTTGCTATGATGTGTTTGATCGCTCATAATATGAAAAATACAGACTAAATGTTAAGTCAAAAATATCTTATTATTTTTTCATTAATTGTTTTTGATTAAGTTATTAACTTATAAACTTGTTATTCTAAATAAAATCACTATGCTCATTTCATGGTAAAAAATATTTGATTATACTTGTTATTTTATCATATTTATTATTTTTTGTTACTGTTTGCCAATAACACAAATAATTGCTAAATATTATGCAGTGTATTTGGTATGCAGAGCAGGTGGTAAGCCATTAAATGAATGTTGCATCAAAGACAATTAAAAAATGTAGCATGAAATGATCATAAGTAAATATTTATCAGTAGCATTGTTTACTTTTTCATTTTAATTATACAATTCAAAATAAGTCATAAGTCTAAGATCTTTGTTCAGCTTTGGCGTTTGCTTATTGAACTGGTATCCTGAATGTACAAATGTCTCATTTACTTTTTTACGTACAATGTTAAACATGCGGCTAGATATGATAAACAACATGAAAAGCTTAATTCCAAGATAGCATTGCAAATCAGAAATTTGCATTTCAGTTGCATCGCTTCGATGTCAGTAAATGATTCTATTGAAAATACGTAAGTATTAATAGAAGATATTTTTTCTACACATTGTTACATTGATAACGCAGAGCTTGCCTGAAAGCATTTTTCAAATTTGTTTCAGTAAATTTGAATTTTAATCATTTTTGAAAAAAATCATTATTTTCAGCTTTTGTGAATAATGAAAAATTTATATTAAATTTTATTGCTGTGCTCATGAATATTTATTTGCTTGCATATTCTTAGATCTCTAAGAAATTCCACTGATTTTGAAACAGTAACATTATTATCAGTATTTAATTAATTATTTTAAAATTACTTTCTCATTACAATTTTCCAAAATTATTCATGCTTCATGAAAATAATAATGCAATGGTTTGAAAATATACTAATTTATCCTATAATTTGAGGCAGTAATTCAATAATAATAGTAACAGTAATGAACAGCAATTATCAAAATATTTCATAATTTCAACTTTCCAATTTATCAATTTTATTTATAAATTTTAATTTCAATTACACAGAACGCACAGATAGAAGAATTTTCTGTAAATTGGAAAATGAATGTAAAGAATTATGTAGAAGATGCGTTCTGTCTATATCAAGAACTTTAATAAAAATATGAATTATAAGCATCATGAAATGTTTTATCTTCGTTAATAAAAATCAGGTAATTTTGATATCAGCAGCAACACCTCCATAAGACACGCACGTAAGTATCAAAAAATTTTTATGAATAAATCCTCAGAAAGATTCATGGGGTCCCATAAAGCTGTCACGTGATTAACTTAATTGCTCTTCCTCTGGAGAAATATTGCATTTTGCAAAAAATTAACGTTCTTGGACTTTCTGTTATGTCTCTACAACATCACAAGATAGAAAAGTATGTATTTAGATTACTGGGTGAGATTGATCCCACGCCTGAAAGAGGTATATAAAACAGCGCGAATAATCTCAATTCTTAGGAAATTCATTATAGGATATAGTTACAAAATAGTTTTATTTTTTTTGAAAACGTAATTTATCAAAATAATTTTTATGCATTATGTGTAGGGCCTTTAAAAATCTGGTGAAATAACATTTTAGATTTTCAGGAGGGGAGGGAGTGGGGGTTAAAATTAGGTTTAAAAAAATTTGAGTAAATCTGGCACAGTCAGGTTTAATTTTTCAGCACAGAAAACGCCGCATTGTGTTCACAGGAAATCAGCAAGCATTATCTTCTGTTTGTTTCGTTCGAACTTTCCTGTTTGCGTATAAAATGAGGTGCATGCGCGATGATGCTTCATTCAGGGCGGCACGATCAGCAATTTGCACATAGCGTAAGATGCTGAAGGACTGTTGAACGTTAGACGTGCCAAAAAACGTTCAGAAGAGCTGAAAAGCTAATCCATGCAACGTAGGAAAACGTTCTTTTGCGTTGATCCAAAAAGAGTAAGTAGTCACTGATTTCATTAATGAGCAGACCTATCTTCTTGCTGCGTATTGACTCCTTCACTTTTTCAAAGTGATCTTTGAACACCTGAAGCAAATATTTTTGAATCAGTGTTTTGTATTTTGGCATTATTTTAAGAGCAGGGCAGTATGACTTGATGAATTTTCTTTTAGACTTAAACCTGCCTGACAAACGGCAATCACAAATTCATGAATAGCACTTTCGCGCGTTTTTTGATTTTCTTTTTATCACACTTGCTTATCATGTCATGTCTGTGGAGATTTGAATGTTTAGCGCAGTTTCATGAGTCTTGCTGATGCAAAGGGTTCAGTAACTCAGTCTTACGGTTCTTTTTCAACTGTCGGTAGATATTTTAATACAACAGTATTTGCGTGCAATCCTACTTTCATCCGTCTTCCCTGCTGATGTCTTGATGATCTTGAAATCAGGATGTTTTATTACCTAATCCTCTGGCTTTTTTCTTTTCCTTCCCATGACACAACGATGAAACTCAGGAATGCAAAACGGTTGGAGAAAAATGCTACAAACATGAACAACCTTAATGTTAAACCTCACAAAAATATTCATAAAAAATTCGTGTAATTTCGCAGATTTTGACAGTAAATCTGAATTCATCGTGCACAGACAAACCACATTGATGAAATGTAGGTTTCCTTTCAAACATAGCTGGTTTTCACATTAAAAAGAGTTACGGATAATTAATGCCATTACAGAGATAGTGAATTACAATCATGTCATTCAAAAATGATGCATCTGCCGCATTGCTGCGCCTGGAAAAATGCTCAGAATGTCAACTATAGTGACCAGTGTAATTTTAGTCAGATAAAACGCGCTTATACTGTGGCCGCCTCTATCGACATTCCTCCAACGTGCCAACAGGCCATGAGAAAACCAAACTTAAGGGAATTAAGAAGCTTCTATGCACGTCGATGATGTATGCAGATCTGACTTCTGGCATATAAGTTACAGTTGCTTTCAGAACAGTCAAGTATATAGAATCAAATAAAACTATTTGCATGATATTCTTTCCTTATCAGAAAAACAATTCAACACATTATTAATAATAACAGAATTTTCTGTTTATATACATCAACGATAGTACAGTGAATAGAATGAAATTATTGATAAGATGAATGAAAATTTATAAATAATTTTAAATTAGTATAACTTTAATTCAACAGTTGCAAGTTGTTCAACGTATGCAAAGTGGACACAACAGCAACGACAAATGCAGCAGACCTAAGATTATTCGAATGCTGAATACCTGAAAAACAAGAAACAAAACAGGCATATACTTCACAAACATTGTAATATTCTTCATGCAAATTAAGCGAGAAAAAAGGAAAATAACATTGAAAAATAAATGGAATATTTTATACTCCATATCACAACATGAATATAGAAAATTATAAGTTTCATCATCAAAATGACACTAATAATGGAGTGTTCAGATAATCTGAGATCTTCTGCACTTTCTGATAAATTTCAGGTTGAATGATGTTTCGTGGTCATATGATGCACATCAGAGAAATCCCTCCAAAAAAACGCTTTTAACAGATTATAAATGAAACACACTTTACTCTTTTTAGGCGTAACAATGAAAGCGGGTTTAACTCGATTGTCTCAATCACTAATTATGTGTTCAAAAAAGAAACAAAACAGGCATCAAAATCCTGCTGGCTTAGCATATTATGAAGCAATTAGATAATCACAGCAACATAAAAAGATTTATATGTGATATGGAAAGATTTCAAATTATCATTAATCACTTTAGAACGTACCAAAAATATCTGAAAATAATAAGACTGTTTCATACTTTTCATGATTATAAATTTCATTAGCTTGAATGGACGTATTTTGAAAAATTTTACATCTTTATTGCAATAATTATATGCATTCAAATTCACAGAAAAAGTTTAACCTGCTGTTGAGTTAAAGTTTTCATAAGCATAAAAATTCAAAATTGATGGAAATATTTGCCTCATTAAAATTTGAAATACCAATAAAAAGTTTGTTCATATTGTTAGTAACATTAAAACAGTTTCAAGTAATACATAAAATATGGATATTTCAAAAGAAAATTCATTTATAAATTGTTTTCCTGTTTACTTCTGTAGAATGTCAATTCATTTCAATGATTACCATACACTTGTGTAAAGCTTCGATTACAGCAATAAGAATTATTCATATACATAACTTGTCATTCATATTTATATGAAATAAAATTTCATGTTGTTTGCCATGAAAATGTTATGCACACAATGACATATAGGTCTAGGTATATATGCCTTTATGTGTACGTGTAAAAATTTAGTGAAGGAAACTGATGCAATGGGATGGTCTTCTTCAGTCAAGAATTTTGCCACTTTTTCTTATTGGTTGTTAGAAGTCGAGCTCTCATTGTTTGCTAATAGCGTAACTTCCTGATTGCATGCACATGGCAACCAACAATTTCTTTGTGATGAAGAGTCAGCTCATCAAGTATTCACTAGAACGGAGCGATTGTTGCATCCAAATAATTACTGCCCTATAGCCAACCATTCCACATGCAATCTATCACCATTGCCAACAGTGTGCACTCTGTCATAGTGGCACAATTTTGCAAGTGGGAAATACCAAGAAGTTCTTTCACAACGTGCGCAACTACCCTCCTATTCCACTCCTTTTCCAACTTCTTATCTGTGATTGGCAGTTGAGATACTGCGTCAACAATTACATTTGTTGTATTAGCTTTCAATTTGGTTCCACATAAAAAGACTAACAATCTAGCTAATAATCTTGGAATCAACTGGCATCTACTAATAAGAAAACCTCTTGGCAATAACGAGAACTGATAATATACACTGTATGAATCATTGAAGCAGCAAGCAGAACAAAATCATTAAATATGAATCAGTTGTAAGAAATTGCATCAGTTGAAACAAGTGGTATTACTATATGAAATGTAAATTTTGTTGAAACACACTATTTTTGATTTTGACACAATAACAAGTTATAATACATCTTCGTATTAGCAGAGATAATTTTGAAGTGATTCAATGAAAATTCAGATTAGATGATGCTTTTAACACATATCACGTAGTGATATTAAAATGCAGTAATGCTGCGCTGTTGTTGGTAATTTTATAAACTTCTATAATCATTGATTTGCAATACTTTTAAAATAACATGATAATTTAAAGTAAAAATTATTACTGCAGGCCAGGAATAAATGAAAAGTAATAACAATGTACCGATAAGTTTTAAATAATGGCGACATGAAATTCATTTCAAGAATTTTTAAAATATAATAACATATAATGATCATGTTTTGTTCAGTGATTCTAAATAGAAATTCAATTTTGAATGCGTCATGGATGATGATTTTTCAATTGAACATTAGAAATGTATTTTACTTTTTTATTCTCTTTCATAAGCACAAATTATTACACAATTATACTGAAAAAATTAAAGAAATGTTTAGCTTCGCTTAGCCAACATGGATTGCACCCATTCTTGATAACTGATGTCACTGTGTTGCTTTATGGCTGCCAAATCACTTGGTATATCAGAAAACAAAATAGGGCTTTCTGGATCTGCTACATCAAATGCATTAGTTACAAATCCGTAAACTGACCATGTTGGATGATCATTGGTAAGACAGAATAGTGGAGTTTCTATCTATAAAATAAGTATAATTGGATATTACCATTGAAAAATCAAATAGATTTTTGCCAATACTTACACTTCCAGGTTTTACACCACCGATGTCAAATTCAAGTGGAGTAACAAATGGATATATATCCTGAAATAATATATCAAATGAAAGAAATAAATTCTTTATCTTTCATTAGCTTACCAATGATGGATCCAGACCAAAAGTTTCGCCTACTTCAGCATCAATTTCTTTCACCTTTCCACACAAGTATGTACTCAAACCTTCCGCAAGTGGTTCGCAATCACTTTCATATAACATTTGCATGTGACGTAATGTCATCAAACCTCCCTGTGTTAGAACCCCCAGTATGCATACGTGTTCATCTGGTAAAGGAACATCTGCTATGCNTTGACTGAAGAAGACCATCCCATTGCATCAGTTTCCTTCACTAAATTTTTACACGTACACATAAAGGCATATATACCTAGACCTATATGTCATTGTGTGCATAACATTTTCATGGCAAACAACATGAAATTTTATTTCATATAAATATGAATGACAAGTTATGTATATGAATAATTCTTATTGCTGTAATCGAAGCTTTACACAAGTGTATGGTAATCATTGAAATGAATTGACATTCTACAGAAGTAAACAGGAAAACAATTTATAAATGAATTTTCTTTTGAAATATCCATATTTTATGTATTACTTGAAACTGTTTTAATGTTACTAACAATATGAACAAACTTTTTATTGGTATTTCAAATTTTAATGAGGCAAATATTTCCATCAATTTTGAATTTTTATGCTCATGAAAACTTTAACTCAACAGCAGGTTAAACTTTTTCTGTGAATTTGAATGCATATAATTATTGCAATAAAGATGTAAAATTTTTCAAAATACGTCCATTCACGATATTGAAATTTATAAACATGAAAAGTATGAAACATTCTTATTATTTTCAGATATTTTTGGTATGATAATTTGAAATCTTTCCTACACAGTAGTTTATAGCACGCTCTGATTGAACACATTGAATAATTGACATTAAAGAAATTACAAGCTAAAATTTCTTTAGTCAAATTCATTGCGTGTACACAAAATTCTTTTTATAATAAAAAAATGATGTACTGCGTGGTTAATTGTATTTATTGAAAGCGCATATATTCATTATAGATTGTAGAACGGAAAATGCGAAATAAACAGATTTACACACTATTTGTAAAGGCAACTCTGTAAATTCTTAACGTTTAAAATGAATTATTATTAATCATACTTTAAAAATAATAATTAGGAATTTGATAAAAGAGTGATTTATCTGTACGAAATTTAATAATGCTTAACCAATACATTGTGTTGACGTATTTGTTAAGAATGTTTGTTTTTCATGCAATTGTATTCCATCATTATAGATAGTATTAAATGAGTAAAAACGTAATCAAACAGTCATAAGACAATTGTACTACATCATAATGATTTGAACTGAAATTCACACAAATAGACAATGTGCAATATGGAATTCGATATATTATTAAATTTACATAAATCTGTAAATATGACAACTTTTATTTGCGTTATAAAAAATTGTGACTGAATCTTTACCCTAATGCTTATTCTTGATTTACTAAAATAAATATAGTATCAAGACATACATGGATGTAGATTTATATAAATAGATGCAGAAATGACAGAGAAATGAAGAAGCCCTTTTTTTCAAAAAATAACAACAATCAATGATGCTCTTGGTTTTCACTTTATTTTACTTTTTCACAGCAGTGAGTATTTATTTTCAACATAAGAATATTTAGTATAAGCAGAAATTCTTTGGTGAAATAAATTTTCCAAATGAAACGTGATAAAAATCTATTATTGTGTATTTTTACATTTCAATATTTTAAATTTACAAACGGTAAAAAATAATATAGTTGAACAGTATGAGACACGTAATTCTTTAGCAATAATTGCATTGTTCTGCTTTAGAATTTTACTTGTTCATCAGCAATTGTAAAACTTTCATAATTAAAGTGGGTTACGATATTTCTCATTTTAGAAAATTACATTTTGCATTACGTTCATTTGAAATTACACACTACCTTATAATCTTTACTCTTCTAAAAGAATATTTTTAAGTTACATTACAATGCATATTGAATTTTGATGAAAAGTCGGTTCAAATGCATTTAAAATAAATGTTCATTTTAAAAAAGTATAATTTATATACTTGATATATAAAAATAACATTGCAAAAGTACGTTTAATTCTGTGCATCAGTTAATGCATTCTTTATAGAAGGATTCATGTATTTGTGTGTGCGCCAGTGTGTTTTGAAATTTTTGAATTTCATAGGTGAGCTCAGAATGTGGGGAAGAAGCACTTGAGAGTCTTGCACTTGTATATAAACCCGTGCAAAAGGACTCCAAACGTGTTCTTGGCATTGCCTGTCAGGGTGCAATTGTGCCAGGAAAACATCAAAACTATACTGACACAGTTTTGGTATCATCATATTGCATTGTAGAAGAGTAATTGGCCTTTTATAATTTTCATCCAGTTATTATCAAACGTAACTATGTATTAATATTTCAGTCCAGAGGAAGGTTATCTTGTCAGTGTTGGTTCTCATGATCCTCATGGAGATTTTGAATCAAGTGCACAAAAATTCAGGGCGCAACGTATTTTGAATTTTCCATTTGAACAACATCCAGTAGGAATTTTGAAAACTCCACAGCCTATCATGTACAGTGATACAGTTAAACCTATGTGCATAGCAGATGTTCCTTTACCAGATGAACACGTATGCATACTGGGGGTTCTAACACAGGGAGGTTTGATGACATTACGTCACATGCAAATGTTATATGAAAGTGATTGCGAACCACTTGCGGAAGGTTTGAGTACATACTTGTGTGGAAAGGTGAAAGAAATTGATGCTGAAGTAGGCGAAACTTTTGGTCTGGATCCATCATTGGTAAGCTAATGAAAGATAAAGAATTTATTTCTTTCATTTGATATATTATTTCAGGATATATATCCATTTGTTACTCCACTTGAATTTGACATCGGTGGTGTAAAACCTGGAAGTGTAAGTATTGGCAAAAATCTATTTGATTTTTCAATGGTAATATCCAATTATACTTATTTTATAGATAGAAACTCCACTATTCTGTCTTACCAATGATCATCCAACATGGTCAGTTTACGGATTTGTAACTAATGCATTTGATGTAGCAGATCCAGAAAGCCCTATTTTGTTTTCTGATATACCAAGTGATTTGGCAGCCATAAAGCAACACAGTGACATCAGTTATCAAGAATGGGTGCAATCCATGTTGGCTAAGCGAAGCTAAACATTTCTTTAATTTTTTCAGTATAATTGTGTAATAATTTGTGCTTATGAAAGAGAATAAAAAAGTAAAATACATTTCTAATGTTCAATTGAAAAATCATCATCCATGACGCATTCAAAATTGAATTTCTATTTAGAATCACTGAACAAAACATGATCATTATATGTTATTATATTTTAAAAATTCTTGAAATGAATTTCATGTCGCCATTATTTAAAACTTATCGGTACATTGTTATTACTTTTCATTTATTCCTGGCCTGCAGTAATAATTTTTACTTTAAATTATCATGTTATTTTAAAAGTATTGCAAATCAATGATTATAGAAGTTTATAAAATTACCAACAACAGCGCAGCATTACTGCATTTTAATATCACTACGTGATATGTGTTAAAAGCATCATCTAATCTGAATTTTCATTGAATCACTTCAAAATTATCTCTGCTAATACGAAGATGTATTATAACTTGTTATTGTGTCAAAATCAAAAATAGTGTGTTTCAACAAAATTTACATTTCATATAGTAATACCACTTGTTTCAACTGATGCAATTTCTTACAACTGATTCATATTTAATGATTTTGTTCTGCTTGCTGCTTCAATGATTCATACAGTGTATATTATCAGTTCTCGTTATTGCCAAGAGGTTTTCTTATTAGTAGATGCCAGTTGATTCCAAGATTATTAGCTAGATTGTTAGTCTTTTTATGTGGAACCAAATTGAAAGCTAATACAACAAATGTAATTGTTGACGCAGTATCTCAACTGCCAATCACAGATAAGAAGTTGGAAAAGGAGTGGAATAGGAGGGTAGTTGCGCACGTTGTGAAAGAACTTCTTGGTATTTCCCACTTGCAAAATTGTGCCACTATGACAGAGTGCACACTGTTGGCAATGGTGATAGATTGCATGTGGAATGGTTGGCTATAGGGCAGTAATTATTTGGATGCAACAATCGCTCCGTTCTAGTGAATACTTGATGAGCTGACTCTTCATCACAAAGAAATTGTTGGTTGCCATGTGCATGCAATCAGGAAGTTACGCTATTAGCAAACAATGAGAGCTCGACTTCTAACAACCAATAAGAAAAAGTGGCAAAATTCTTGACTGAAGAAGACCATCCCATTGCATCAGTTTCCTTCACTAAATTTTTACACGTACACATAAAGGCATATATACCTAGACCTATATGTCATTGTGTGCATAACATTTTCATGGCAAACAACATGAAATTTTATTTCATATAAATATGAATGACAAGTTATGTATATGAATAATTCTTATTGCTGTAATCGAAGCTTTACACAAGTGTATGGTAATCATTGAAATGAATTGACATTCTACAGAAGTAAACAGGAAAACAATTTATAAATGAATTTTCTTTTGAAATATCCATATTTTATGTATTACTTGAAACTGTTTTAATGTTACTAACAATATGAACAAACTTTTTATTGGTATTTCAAATTTTAATGAGGCAAATATTTCCATCAATTTTGAATTTTTATGCTCATGAAAACTTTAACTCAACAGCAGGTTAAACTTTTTCTGTGAATTTGAATGCATATAATTATTGCAATAAAGATGTAAAATTTTTCAAAATACGTCCATTCACGATATTGAAATTTATAAACATGAAAAGTATGAAACATTCTTATTATTTTCAGATATTTTTGGTATGATAATTTGAAATCTTTCCTACACAGTAGTTTATAGCACGCTCTGATTGAACACATTGAATAATTGACATTAAAGAAATTACAAGCTAAAATTTCTTTAGTCAAATTCATTGCGTGTACACAAAATTCTTTTTATAATAAAAAAATGATGTACTGCGTGGTTAATTGTATTTATTGAAAGCGCATATATTCATTATAGATTGTAGAACGGAAAATGCGAAATAAACAGATTTACACACTATTTGTAAAGGCAACTCTGTAAATTCTTAACGTTTAAAATGAATTATTATTAATCATACTTTAAAAATAATAATTAGGAATTTGATAAAAGAGTGATTTATCTGTACGAAATTTAATAATGCTTAACCAATACATTGTGTTGACGTATTTGTTAAGAATGTTTGTTTTTCATGCAATTGTATTCCATCATTATAGATAGTATTAAATGAGTAAAAACGTAATCAAACAGTCATAAGACAATTGTACTACATCATAATGATTTGAACTGAAATTCACACAAATAGACAATGTGCAATATGGAATTCGATATATTATTAAATTTACATAAATCTGTAAATATGACAACTTTTATTTGCGTTATAAAAAATTGTGACTGAATCTTTACCCTAATGCTTATTCTTGATTTACTAAAATAAATATAGTATCAAGACATACATGGATGTAGATTTATATAAATAGATGCAGAAATGACAGAGAAATGAAGAAGCCCTTTTTTTCAAAAAATAACAACAATCAATGATGCTCTTGGTTTTCACTTTATTTTACTTTTTCACAGCAGTGAGTATTTATTTTCAACATAAGAATATTTAGTATAAGCAGAAATTCTTTGGTGAAATAAATTTTCCAAATGAAACGTGATAAAAATCTATTATTGTGTATTTTTACATTTCAATATTTTAAATTTACAAACGGTAAAAAATAATATAGTTGAACAGTATGAGACACGTAATTCTTTAGCAATAATTGCATTGTTCTGCTTTAGAATTTTACTTGTTCATCAGCAATTGTAAAACTTTCATAATTAAAGTGGGTTACGATATTTCTCATTTTAGAAAATTACATTTTGCATTACGTTCATTTGAAATTACACACTACCTTATAATCTTTACTCTTCTAAAAGAATATTTTTAAGTTACATTACAATGCATATTGAATTTTGATGAAAAGTCGGTTCAAATGCATTTAAAATAAATGTTCATTTTAAAAAAGTATAATTTATATACTTGATATATAAAAATAACATTGCAAAAGTACGTTTAATTCTGTGCATCAGTTAATGCATTCTTTATAGAAGGATTCATGTATTTGTGTGTGCGCCAGTGTGTTTTGAAATTTTTGAATTTCATAGGTGAGCTCAGAATGTGGGGAAGAAGCACTTGAGAGTCTTGCACTTGTATATAAACCCGTGCAAAAGGACTCCA